>CM023361.1:32867466-33032680 GCA_013282895.1 Eriosoma lanigerum | reverse complement strand
TAATTTAATATATTTAGCCGATATTCGTTTGATTTATTATTTTTTAATATAATAATAAAATAGTTTTTGCAAAATAATGGTACTAAACACGTAACTACTGAAGATCCAATCCAACAAACAGTTAAAATGAACGAAAGCATTTTTATTCTATTTTTCCCTGTTTCTATTATCTGAGTAGTGTGGTACATGTAGATTAATTTATTGATCCATATTGATTTCATACATTTCCATATTGTATCAATTTGTGGCAACACAATAAAATATTTTAATAGTGTATCTGTATATAAAACGATATTCATTCCATAATTCAATGCAACATTAATATCCTCTCTTGTATATATAAAGTTTGAAATGATCCAACATAAAATTATTGTGTAATAAATTGTCATAAAATGGATTAGAATTTTAATTCTATGAACACCAAACATTTCTTTATTGTACGAACTTGCTTTCTCAACCATTAAATTATCATGTTTCTTCGATGACATCATGAAATTATTTTTAATTTGAAAATTTTGTCTAAAACAAAATATATTAATATAATTTGTAAATTATACATAATTATAAATGAATATAAAATAATAAACTTTAAATTTATTTAAAACTATTTTATACCTACACAATATTTGATATATATAATGTACAATGATCGAAAAGACAAATTAACAAAATTCATTAATACGCTTTTTTTAATTAGGTTCTTGTACATTTAAAGTTTTCTTTAATACAAAAAAGTGAGGATTTATCTCTGAAACCCTCCTTGGCTATGACGATAAACTCACATATGCATTTTACTTCTAACGGGTAATAATAATAATAATAATAATAATAATAATATTATTATATCGTATTGAATTTTATAATAATGTGTCTTTGAATTTTTGGCGGAACCAACAATAGTTTTCGTTTCGATAATTTTGACATTAATTTCGATAGTGTTCCGTTGATCTAATTCTAACAGCTTGAAGTTACCTGACAGCTTGTTCGTCTTTTATGAACGTAATTACACTGTCGCTGTGTCTGCATACACCATCGAGTCATAAGAAAATGAACATTTTCAATGTTTTCATTTGAGATTGACTATATTTGGTCATTTAGACAGTCCAGACACGGCCGAAAAGTTCAGACAGACAAATAAAATTCAATACGTTTGATTTTTAATCAGACAAAGTCACTATATTTAATATAAAAAAATTGAATAAAAACAAATACTTATATGCTATATTAAAATATAGAATTTTCGAATAATTGTTTAAATCAGTAATTAGTTGTTTAACAAAAACACCATCTTCCGGAAATCCTTCTACCTAGCAGGAAGAAAAGCTACTAACTATAATGTAATTTATGCGTTTTATTGGTATATAATCATAATAAACCTATGGCAAGGTTTATATTGCATCACGCTTATCTAATTAGAATCATACAGTGCCCCAACTTGGATTCTTCCAGACACAGTGTTGTACAAAGATAACCATGGCCAGAGTAAGCGGGGTCTAGCTTGGCCAAAAGCCCCGCGGCTCTATCAAATACAAATGTGATAAAGGCATATACAATTTTAGGCCGATACACATTTTTCTATGAATTTAAATTATAGTTTTCCTATATTTTTAAAATTATCGTTTTCTTATCGACAAGAATAACTACAAAAAAAAGTAAGGAAGTCGATTGTAGACGTTTCTCCTTCGTCCTTTCGGTCTACGGAGAAATTAATGGTTATGCTATTATGCTTAAGGTATGAATGCAATGATATTGTATCAGAAACACGATTCTTAGCGAAACTCAATATATTATAATAAACTATACTAATAATTTATTCCAAAATTTTCAAGACCTTATGATTAAAACTCAATTAGTTATCACGAAATTTAAAAAATTTAAATAATAGAAATCATAATTTTGCCGATTTTCAGAAATTTGAACTTTAAAAGCCTATAATAAAAAATTGTCAGTCACGATTTTCAAAATATTTTTAAAAAAAATAAAGATATGATTATACTTCGACAAAATTTTCAAAGCGATAAATCAAAAATTGCCGGAAATATTAAGCATTTTAGGAAAAAAGTTCAAAGTTCCATACTGGACCAAATAATCAACCAATCTATTCCAAAATTATATCACATATATATATATTACCTATGTTAATACTGAAAATAAATTTCAAGTACCTAGTGGTGTACTTGTTTTCAAGTAATAAAGGTAATATTATAGTCGGTTGCCTCAAAAATTTTGTCTAAAATAAAATACGTAAATATAATTCGTAGATTATACCTAAAAAAAAAAAAATAAAATAATAAACTAATTATATTTTAAACTGTTATATACCTACACAATATTAGATATGTATACTGTATAATGATCAAAAAGATAAATTTACAAAAGGCATTAAGCTTCTTTTATTTAGGTAATTAAAAATTAAAATTTTTCTTTTATAAAAAAATAAAAAAATTGGGAATGTCGATTGTTGACGTTCTTCCTTCTTCCTTTCGGTCCTCGGAGAAATTAGTGGTGTATTATAATTGAGATTTGAATGCAATGATGTTGCATTAGAAATACGTTTCTGAGCGAAACTCAATATAATACAATATATTATACAGATAGGTCGTTTCATACGTTTACCATGTGTGCAAATTAAAATACCTATGAGAAAACTTAAAAAAAATATTTTAAGTCTCTACATTCAAAATTCATTAATTATCATGAAGAACCTAAAATCAATTTCATCAAAATTACGATTTCCGTGGTTTTCTTTCTCCAAAAAAAAAAAAATGTTTGTGAAATTTTAAAAATGAGTTAAATTAAATACCAACTAGATACAGATTTTTATGGAAAACATACCTTATTCGTGGTATTCGGACCATTAATTATACTCCAGAAAGTGTCTTCATACATAAAAAAAAAAATATAATATTTAATTCTATCAAAAAAGTACAAATTTAGAGCTTTATAAAAAAAAATTGTGACATACAATTTTTTAAATATTTTGGAAATTGATAAAATATTACATGAGTATGCTTCTATACAATTTTTAAACAGTTAAACCTGAAATTTATTCTTAAACATTTTTGGAAAAAATATAAAATAATAAGTCAGAAAATCAACCAATCATTTCGACATTTTTTCTTCTAATGAAGAATCCCTCAAAAAGAAACTCAAATAAAATTTTAAGTCCTTATGATCAATACACAATTATTGATCACGAAATAGAAAAATTTAAATAACAGAAACCGTAATTTTGCCGATTTTCCGCCATATTTTGGTAGTTTTTCTTCTTCCAAGGAAAAACATTTGAGAAATTCGAAAATTGAGCTAAATAAAGTATCAACTAGACGCAATTCAATTACGAAAGTATATTCTATTTGTGGTAATCGGACCATTATTTCTACTCAAAATAGTGCTTTTAGGCATAAAAAAAAACATCTTTGTAAAACCAATTCATTCCTCGCTTTGTTAAGAATCTAAAATTTTGTACCAAATACAAAAATTTTTGTAAAATCTGCACCTGTATTAATCAATATTAACCCGAATAATTTCATTATTTTTTGAACACGCTAATATCACCAATACCCGAAAACCGTAGATGCAAATTTTAGAATTAAGTATAATAAAACACTAATTCCTCCGAGAGCTAAAGGGATGAAGGAGGAATGTCCACAATCGACCTTCAGCTTTTTTACTTTTATAAAGAAATTTTTAATGTAGAATAATTAATTAATATTGTTTTTTTAATGTTAAAAAATATTTTTATAAAACTTATTTTATTAGTTTTAGTTTAACAATTAAAAATAGATTAAACAAATGCATGTGAAATATAATATTTATTTTCAAATGTTCTATCTTTTTCTAATGATTATTCTAGTTGATCTAATGATTTTTATTATTGTTTATTGTTTATTATTTTAAATGTTCATATTTTATTAATATTTGTACACGTGTATTGTTATAAATATTATAATAATTTGTAGGTATAATTTACATTTTTATACTAAACTTGGCATTTATTATTTCCTTAAATAGATAAACATTATTACTTACTTACGAATGATAATGATATTTACTTTTAAATGTAGATTACGAAAAAGTATACTCTGTGCTATTTGCGTACGTTATAGACTACTAAAGATGCAATTAAAGTAGTTTCTTGCAATTGTACTGTTTTTGAATAAATTGTATTATTAAATTTTGCTATTATATAAATATAAAATATTATAAATTATATATAGTAATTATTATTCCAATATAAAATGTGAGATGTAAAAAATGGTTATATAGAATGACAGCTAACCCGACGAGAGCATATCAAAGACTGCACAACATTGTCGTATGTCAGGTATTATATCATATTATATAATAATTTTATCGTCGCGTGATAACGATTGGCCACATATAAATTATTTAATCATTTATTTATTCAATAATTTTCTTATAGCATGTCTGGTGCTGAAAACCTCTATAATAATTACACTATTTCGATATTTAATTAACTTTAATTTTAGATTATAGGTACATAGCTTTAATAAGTTATTTCCTTGTATATTTATATTTGTATTATTTGTAATTATTTCACATTTCTTTCAGCTCTAATTGCTAAATAAAGGAAGGTACAATTGTTTTTTAAGAGTTGAAGTCATGATGAACTATGATATTTTAAAAATTCTAATCATTTCAACTATAATTTAAATGCATTCTCTAAGTATAATAATTAATTATTAATTTTAAATGTTTCGTGTAGAACCTTTTACAATATTTCTTACACTCGTTAGAATAGATTATCGAGGTTGTTTTTTGCTACTCCTGTTATTTAAAAATGTATTTTGATTTATAATTCAACAATTTTTTTTTATTGTTTGTTGTAGTTTTTATTTATTTGGTCGTTACTAAGTAATATCATTGATTTTATAATAGACTATTATAAAATCAATTCTAATACTTTAATACTACTTGTATGGGCTGAGACCAATAAACATTAATTGCGCGAGCTCGTGTACCAATAATAAAGTATAAATAATTTTATTTTAATCACCTACTAAAAAAATAAATAACATGCATAAAAAGTCAAAATGTCTCTCTCTAAACACAATAGTAATGATAAAAATATTATACAACTTTCCGTATATCGCCCAATCTCTTTATTTAAATATTCTTAAATAATAATACCAATTAATGCAAGGAACAATAAATGAAAATACAAATGTAATAATACAGGTAATAATTTAACATTGGTTATGCCCTATGAATAATTAAAAATGTTCTCGATTCCAGCGATTCACACACGAAGGTTTTCACACAACACTGACACGACAAAATTTTGGCGACGACTATAATGATTGCCGACGAACATAAAAACAACGATTATATTACAATAATAACTCGAGCGTCGGCCTTTTCTCGATTACATATTTTACAATAATTTATGTATTATACAAACAACTAATTAAAACTCACAAACAACTCAAGAGAAAATGTGTGTATGTACTTATGCGCGCGCGTCCGCGTATTACTATTATCATTATAAAACACTACTAGAACAGTCTAAATTGCTATGTACTGGTGACACCTATAATATATTTATCAATGATACCCTAAACGTTTTTGCAATATTACATTTTATTAGTTTTGCAAATTTCATGACAAAAGATTTAGATTATAATTAAATTTATTTTTTAGGAATAAAAATATTATAAAATTATAAATTAGAGATTAGCCGGTTCTTGAAAATAAATCCGGTAAACTTGTTTGGTTCCAAAAATTCTTCTTTCTGTTCTCTTATACTTAATACTTTTTCTATAATTTTAACAAAATAAAGGAATAAGTTACTTACATTATGGGATAGATTTTACTGAAAATTGAAAATCCAAAAAAATAGGAACAATAGTTAATAAATATATAAATTAAATAGATACATGATATTATATATATTTATTAAATATTATTTATTTAAAAACACTAACATCCTCACTTTGATTGGATTTAGTCTGTTCTTTTCCACCAATGTGATCCCCCAATTAGATGATTCGCTACCTATATAATAAAACTTATAATTACAATACTATCGAAAAACCGAGAATAGGAAACGGCCATCTCTATATAAAATTAAATATTTCATTTAAACTAAAAATTTCATAAATTATTAGCAATAATAATAGTAGATTAAATTAGCTTTAATTTTATTACTTATATTTTGCAATTAAGGAATTTACTACTTAAAGTTGTCAGGCAAGAATTGTAAGCGCTTTTAAATTGAATTTAAATTTAACTTAAAATTATTTCTGCCCATATAAATTTTGATCAATTATAATTATTTTATAAAATAAAACTATTTTTAATATTATCTTTATTACTTTTAGATACTGATTGAAGAGAGGAATGTATTGGTTATATAAAGTTTTTTCTTATGTATACATTTTTTGGGCAAAAGTAATGGTTTGATTAATACGAACAGTTATTCTTTCGGTTGAAAAGTGCATCTACTTGGTATTTAATTACATTTTTTATGGAATTTCTCAAAAGTGTTTCCTTCAGATAATAAATATGATTGAAAAACTGCGAAAATCACTTGATTTTAACAAAATTGATTTTAAATATTTAATATTTTATCATAACTAATACAGTTATAAATGAAGGAAACTGAACAAAATATTAAATATTCTCATAAGTTGTTTACAAATTTGGTTGAATTTTCGAATAGATAAGATGATGTCTAAACTGTCTAAATTTAAAGAAATTTAAAGGTACCAAATTTATTCAAAAACTTTTTTTTTTCTTAAAAATATTTAGTATTATTTATAATTTTGAGTTTAACCGTTCGAACATTTTATAGAAGCATATTAATATTTGCTTATTATTAATAATATTAATTAATAAATAGGGGTTACTGGACACAAATCAATTGTTTAGTACAACCAGTGTTCAGTATAATGTAATATAAGTTTTTTTATAACTTTTATTATTCGTCGAACCGATATTGCATGTTCTTTGATTACTCCGAAGTCATTTTCACACTGTTGGATAATGTTGGACGCTTAATAATTCATTCTTTCTTTGTATTTACATGCGGCCCTGCTGCTAAAATTCCAACTATAATTAATATGTATTTTATTTTTGTTGTGTCTATGTTATTTTAATATGTTACATGGTTTGATTTAAAAATATTTTTTTAATATTCGTATAATATATTATATAAAAATAATAACTATATTAATTTTTTAACATCTCCATGCATAATTATTAAGTGGGAAGGTCGATTTCAGACTTCCTTCTTAGTCTAAAATATCAACTATAATTAATAGGTATTGTTTTAGTGTTGTTGTTTGGTACGAATAGAGCGCGACGCCCGGCAGATGCATATAGTTGTATAATCCCTGTGATCGTGTGTAAGATCCCTGGGTGCCTATTCTCGAATACAGTAGAATAGCGTTCGTTCATTCTACCTATCGTTCTATCTATCGAATCATTCTATCTGCGAGTTTTCTACTCCTAAGGAAAAATCGTATTCTTGAACAATGATAGAACAACGAGTAATAGAACTGGTCGTGCACGAAAAACTATTCTAATAGTTCATACGGCAACGTTGCAAAACCGTTCGTTCATTGGCTGAAATTAAGTTTCGTGCGAAATTCAAAGCGTGCACTTGCATGAAAATTCAAAATAGCTATATCTAAATTACATATAGTAATTAATAATTATTATATGTAGGTATATCAGTAATAAATAGTATATTAGCAATATATTTTATTTATAACACAGTTATTTTCCAGATAATAATTACTAATAGAGTAATAACTATAATATTAAATAATAAAAAATAAAAAGTGGGAAAGTTGATTTTGAATGTTCTTCCTTCGCCCTTCGGTCCTCGGAGAAATTAGTGGTTTATTATAATTAAGATTTGAATGCAATGATATTGCATTAGAAAATACGATTCTGAACGAAACTCAATATAATACAATATATTATACTGATAGGTCGTTCCATAAGTTTTTCATGTGTGTAAAGTAAAATACCTATGAGAAAACTCAAAAAAAAATTTAATGTACCTACGTTCAAAATTGCATTAGTTATCACGAAGAACCTAAAATCAATTTCATCAAAATTACAATTTTCAATTAAAATTTTGACATTTTTCCGTCATTTTTTGGTAGTTTTCCTTTTCCTAAAGAAACATTTTTAAGAAATTCGAAGAATAAGCTAAATAAAGTACTAACTAGACGCAATTTTCTACCGAAAGGATACCCTACTTGTGGTAATCGGACCATTATTTCTACCCGAAAAAATGTAAAAAGAAAAATAACATCTGTGTAAAACGAATACATTCCTTACTTCGCTCAGAATCTAATATTATAATAAAGACACATAAAAAATTAGAACATATTATTTACGATTTACTTTTTTTTTTTTATATAATTTGAATTTTGATATACTTTTTAAGTAATCTTATACATTGTAGTATTGTACATTTATAAGTGGTACTAAAATAAGGTAAAAATATTATGTCGTTTCAACCAACAAAAATCTACTTTCATTATCAATGTTAATAACTTTCATTTGATTAAAATTTATACAATTTGTTTTTTCATCATAAGAACATTAACTATAACAATTAATAACCTATATTATATTTTATATTTTACGTAAAAATTATAAAAAATAATTAATTCCACTTCATTACATATTATTTACTAATGTCTTTTTAGTTTTTATATATATATATATATACATTAAAATTTTAGAACATTTAATAATATAATTTGTTTTGACGTTTATGTAAGTACATACATACATAAATTATTATAATTATGTATTATTTACAAATATATAAGAAAACTAATAATTTAATTACCGTACTAAAATAAAACAAAAAATGTACTTATTATTACAATTTTCATACTATATTAATAATATAATATATAGGTACACATATTATAATTAATGTAAACTGTAAATTGCGTTATCATAAATATAAATAAAGTTATTTATATGTTGTTATTGAAGTATAAACAATTATGATATAATTAAGATAGATAATGTAATTTCATCGATTACGATAATTCGAACACGAATAGTTGGATTCTACTGGGGGTCTATTCTTGAATGTAGTAGAATAGTGTTCGTATACGAATCATTCTACCAGCGAGTTTTCTACTATTAACGAAAAATCGTATCTTGAACAATGGTAGAACACGATTTTGCCATCTCACCCCTCCTCAAAAAAAATGAATACATATTTTTTTAAGTAAAGCAGAAATAGTCAACAGTAAACAGAAAAAAAAATGTACCCTTATTTCTATTCAAATATCGGTAGAAATACCTACATAATAAAATCATGAAATGCACAAGAGATTTAAGAAATATAAAAAAATATTATATTTCAAACCATCAATAATTTTTTTATAATTAAATGTCGACTAATAACACGATAGCTGCCTTAGTTAGTTCTATATAAAATATATATATATTGATGATCTAGTAAAAATTTGCCCCCCTTTCATAAATTGCCGCTAGGAGCAATACGGGACCATTGCTCCACAATAAATACGGCACTGTCCACAAAAAAACAAAACAAAACATCAATTCTGTGTTATTTTGTCGATAATGTCGAAACAATTTAGTTTTTCAAATTGTTCGTGTTTTTTGAAAACTTGAAAAATTATACATATGTATAATTAATCAATGGATAGAACAACGAGTAATAGAACTGTTCGCGCACGAAAAACTATTCTAATAGTTCATACGGCAACGTTGCAAAACCGTTCGTTCATTGGTTGAAATTAAGTTTCGTGCGAAATTCAAAGCGTGCACTTGCATGAAAATTCAAAATAGTTATATCCAAATTACATAATATAGTAATTAATAATTATTATATGTAGGTATATTAGTAATAAATAGTATATTAGCAATATATTTTATTTAAAACACTGTTATTTTCCAGATAATAATTACTAATAGAGTAATAACTATAATATTAAATAAAAAGTGGGAAGGATGATTTTGGATGTTCTTCCTTCCCCCTTCGATCCTCGGAGAAATTAGTGGTTTATTATAATTAAGATTTGAATGCAATGACATTGCATTAAAAAATACGATTCCTAGTGAAACTCAATATAATATAATTTATTATACTGATAGGTCATTCCATAAGTTTTCCACGTGTGTAAAGTAAAAAATATCTATGAGAAAACTCAAAAAAATTTAAAGTACCTACGCTGAAAATTGCATTAGTTATCATGAAAAACCTAAAATCGATTTCATCAAAATTACAATTTTCGTAAATTTTGACATTTTTCCGTCATTTTTTGGTAGTTTTCCTTTTCTAAAAAAAAAAGTGTTTGAGAAATTCGAAGAATGAGCTAAATAAAGTACCAACTAGATGCAATTTTCTACCGAAAGGTTACTCTTGGTAATCAGACCATTATTTCTACCCGAAAAAATGTAATAAAAAAAAATCTTTGTAAAACGAATACATGCTTTGCTTCGCTCAGAATCTAATAATAAAATAAAGACATAAAAAAATAGAACATATTATTTACGATTTACTTATTTTTTTTATACTTTGAATTTTGATGTACCTTTTAAGTAACCTTATACATTGTAGTATTGTACATTTGTAAGTGGTACTAAAATAATGTAAAAATATTGTGGGTCATTTCAACTTACAAAAATCTCCTTTCGTTATCAATGTTAATAACTTTCATTTGATTGGAATTTATACAATTTGTTTTTTCATCATAAGAATATTAACTATAATAATTAAAAACCTATATTATATTTTAGGTTTTACGTAAAAATTATAAAAAATAATTAATTCCACTACATTACATATTATTTACTATTGTCTTTTTAGTTTTTATACATATACCATTGATTATAGAATAGACAATAGACTATAGATAGAATAATGTCTATTCTATAATCAATGCATATACGTTAAAATTTTAGAACATTTAATAATATAATTTGTTATGACGTTTATTTAAATATAAAATACATAAATTATTATAATTATGTATTATTTACAAATATATAAGAAAACTAATAAATTAATTACCGTACTTTATATGTTGTTATTGAAGTATAAACAATTATGATATAATTGAGATAGGTAAAATGTAATTTCATCGGTTACTATAATTCGTACACGAATAGTAGGATTCTACTGCTTCAACCCACACGTACCGTTCGTATACGAATCTAGTAATAGAATAGAATTGGTTCGTAGACGAATGGCATTCAAGAATATTGTTTTTGCGAAGTATTAGAAAAAGTACGATTATTCGTATATGATTGCCATTCTACTACATTCGAGAATAGGTCCCCTGCTCCGACCCACACGTACCGTTCGTATACAAATCTAGTAATAGAATAGAATCGGTTCGTAGACGAATGGCATTCAAGAATATTGTTTTTGCGAAGTATTAGAAAAAGTACGATTATTCGTATACGATTGCCATTCTACTACATTCGAGAATAGGTCCCCTGCTCCGACCCACACGTACCGTTCGTATACAAATCTAGTAATAGAATAGAATCGGTTCGTAGACGAATGACGTTCGAGAATACGGTTTTGGCGAAGTATTAGAAAAAGTACGATTATTCGTATACGATTGCCATTCTACTACATTCAAGAATAGGCCCCCTGGGCGGCTGTCACCGTCGCCATTGCTAGTTAAATTTATTATTCTTTATGTGTGAATTTTGTACTTTTTTTTCTATCGACGTGTATGTGTGATAGCCAATAATCGGTTTGTATTCTTTTTTTTTTACAACGCTTTTAGCCGAAACAAAAATTAATCTGGATACATCGGGTATCTTTATACGGCCGTGTGGTAGTGTTAAATGTTTGATCTATCATTCGGTTCGATTTACGTAATTTGTTTTGTTTCATTTGGGAAACGACAATCGGGTTAAATTATTTTATTGTACACACGGGTGCATTATCTTACGGTACGTTTAGCGTTTTATTATTATTAATCCTCCATCGGAACATTAATAGTGTACGTGCAGTGTGAAACATTGCACTTTTGTTTTGCCGTGCTCGTTCGTTGGCATACGAACGCGGAATTTTTCGTCGGCGTTGCGTTCCTGATGTTATCCGCTCACATAATTTAACGGTCAATCAGAACTATTACGGACAGTTCCGGTCAGGTCGTCAATCTTTAAATAATTATTTATTGTTATATGTTTATCACATGTTTGTTATATATATATTTGACGTATTTACGTAAATTTTTAATATTAAGTGTCCCCTCCCCCCCTATCCACAATTCTGTTTCTTGTATAATATATATTGTATTTGTTATATGATAATAATATAATTATAAAACCTATTTTTTCAACATCATAAAGGTATTTGTTTACAATCATTTTTATATACAGTCCACTACCTTTGTTATCCTGGTCCCTCCGGTGTTAGGTCCCAACCTGAAAATTATTTTGATAAATACACCAGTCAGGCGTACCTGACGCTACAGTTGTGTATAAGTTGTTTTAATAAGTTACACGGTTTGATTTTATAATATTATTTGAATATTAAGGTTTCTATTTGGCTATAGAATAGTAAAGAAAATATTAATCGATAATAAAATAAATCCGTTTTTAAAACATGAAATAAATATTTTTGGTCACTCAAAATCAAAAAAAAGGAAAGGTCAAGTCCGGAAGATCCCCTAAAGTCCCTGCGATTCTTGGAAAATTAGTGGTTTATTATAATTAAGATTTAAAGGTAATAATATTGCATTAGTAATATGGTTCTGAGCGAAATTTCATTATAATACAATATAGATAATATACTATTAAGCCGTTCCTAAAGTTTACCACGTGTGTAAATTACGTACTTATGTAAATATTTAAAATAAATGTTATGTTCCTACTATCTAAACTTAATTAGTTATCAAGAATTAAAAAAATTTAAAACAATAAAACCGTAATTATGTCACTTTTCAATATCATTTACTTTGAAGAATAAAAAAAAAAAGTGTCAGTCACGATATCAAAATATTTTGTAACAAGATTAAGTAGTATATGTCTAGTCTTCGATAAAATTTTCAAACCGATAAATCAAAAATTGTATGAAATAATTTACATTTTTGGAATAAATGTCAAAACTCAATACTTAGTCAGAAAATCAACCAATTTTTTAAATTTTTTCTTAAATGATTACATCTAAGTTAATACTCAAAAAAATGTTGATACTTACGTTTGTATAATATATAATAATATTACAATAAAAATAGTGCTATAAAAATAGTGTATAAACGTAAAATTAGTAATATAAATAAATTGTAACTAATACAAATATTACAAATTCTCTAGCATTTATTTATAATATGAAGTATTAATTTATGTCTTATTCGTATAATAATTTGCTAACACTGATCCTGTTGAATATGTCGCATTCATAACCTGTAAAGAAAAAAATAATTTCTTTATTAAATAATAATTTATCATTGGTATTTTTTACACTAATTACGAAATACGTATGAATTAATTCAAATAACACATTAATGTGTTAACATTGACAACATTTCTAGAACAGGTAATTTTATTGATACTCGATAATGAATTAAAAAATATTAAGCGTATATACATACGCTTGAAAACATTTCGAAATTGACCACTTTTTTTGATGATAGCCGCAAATAAGGAGTATAAGCTGCATTAAACCTCATATTAAAAAGAATCAGTTTTCTAAAATCCAAACTCTGTTCAGTCCAATTACTACAATACATTGCAAAGGTCATTGAGTTTATCTGTAATAATATGAAATTTTATTGTTGTAAATACTTTTACTTTTAAAATAAAATGTTGTTATATATTTAGACTATTTTAGCATTTGTTATATTTCTTATATTTAGTATAAGAAGAAAAACCAGTGAAGGAAAACTACTTAAATTAATATTCGATTTCATATTTTCATAATATTATAATTACATTATATAATTACTAAATACTCAATATCAGTGATATTCATTGTATTTTGTATAGTAAACTAAAAAATAAAACATACTTTTTTTATAAAATGTGAATCTTTAGCGAATTCCAGTTACAATATTAGTCGTGTACGATGTATCAAAAAAGTGACACAATTTTTCCTCGTTTTTTATCAGCTTAAAATTTTGAACTTAATATAATAATTTATCATTAAATGAGATTACAACTAAATATGTCCTATTCTATGTGTTTTGATGCAAATATACCCTTATATGATGACTAATGGGTATTCTAACTGGTACTCTATATTATTTTTATGGCAAGACCACAAATTCTCACCTATATCTCACCAATTCATATTATAACGGGTGGGCAATCTAGAGTTAGGATTTTGAACTATCAGTTATTTTGAGAACGTCAAAGCATATGTCGTTCTTTTATTAATAGAAATTCAGTATATTGTATACGGTGTACAAAATGGATCGCTATTCGCTTGAACAAAAGTGGGAAATATTAAAATTTTATTTTCAAAGTGGTTGCTCGGTTGCAGAAACTTTGCGAAAATGCCGTTCAAATTTCGGTCAATATAATGCGCCTACACATCAAACATTAACCAACTTTTTTACACGAGTTCGCGAAACTGGAATGTTGATACCACCAACAACACGTGTTCGTTCATTTCCAGTAAGCACACCCGAAAATATCGCCGCTGTTGCCGAGAGTGTGCGTGAAAACCCAAGAACATCGACTCGTCATCGTTCTCAGCAATTGAACATCAGCCGCACCTCCATGCGGCGAATTTTGCATAAAGAACTCGGCATGACACCGTATAAAGTTCAATTGTGCCAGGAATTGAAGCCACGTGACCATCCGATGCGATTTGAGTTCGCTGAAAGGGCTACCGATCGATTAACCAAAGACCCCGATTTTCACCGAAAAATCATCTTTTCGGATGAGGCGCATTTCTACCTCGGTGGATATGTTAATAAACAAAATTGCCGTATTTGGGGCACGGAAAACCCACACGTGGTAGTTGAGCAGCCAATGCATCCCGAACGAGTGACGGTTTGGTGTGGTTTTTGGTCGGGCGGCATCATTGGGCCATTTTTCTTCGAAAACGAAGACGGCGCCAACGTTACCGTTAATGGTGAGCGTTATCGGTCAATGATAACTGATTTTTTTTGGCCGGAAATTGAAGATTTAGACTTAGACGATATTTTTTTCCAGCAAGATGGCGCTCCGTACCATACCAGCCATCCCACAATCGCTCTTCTGCGCACATATTTTTAAAATCGTCTAATCAGTCGTTTTGGTGATGTCAATTGGCCGCCTCGCAGCTGTGATTTGACACCGCTGGACTATTAGTTGTGGGGCGCTGTGAAAGACCAGTGTTACATAGATAATCCAGCAACAATTGAGCATCTTAAGCGAAATATTGAAGCAGTCATTGCCGAAATACAGCCTCATACAATCGAGAATGTACTCGAAAATTGGGTCAAGCGTATGGCGTACTGTAAAGCCAGTCGCGGCAGTCACATGAGTGAAATAATTTTTCAAAATTAATCGGAAGGAATGTTTTTTTGAATGATAATAAAATTTTGGCAAAAAAATTAATTTTTCTTGTTTTTTTTTTTAAATTTATAATCCTAATTTTAAATGGCCCACCCTATAAATACGAATCACCACCTGACACCTTTTTGGTATGAAACAATTTATGACCCATACAATTTGAGCAAAATTTCGGATCAAATCGAATAGAATGAGAAATAGGTAATTTACAATGAATGACAATATTATACTTTAGAGGAGGTTTTATTTAATCCTTTAATCCTTCTAGGAAATATAGGGGATAGCTTGGGGGAATTAGCGCCGTCAATAATTTGTAGAGAAGATAACACAAAAGTAAAAACTTATAACAAGAACTATATATAAAATATATACAATCCACTTTTACAACAAATATAATATAAAGGCATCTGCAACAATGACAGGAAAAGTTGATTTTTTAAGTTAATTAGTATAACAAAATATTGATGTATTAGGTATACATAATATATATAATAATATAAACAAGAAATTTTAATAGGAGGTTTTTTTTTAAAACATAATTAATATTATATAAACTTTTGTGCCAAGTGCTTTCTGAATTAAACTCGAAAAACTATAAAACTACCCTCTTTTACAATATTTCAACCCCTCGGAGGTACGGGAAAGGGGCAAACAATCATCACCAAATTTTACACAAATTACTTTCTTATGGTAATAAACAAAATGGCGAGATACTGTATCAAAATTTCAAATTTTCAAAAATAAGAAACACCCTAATATACATATATGTACGTATAGGTATATCGATAGTAAAAGCGGTCGTGAGTGCTTATTAATCACGTAACAGCTACTGATAACGATGTCATGGTTGTAGTATGAGCGTTTTAATGCGTTAAAACGAACGGCACTTGACCGCTATTAGTCGCTTAAATCCCTCTAAGCGTCCAAATCGAACGCATCCACTATATAATCTATAATAATTACGTTATAAATATGATTTTTCCAGTTATTCAAAAAAAAAAAATACTAAAAATTGATATTTGAATAAATTAAGAGATTGATAAATCAAAAGTATTTCATTCACCATATAAATATACTTTTTAAAATATTTATATTCAAATTTTACAAAACTTAAAAAAGAGAGATTTTTTGAGACGTCTTTTTTTAAACAAGTAATAAAATTAATATAATAGTTCGTTAACTAAATAATAATTTGAAAAAAAACTGCATTAAAAAATATTAGTTTTTGCGGGTATAATCCAATTAGTAAATAGATCTGGATCACTCTGTCCTATAGGTACATTTAACATAAACAAAGACGATAAAACGTACATATACAGAGAGTCTCAAATATAATTACTAAATATTGTAATAAATAAATGAAGATTTCAAAATTCAATTTTTTTCAAACTATTATTTAGGCAATGAGTGACAATAGTACACTTTTTTTTTTTTTAATTTGTAATGTCTATAGTTATCAAAATTCCAGATTTTAGACCAAAAAGATTCAAAATTAAGATTCTGAGGAAGAATATATTAGTTTTAAATGATGCATAATTTTTTATTTATGTCTGAAAGCACTATTTTGAGTAGGAATAATGGTCCGATTATCACAAATAGGGTATTTACTCTATACCAAATTGCATCTATTTAGAACTTTATTTTACTTGTTTTTTGAAATTCTTCAAAGTTTTTCCTTGGTAGAAGAAAATATTTTTTGGTAGAAATGTCGGTAAATCAGCAAAATTACGGTGTTGTTATTTAAATTTATTTCGTACTAACTAATTAGAGTTTCATATTAGGGATTTGAAACATTTTTTGAGTGTCAACATAGGTAATTAACACGTGTAGTGAAATTTTGAAACGGATAAGATGATTTTCTGACTTAGTACAGAGCTTTGACATTTTTCCAAAGATCAATAAATTTACCTGCAATTTTGGGTTTGAAAATTTTATTGAAGCCTACTCATATACTATTTTATCTGTTTCCATAATATTAATTATCCGAAATGTTTTATACAATCCTGTTCATTTACATTTCATAAAATTTAATATTGATAATAGGAATTTTACATTTAAGGATATCAAAAATATAATAGGTAATAAATGAAAAAAAAAAAAATGAAAATGATTTTTGAAATATGAGTTTTCTAATAAATAAAAATAAATCTTAAAAATCACCACTTTAATTTGGTTATGAGATCGCCACATACAAATATTCTTAAAATTATAATCTTTAAATTTCACATAACTTAATAAGTAAATAATAAGGTGTTTATTTATTTATTTATTTTTGCTAGACGTTTAAAATTAAAAAAAAAAATATTAGAAATGATACTATAGTCAATTATCAAAGTAATAATTTACAAAAACTGCATTTAAAAATGTTTATTATGAAATTATATAAATATTATTAATTCAGTGGCGGCTTTACTGGGGGGTCTAAGGGGTCTGGACCCCCCCAGGAACTTGAAGCTAATTATATATAATTATAACAAGTTATTAATCGCATTTAAAATTTAGGTATTTCGATTAAAATTGATTTTGATATCAAAATAATAAAATATTTTGTATTTTTATAAGTACAGTACGTACAAACAAGTAGAGAACTATTTATTATCAATGCCCCTCGAAATTTTTATAAAGTTGCCTATATTAGCCTCTTCTGAATGCCAGGTTAGTCATCAATTGTTATGTGAAAAAATGCAACGACTCATTTAATTAATATAATCTTTCTAAAAATAAGAAATTAAAAAAACGCAAATATTTGAAATTGAACAGTATATTGATTTTTATCGTTTTTAATGTATTATATATTTACAATATTATTTATTTACTAATAGTATATTAATAATTTGTAAATTATGTTATTGAAATATGTATATCTATGTTTTACTTTTTCAATGCATTTTTATTTACTATTATATTTATTTGTGTTTATTTTCATTTATCTATCATGGAAATAAACTAATAACTAATAAGTATTTACATAAAGTAACATTTCAATTTTTAATATATACCGTAGATAATATACATATATGTATATTTAATCTATTTATTTACTATTTACCAATTAATAATCAGGAGCAAAATAGGCAATTTTTCATGAATTTCGAGGGGAACTGATAACAAATTGTTCGCCAGTATTTGACTCTACTTTCCTGTATTATCATTTATAGTATTTGCATTTATTCATTAATTTCGACTACGACACTTCAAGACTGAAGTTTATCGCATTTCTATAATATAAAATACGTTGTAATTTTAGTATTATAAGTTCACAGCAAGTACTGTTATAAAAAAAAAGAATACTTCAAAATTTGACATATAAATTAATAAGGTCAGTTTTTTTTTATATACATTATAAATATTATAGTGGTGCGTCGCACGTACTCTTGGTAAATAGTTTTCTTATTTGATGTGTACTTATTATAGGGTTCTATAATATGGCATCTAAAAAACAAGCATCTCTTACACATTTTTTTAAAAAGTCTGCATCTCAAAATACAACCTTACTTAATTCTAATATACAGAGTTCATCAAATATTTTTGACGAGGAATTATCATCAAAGTAGTAGCTTTTTAAAAAAACAGAAGGCGGAATTAATTGTCAAGCATTAGGTAGCTTAGTAATAAAAAAATATGACAATTGGAAACATGCAGTTGAAACGTTTAATAAGCACTCTTTACTTGAATACCACCAAACATTTTTATTGGATGCTAGTAATTTAATAACTATGATTAAAAATACAAAATTATCAATTGATAATCAATTACAAACAGAAAAAAATAGATAAGTGTTAGAAAATCGAAAAACTTAATATCTATAATTGATGCTATTTTATTATGTGGCCGTCAAAATATACCACTTAGAGGTTACTGTGACTGGGGAAAATTGCTTATTAATAATTCTCACCAACATAATGAAGGGAATTTTCGTGAAATACTTCGGTATTGAGCACTAGGTGATGATTTAATTAAAAGGTTTATGGAGAGTGAAGGAAAAATAAAATATATAAGTCAAAATGCCATCATAGAATCCTATAATTCAACTTTGCTTACAAAAGTTGTAGCATCAGTTAACGTAGCAAAATGTTTTATTATTATTGCGGATGAAACAACCAACATTTCTGGTCTAGAACAAGTTTCATTGTGTGTTAGATACATTGATTTAAATAAACTACAACTTTGTGAAAATTGTATTCAATTTGTTCCTACTAATAATACTACTGGTAATGGATTAGCAAATATAATAGAAGATAATCTTAAAGGTTTTGGTATAAAATTAATATATCTGCGTGGTCAAGGCTATGATGGAGTTACGGCGATGTCAGGAAGGTATAATGGGGTTCAAATACATGTAAAAAAATTGTACCCATCCGTAATATATGTGCACTGCTTTGCGTATTTATTAAGTCTTGCTATTTCTAAATCATGTTCTGTTCAACCTATACGAAATTGTCTTAGTTTTATTAGTAAAGTTCGAGACTTTTTTATATATCCAAAATGAAAATCAGTTCTCACACAAAATATTGAAAATTCACCTGATAAACCTACAAAAAAAAACATTAAAACGTTGTTGTGAGACTAGATGGATAGAGAATATTATGCTGTCAATGATTTTTTTTAGTTATTTAAATTTGTAGTTGAGTCGTTGCATGAAATTTTAACATGGGAGGATAATGTCACGAGTATAAAAGCGCAATGTTTACAAAATTCAATTTTAAATGGAGAATTTATAATTTCATTAATAATTCTAACAAAAGTATTTGGATATGGATTACCATTATCTAAACAACTTCAAAAAATAAACAAAGACTTACGATTAGCCATGCAATTAGCTGAAAAGACATTAAAAGTTATACAAGATTATAGAAACGATGCAGAAAATAAATTCAAAGACATATTTAACGAAACTACTCTTATAGCTAATATATATCACGTAGACATCCCAAGAAAATCCCAAGAATCCTAGGTCGCCAAACTCAAAGATTAAATATACAAACAAAATCACCTGAAGAGTACTATCGTATATCTGTATTTATTCCTTACGTAGTGTCCTTCATTAATGAACTCAAAGAAAGATTTTTTGATCATAAAATTATAATAAATGTTTTTCATTTATTATTCGTAACAGAAAAATTAGAAGATGATTTTATTACATTGACAAAATGTTATCAAGAAGATATAGAAAGTGGAAATGAAGCAAATGCGGAGTAATATTTAATGTGGTGTATAAATAATGGCAAAGGAGTTCAAAAAATTTAATAGAATAACAAAAAATGCTCTACATGCATTGATGATATGCAACAAAGAAAATTTTCAAAATATTTTTAAAATGTTACAAATACTCGCCATTTTACCAGTATCGACAGCGTTAAATGAACGTACATTATCCAACCTTAAAATAATTAAAACCTATCTCAGAAATACAATTGGAGAGGTATGTTCAACAAAATAGTATTTTTATATATTTTTTTTAAATACATTTATTTAGTGTTCTTTATATATTATTTCAGAAAAGATTAAATGATCTAGCTATAGCTGAAATAATGTACATCATATATGATGTACATTTGTAGAGATAAAATTAACTTAACGGTTGATGAAGTTATAAACGAACTCACCAAAAAAAGACGAAAACTTGAATTTGTTTTATAGTTTCATATTAAAAGTTAACATTATATATTAATAAAAAAAAATTTTTATCATATTTTTAAAATAGGTGTAATAATGATTTTTTAAAGTTTAGGAACCCCTCCCCCCCCAAAAAAAAAAATCGTATCTTAAATATTCCTATAACATATTACATACTTGATCGTCGATGAATTGAAATATGTAGCATAACATAAATAGACAAGCTGTTAACAATACCAATGTAAAAGTGAGTTTTTGCATTATTATATTTATCAGTGATATTCCATTATAATAATTCTGAAATAAAATAAATGGTAAAACAATTTATAAAATGATAATTTATTAAGTGTTCTGAAAAATAAAAATTGATATAACCATTATTGTTATGCAGACAAGTATAATCAAATTCAACGAAACTATTGATACTTGAAAAAGTGCTCCATTTTTAAATAATCTATATACTGTTTTTAATTTTCTAAAAAAGAAATCAAAATTAATAATCGAACATATTAAACTGAAAACAGGATTATCATACTTCATTTACATTTATAAAAATGAAATAATACTTTAAAAACAGTAGATAGTATAATTTTACATAAAATGATTTAAATATTAAATATATTAATATTTTTTAACAGGGCTTGAAAACATTATTATAACTAACTAACTGTAACGTAATTAAACTAGAATTTCGACCTCCTGCCACATACACCAGATTCGGATTATTATTTATATTTAAATTATATTGTTGCAAGTTGTTATTTATAATATATGTACATTTCCGTCTAAGTATTGTTTGATGATACTTAGATTTAAGACTAAGACTTTAATCGAGTACAGATGCGGAAAGAGTAAATGACGATTATTGTATTATTAATTATTATTACTTATTTGTAATGAAAAATTATTTTACTGTTGAGTACTGTGATTGTACCGTATTAAAAATGAGAAGAAGTAAAATTACTACTAACTACTATTGTACAAAGTTGAGCAATTTTATTCTAAATATTGAGGGGTTGCAAAAATTGGATGTATGTTAGTCTTAAAAATGTATGAAAATAGAAATTGATTAGAAGAAAATTTAGCCCCTTGAAATTTTACTTATGGTGGTAGCATACATTTACTTTTTTAAATATTAAATGGCGTATTAGAAACAACAAAAAAATTTAAATACCTAATGTTCAATAACATTATTGAATAAGGTTATATTATTTGATGGCGTTTAACACAAATGTTTTACAACGTTAAACGAAAATTATTTTTCATATGCAAGCCCTTTTTTAATACTATCCACTTGTAAAAAGATAATCCATGAAATATACGGATATGAGAAATCAATTATACCGGGAAAGGTTTTTTTTGTAAGTATATGAAAATAACAAAATTCGATATTAAAATTGTTTACTCCATAATATGTTGATGATCCTGAATCAATAGTTTCAAATCGTCTATCATCATTAATTCTATTTGTCTTGAAGATTTGTTTGTATTATCTGGGAATCAAATATAAAATATAAAATATAAATATAAATTAATAATTAGATCATCTATGTTGTTCATTGTTCATTCGTATTTATTTAGTGATTTGATAACTTACTGATTAAACGTTCATGTACTATGCCGAATTCACTGTATGAATTAGCAACAGTTTTTAATTGAAATGAGATTGAAATACAAAACCAATATAAAATTATGTTGAAAATTAAATAATTACAAGTAACGACTAGAAAATAAAAAGCTTCTGAAATGTAAAAAAATGGGTAATTATCGTTGTAGAATTTATCAGTTAACGGGTATCCATAATTTAATATATTTAGCCGATATTCGTTTGATTTATTATTTTTTAAGATAATAATAAAATAGTTTTTGCAAAATAATGGTACTAAACACGTAACTACTGAAGATCCAATCCAACAAACAGTTAAAATGAACGAAAGCATTTTTATTCTATTTTTCCCTGTTTCTATTATCTGAGTAGTGTGGTACATGTAGATTAATTTATTGATCCATATTGATTTCATACATTTCCATATTGCATCAATTTGTGGTAATATAATACAATATTTAACTAGCGTATCTGTATATAAAACCATATTAAATCCATAATTTAATGCAATATTTATATCCTCTAGTGTATAAATAAAGTTTACAATGATCCAACATAAAATTATTGTGTAATAAATTATCATAAAATGGATTAGAATTTTAATTCTATGAACATCAAACATTTCTTTATTGTACGAACTTGCTTTCTCAACCATTAAATTATCATGTTTCTTCGATGACATCATGAAATTATTTTTAATTTGAAAATTTTGTCTAAAACAAAATATGTTAATATTATTTGTAAATTATACAAGTTAACATAATAATGAATGAGTATAAAATAATAAACTCTAAATAAATTTAAAAACGTTTTATACCTGCAAAATATTTAATATATTATATAATGTACAATGATCAAAAAGCAAATAAACAAAATTCATTAATAAGCTTCTTTTAATTAGGTTCTTGTATACTTACATTTTTCGTTAATACAAAAAGTAGGGTTTTATCTCAGAACTCCTCTCTGACTATGGCTTTGGTGTTACAAAGACGCATTTTATTGTTATTTTCATTTATATTATCAATGAATATTAATGTTATATATTCACTGGAATACTACCATTTTTAGATTCTTAGCGAAAGTTTTATTTTATGTTTGAAGACACTTTTACAGGTAGAAATAATTGTCCGATTACCACAAGTATAGTATGTTTTCGGTAGAAAATTGCGTTTAGTTTGTACTTTATTTAGTTCATTTTTCGAATTTCTCAAAAGTTTTTCCATGTGAGGAGAAAAACTACCAAAAAATGACGGAAAATTGGCAAAATTACAGTTTCTGATATTTAAAGTTTTTTAATTTTTTGATAACCTATTGAGTTTTTATCGTAGGGACATGAAGTTTTTTTGAGTATTATAATACGTAATATACCAATATGGTCTTATTTTGAAACGATTTGTTGATTTTTTGACTAAGTATTGAGCTTTTAAATTTTTTCCAAAAATGTTTAATATTTCCTGTAATTTTTGATTTTTCAATTTGAAAATTTTATCAGAGTCTAATAATGTACAACTTAATCTTTTTACATAATATTTTCAAAATCGTAATTGACAATTTTTTTTATAAACCTTTTTCAAAATTAACTAGAATTAAAAATAAATATAGAACCAGTCAAACACAAGAAAACTTAGACAAACAAATGATTTTATGAGAAAAATTTACTAAAATCAATAGACTTAAATAAAGTGCTAAAAAAGTTGGTTTTAAGTAAATCAAGAAAAAAAATTATCTTATAAAATAGTTTTTGTTTATATATATACTGTTAAGTATTTACTCTTTTTTACTCATATTGTAAAATTTTACTCTCATTGATATTTGTGAAAGAGTTTTGAAATTTTTTTAATTTAGTAGTACAATTTAGCAGAAAAAAATATAGGAAATATATATATATATATATTTGAAATTATACATTTTTATATTTAAGTATCATTTATCGTCGAACGTATACGAGTAAGAGTATTATAATTACTATTCGGACACAGTTATTAACGATTTTAATTAAATATTTTTGGGACGTTTTTATATTTATCTTGTTAGGTTAAGACTGGTTTTGACACCTGTTTAAGTTTGGATTTTGCGCTCGGGAAATATACCTACATATTTTTTTTTGGTTTTGAATGCAGTTTGTTTGGTATCGTTTTAAATGAGAATATAATTTTTTAGCTTTGACCAGGTTGACGGTTGTATTTATAATTAAATCAATCAATAAATTGTAGAGTGTAAACCCGGCTTTCTGATTAATGAATTAATAAATTATGATTATAAAACACATTAATATAATTAATGTTCTAGGAATTATTTTTTTTTTGTCAGGAGGGATCTGGATTCCTTTTATCCCCCCCTCTATATGCTATTGATATAAGATAAACATAAAAAATAATATAAATTACATTTGAAACTTAATAATCTAGACAGTATTGTGATCTTTTAGTTTTTCAGTTATCAATTTTTTATTGAAAAATTATTATCAATCTACAAATTGTATCACTTATCATAATATTAATAATATGAATTTTGCATTACACGATATAATCATAGACTATATGAACTATGAAATATAATATACGCTATAAAAATGACTTCAAAAATATGTTTGTTTTAACAAAAGTAAAAATTCCTAAAAATCAGCTTGATTATATTAAGAAATCTATGCGTCAAAATTCTCATATAAATATAATTTTTGAAATTAATATCTTCAAATTTTATATAGGTAACTAAAAAAGTTAAGATTTTATTTTTTTATTTGACGTATTTTTTTAATCAAGTAAAAAAGGTAATATTATAGTCCGTTGCCTAAATAATAATTTGAAAAAAAATTTACTATTTATTTATTACTTTATAACCTTCTGAATGATCATTACTATTATAATTATTAATGTTATCGCTGAATTTACGAAAATCGTAAAATACTGGGAGCTTTGTCCAATACCAAATTTTATTGTCATAGTTTCATGGTATCAAATGTTAAATGATGCTTAGATATAAGATAGTTACGACAATCTATAATTCGAAAATAAATAAATAAAATGATCGTTTATCGAACAAAATTCAGTAGCTAATTAATTAGATGTGTTAAGAAAATGTTGTCTAGCATAATTGTGGGTATTTTTAAATTGTATATAAATTTGAATTTAAATTATTTGTACCTGTATAAGTTTTGATCAGTTATCATTATTTTTTCTACGTAATTAATATATTATGTAAAATATAAAACAGTACACAGTATTTTAAAATTAATAGTTCGTTTGATATATTAAAAATTAATAAATTTATTATTATTATTATTATTATTATAATAATTATTATTATTATATTATTGTCTTTATAACTTATATATTAACAATAGGTTAATCAAATATAGATAGAGTCTACAAATATGAAAAGTAAAAAAAATGTATCTATTGTTAAGTTATTTAAGACTCAATATACATTTTTTTATTTATAACGAATTTTTAAAAGTAAAATAATCAATAACTATTGTTTTTTAATGTTAAAAACAATTTTTATAAAACCTTTTTTATTAGTGTTAGTTATACAATTAGACTAAACATATATTATAAAACAAACGCATGAGAAATATAATATTTATTTTCAAAAAATAAAACCTCATGTTTTATTGTTTTTTTAATGCTTAATCTCGTTGATCTAATGATTTTTAGTGATTCTTATAGGTGATGATAATTTATCATATTTTATTGATATTTGCACACGTATAATGCTATATGTAATATTATAATTTGTAGGTATCATTTACATTTTAGATTCTGAGCGAAGCGAAGAATGTATTGGTTTTACAAAGATGTTTTTTTTTTGATGAATGAAAAGACTTTTTCGGGTAGGAGTAATGGTCCGATTACCATAAGTAGGGTATGTTTTCGGTAGTAAATCGTATCTAGTTGGTATTTTATTTAACTCATTTTTCGAATTTCTCAAATGTTTTTCCTTAGGAGGGGAAAAACTACCAAAAAATGGCGGAAAATCGGCAAAATTACGGTTTCTGTTATTTTAATTTGTTTAATTGTGTGATAACTAATTGAGTTTTGATCGTAGGGACTTGAAAATTTTTTTGAATACAAGCATAGGTAGTATACAAGTGAAGTAAAATTTTGAAATGAATTATTAGTGTATTAGTATAGTGTATTGTAATATGTTGACTTTCGCTCAGAATCGTATTTTCTAATGCAATATTATTGCATTCAAATCCTAATTATAATAAACCACTAATTTCTCCGAGGACCGAAGGGACGAAGGAGGAACGCTTAAAATCGATATTCCCACTTTTTTATATTGATCTTGATATTTGTTATTTCCTTAAATAGATAAATAGTATTAATTATTTATGAAACATAATTATATTTACTTTGAATGTAGAATACGGATAAGTATACTCTGCGCAATTGTGTCTTTGAGTACGTTATAGACTACTGAAGATGCAATAAAAGTAGTTTCCTCCAGTTATAATGTTTTTGAATAAATTGTTTAATTGAAATATATTATCATATATATTATTATAAAAGGTAAGAAATAATATAATTATTATTCTAATATAAAATTGGTGATGTAAAATGTTTTAAAAAAAATATTTTTATATAGAATTATAGTTAACCCAACGAGAGCATATCAAAGACTGCATTACATTTTCGTAGGTCAAGTTTAATATAAATACTAATATTATGATCGCGTGATGACGACTAGCTACAAGGTAGATTTTTTCAACATTTATTTATTTAATAATGTTCTTATTGCATGTTGGTAATGAAATCCTCTATAATAATTATACTCTTTGAATATTTAATATATTTTTGTTTTAGATTAAACCTATTACCTACGTTTAAAATTATGAAAAATCTTAAATAAATTTTATGTAACAAGGAAAAAATTGAATTTTTCAGAAAATTATAGAGATATAGTAACAAATTAGGATTATTATTATTTTAAAGTTTTTATTTCGTGATAATTAATTAAGTTTTGATTGTAGGATCTTGATGATTTTTTTGAGTATTATTAATTTTCATTTTCATTATTAAGTTATAAATTTTATAATCGATATATTTCTGATATTCTGATATATATATATATATAACTAAATAAATTGATTCAATAACTTTATAATGGAATATTTTTACAATATTTATAAAGATTTAAATTTTTTGTAAATTGTATTTTATAGTATGATGTTTATATAATACATATAATAATATAACAATATAGGTGCTTTAAAAATAGTTTGTACTATTTATTACAATTTATATATTACACAGTTAAACGTAAAATTAGTAATATAAATAAATTGTGTGTAAACTAATTCAAAGAATACAAATTTTCTAGCAATTATTTAATATTTCTTTAATATTCATTGTTAAGTTTTCTAGTCACGATAAATGAATTTTGATTTATGTAAAATTATATAATGTTGATAAAAAAATATTCATAAGTATTAATTTATGTCCTATTTGCATAATAATTTGCTAACACTGATCCTGTTGAATAAGTCACATTCATAACCTGTAAAAAAAAAAAATAATTTTTTATTAAATAATAATTTATCATTGGTATCTTTTACACTAATTACGAAATACGTATGAATAAATTCAAATAACACATTAATGTGTTAACATTGACAATATTTCTAGAACATTAAGTTAACTGTTTAAAATGTTATATTATTATTATTAATACGCGATGATAAATTAAAACATATAAATATACGTTTGAAAACATCTCGAAATTGACCACTTTTTTTGAAGATAGCTGCAGATAAGGAGTATAAGCTGCATTAAACCTCATATTTAAAAGGATAAGTTTTCTAAAATCCAAACTCTGTTCAGTCCAATCACTACAATACATTGCAAATGTCATTGAGTTTATCTGTAATAATATGAAATTTTATTGTTGTAAATACTTTTACTTTTAAAATAAAATGTTGTTATATATTTAGACTATTTTGGCGTTTGTTATATTTCTTATATTTAGTATAAGAAGAAAAACCAGTGAAGGAAAACTACTTAAATTAATATTCGATTTCATATTTCGATATTATTTTAATTATACTAGTTTTTCAATAATAGTGATATTCATTGTATTTTATATAAATTGTATTGTATTATCATTGTATTTTATTTTATATTTTATCCAAGAAAAAAACATAATATTTTATAAACTGTGAATCTTTAGCGAATTCAAGTTATATTAGTCGAGCACAATGTTTTGAAAATGTGACACAATTTTTTCTCATATTTTATCAGCTTAAATTTATGAACTTAACATAATAATTTATCATTAAATAAGAATGATGCATTTATTATCAAGTTTAATTTAGTTTAGTTAGGTATATGATTTACAACAAGATATTAACATACTATATACATTTATAATAAACAGCCATAGTAAACGTACATACATATAGTGTAAACATTATTATTATATAAATATTATTATTATTATTACTGAATTACAATAATTATTATTTGTTAATAATACACAAATAACAATTATATTTTTTATATTTCTATCAAAATCATATCTTAAATAATCTTATAACATTTTACATACTTGATCGTTGATAAAGTGAAATATGTAACACATCATAAATAGACATGCTATCAACAACACTATTGTAAAAATGTATCTTTGCATTATAATATTCATTAGTGATAATCCTTTATAATGGTTCTGAAAACCAATAAATTGTAATATTATTTGTGTAATAATATTTTATTTAGAGCTCTGAATAATAATAATTGATATTACCATTATTGTTATGCAGACAAGTATAATCAAATTCAACGAAACTATTGATACTTGAAAAAGTGCTCCATTTTTAAATATTTTGTATATAGTTTTTAAGTTTCTAAAAAATAAATCAATATCAATAACAAAAACACAATGTGTACCTACTTAAAACAATATAATGATATTTCATCTAAATTTATTATAACGAAATAGTATTTTAAATATAATAGTTAGTATAACATTATATTTGTATTTTGTATTATATAAGTAATAAATATAATTATCTTTTAAATGGTTTATACTTGTAAAAAAATATTTTATAAAATATATAGTTATGAAAAAACTATTTTACTGGAAAACTTTTATTTTGTATGTATATGAAAATAGCAAAATTAGACATTATAATTGCTCACTCCATAATGTGTTGATGATCTTGGATCAATAGTTTCATATCGTCTATCATCATTAATTCTATTTGTCTTGAAGTTTTGTTTGTATTATCTGGAAGTAGAGTATAAAATATAAATATAAATTACTAATTAGATCATCTATGTTCGTTGTTCAATCGTATTTATTTAGGAATTTGATAACTTACTGATTAAACGTTCATGTACTATGCCGAATTCACTGTACGAATTAGCAACAGTTTTTAATTGATATGCGATTGAAATACAAAACCAATATAAAATTATATTAAATGTTAAATAATTACAAGTAACGACTAGAAAATAAAAAGCTTCTGAAATGTAAAAAAATGGGTAATTATCGTTATAGAATTTATCAGTTAACGGGTATCCATAATTTAATATATTTAGCCGATATTCGTTTGATTTATTATTTTTTAATATAATAATAAAATAGTTTTTGCAAAATAATGGTACTAAATACGTAGCTACTGTAGATCCAATCCAACAAACAGTTAAAATTAATGAAAGCACTTTTATTTTATTTTTCCCTGTTTCTATTGTCTGAGTGTTGTGATACTTGTAGATTAATTTATTGATATATATTGATTTCATACATTTCCATATGATATCGGTCTGTGGCAATATAATACAATATTTAAATAGCGTATCTATATATAACACCATATTAAATCCATAATTCAATGCAATATTTATATCCTCTATTGTATAAATAAAGTTTAAAATGATCCAACATAGAATTATTGTGTAATAAATTATCATAAAATGGAATAGAAATTTTATTCTATGAATACCATTCATTTCTTTATTGTATGAACTTGCTTTATCAACCATACAATTATCGTGTTTCTTTGATGACATTATGATATTATTTTTCATTTGGAAATTTTGTCTAAAATAAAATACGTTAATATAATTTGTAAATTATACAGGTTAACATTATAATTAATGAATATAAAATAATAATCTTTTATTAAATATAAAATTGTTTTATACCTACACAGTATTTGATATACTTATATATATATATATATATATATATATATAATCAGAGGCGGATATAAGGGGGGGGGGCTTTGAGGGCTAATACCCCCCTTAAGTACTTACTTATATATTAATATTTGCCTAATTTTAATGATCGGCGTGTATATTCGTTATGCTACCTACTGTCAACATTTTACTAAATTTTATTGTACCAGTCTAATCATGAACAATGGTTTAAATGTATGATATGGTAATGATATAACATGTGTTTCATAATAATTAATAATATCAGTTATTATATGTTATCATTTTATCAAAATTCAAATTTTTTTTTTTTTTTACTGATTGACACATTTTATAATATTATTTAATTACAAATAATTATTGGTAATTTCTATAAATATCAAAATTATTAAAACTCTTGAAATATGAGTGGTCAAAAGAGAAATGGTACTTTGTTTTCATATTTTAATAAAAAAATGAAAAATGATTAAACTGAGCCTGACAATTTAGATGAAGGAAGTGCTGAAAGAACGTTTCTATCATTAAGGCGTTTAAAAAATTATTTAAGATCAACCATATGTCAGGATCGTTCGAATGGATTAGATGTTTTAAATATCCGTAAGGAAATCCCTGTAAATATTGATGAAGTAATAAACATATTTTCTAGATCATCTAGGATAAAGGCTGAATTGGTCAATTTAATCAACAATATTTTCACAGTTTGATAATAGTGTATTTTTAAGTTAATTAATTAATATCATTATTATAACAGATCATTAAAATATAATCACATATGATACAAAACATTTATATTACTATATACCTTAGCTTTGCTCAATGACTCAATGTCTACTGTTTTGCTTTTCAATGCTATCTGATTTGATTTTCAGTGCTTACTGTTTACATGTATTTAAAGTAAATTTTTTGGATTAGCCCCCACTTTTTTCATTTCTAGATTTCTATATTTCTAATATATAATGATTGAAAAGACAAAATATATTAATAAGCTTCCTTTAATTAAATATTTAGAAATTAAAATGTTTCTTTAATATAAAATAAAAGTGGTGTCCAAACTATATTTTTCACATGTAGCAATGTGATATTTGTACATTCACACTTTACACCTAAAACTTTTTTATCTCTAAAATTTACTTATTATTTATATACACTATTTCTTATTTTTCATTTTAAATCAATACAGTATTTAAATAACACAGTATACTAGATTTGATTCGGTACTCACCCACCCAAAATCATGTGCAACAGTTGCTATAATTAAAGTATCATTTGGATTCAATGATGTCGCTCAAAACCACAACCATAAAATCATTTTAGGAGGAGTTTTAATTTTTTATTTTGTCTAAAAGATATAAAATAATAAAAGCTAAACAAAAAGTGTTTGATATACATTTTTAATTTTGATATATTTTATCATTTAAAATAATTTCAGGGGGCTGTAGTATCGAAAACGCTCAAAAAGTCGGGAACAGCTTTTACACAGAATTCAATGAAATTGGCGCTACTTCATGAAAAAATGCACACAATCATCTATCATAGAAACTTTCTGATGGTAATACAGTATCTGACATAAAAATAAATCAAGCTGTGTACTATTCGACCATTATATAATGGAAAGTAGACCATAACGTGAATTGTAAAGTTGAAGAATATAAAACAAACAAGTTATATCTAAAAAATGTTGTAGCCTCAATAATAATATCAACAACAGAATTACGAACATGCTTAGGTTAATCTGATAAATTTGCGTTTGCACTTAAATACGTATGTACAGGATTATGATATATTACATACACTATCATTATAACAGAACATCCACAATTAATCATATGTATGGAACTATAGAACCAATGTTTATATCATATTTTCACACTTTAAATCTATGAATAGGATTAACACTAGGATAATACAATACCTAAAGTATATAAAACTTACAACTAAATAAAACAAAATAATAATAAAAAAAATTAAACACTTACAAAATATAATTATTACGATTAATTAAAATTAGCAATAAGAGACACAATATCAAATAAATATAATTTTTATAATTAAAAAAATATAAATTTTATATACAATTTATTCCGGGATTGTGTTTATACAATATGTAATATAATTAGGATTATAAGGTGTTTAAAAATCTACATTGTACATTGTTAAAGAGAGTAAAGGAAGATAACTTATTGATTTGATTATGGTAATGAATGTTTAATTTATGTTTGTGGAATTTGTCAGACTGTTGTTGGTAGTTGAAGATCTTTATAGAATGATACGTATTTTATATACTATACAATCAAGAATTTATAAATTGGAAATCTTGATGAGCACGACTTTTTTACGAAAAAGTAATAAACCAAAATAAATTTGGTTATCCTGGACCCCAGATATGTATACCGTTAGACTAAAATATTCTATTAATATATTTATACATTTGTAATTTGTAATTGTGATACTGTGTCACTTGTGATGTGATAAATAAGTAGAAAATATCCTGATATGTATTGGCATGCGATATTTTCTAAAGTTATAATTTTAGGGTTTTGTTTAATGCAATTATCACTACTTTATTTTAATTTTTTTTTTGTAATTGGTTTCAATGTTATTTGTTATTGTATAATGTATGTATCATTACAATTTTTTATGTAAAATTGAATCTGTATTTTTTAATAATATACAAAGATAATAAAGTATTATTTATTGACGAAATACAATTTTACTTACTTTTAAAATAAAAAATATGTAGGTATATTATGTTTCGTCACGTTCGTCATACACTACTGGATATAAAATTAAATAAGTTTGTACTATAGCAATGGTGTTAGGTTGAAAGTGTTTAAAGCAATCAATTTGAAATATTTAAAGATTATATAATTAAATTATGTAATAATATATTTTAAGTGGATAATTATATGTAGAAATTATTTTACCAAAATACAATATGAGTTTAGTACAATTATTTAAAGAAAAAAGTTCAAGATGGTGATAGCTAACTCGATGATAACATATTAAAGACTTAATTATTGAATACATTTTTATAAGTTAGATATAAAATACATATGTATTTTTTGTTCGCGTGTTACAGATTGTCATTTTAAATTATATATTATGTGTCTAATTAATAGTTAACTATCTCACATAAAATATCTTAAATATAGTCATTGTATAAATATTAAACTTGGATTGAATTTTGAATAATTTAAATTAATAAATAATTTAAAATATTTATTTTTACAACTAAATTATAATTTCATTAATTATAAAACTAATATATATCAATCAAAAAATAATATTTTAAATTGATTTTATATAAGTAATCAAAATTGATACATTTTCATTTTTATTATAATAGAAATATTTTAAACTATAAATTGTTAATAATAATTTCTGGATACTTAAGCCTCGCATAGTAGAGTCGTATATTACCTTTATAATATTATTATTAAAGTCTTATGTGTCGCGTATTTATTTTCATGCTCAATTAAATTTTTGTTCGATATGACGCTGTGCTACTTGGACTAATCATTTTTATTTTCACATTTTAAAGCATAAAGTCAAAATCAACTGTTGGTAATTTAATAATGCACAATAACGAGTTTTAGCTAATCTTAATTAGTCAATATATTAACGACACTCCGTTTTGCATAACTGACTTATCTTAGCCCAAAATCGTTTTTTATTATTATTATTTTCAAATTTTAACTATTATTATGCAACACAATATAATATATCTTCAACAGTTCTAATTAGCCGACTTTGTAATTTAAGATTTTAAAATTATAACAATATTATTAGTTTTATTGATTATCATAATAACTAATTAGTACATTATAAAATAATAAAAGTAAACATTTCAATTAAACTAAAAATTTCTCAAATTGTTAGCAATAAAAATTATAAAATTATAAAAGTAGACATAAACTAGTTCCTAAAATACAATCCGTTCCAGTTTCGGTTCTTGTTTAGTTTCAAAAATTCTTCTTTCGGTTCTTGATACCAATTTTTTTTTTTTACGATTTTAACAATATAAAGGAATAAATTACTTACATTTTGGGATAGATTTAACTTGCTTACAAAAATCATATAACCCATTTAAATTCAAAGATAAGGAATAGTAGTTAATTTATATATAAAGAAAATAATTTAATTATTTAGTTACAAGTTATTAGATATTCTTTTAGATTCTGAGCGAAACAAAGAATGTATTGGTTTCACAAAGATTTTTTTTTTATGTATGAAAACATATTTTTGGGTAGAAATAATGGTCCAATTATCACAAGTATCCTTTAAAACTACGTTTAAGTTGTAACAACTCTGTGGGTGACTTGATAATTGGTCACTTGGGTGATCGTGGCTCTAGAGCAGTGGTGCCCAACCTGGGGGTTGCAAACTTTTGTTAGGGGGTTGCCAATAATTTTACACCAAATTACAAAGTTTTATATTATGTATTGTAATAACGTAAAAATAAAGAGGGGAATAGTTATGGGATATTATGTAGTATTTTAAACGTTATTACCTTCCTCTTGGTGATCAGAGGGTTTTGGGGTAGTGAGTCTGTGAGTTAGAAGTCAAAGGTTGATATATATAGGTAATATAGTAATACCTAATTATTTGTAATATAATTTATATAAATATGTATATATTATGTATGTTTACGGATCACGTATTCCGCTCGTATTAAAATTTGATATATGTATTAATATAAATTATTTTAATTATATAAAACTACGGATCACGTATTCCGCTTGTATTTAAAATCAATGTGCTATGTATCGATATCAATATAGTTTAAATTATATAAAAAGTACGGATCACGTATTCCGCTTGTATTTAAAATTAGTACAACAACAATCTTTTCTTTTGTTTTAAATAATATAAGTGTATCTCTTATTATTATGTATCTTACTTGACTGTTGCCCTCTGAATTCTTTGCTTCAGCGAGTTCACAGCACAATTAATAAAATAAATAATTTAAATAAATAAATCAAGAAAACACTTATTGTTAAAAGATAATATTTTGTATAACGAAATAAAAACACTTGGTCGACTTAGCTTGCAATGATATTGTAGCACACACGTTGTGCAAGACGCCGACCAGCTTATTCGCTTTAGTTGTTACGTGGTACTGGCGAGGGAAAGATTTTTGAATATGGGCATTGGTAATTAATTGGCGGGGAAAAAACCGTTAAATTAGTTATCTTATAATTCCATGAAAAGGCCTGCTAGCCTTCTCACGGTATTTTTCTAAGTAAGAGTGTTTGTCGGCGCTGGTGTAGGTGTCAGCGTCTGTGCGCAACGTGTGCATCTACTTTTGTATATTTTTTTGATTCATATTACATATATTTTTTTGTTTCAAATTTGGCACGTCATTACAGTATATTATGTTATGGTTTTATACAAAGTAAAATTATTTTGTACCGTCATTGGCTGTGTCAATCGTAATATTATGTCATATCTTAATGTTGCGATAACAAGTTCTATTGAATATATATTATACACTTACATAATGTTGGTAGGAAGTGATATCGTATAATCAAAATAAATCATTTTAGGGGGTCGTGGATCAAAAAAGGTTGCACACCACTGCTCTAGAGGATCTGGGGTGGCCTCTCACACACCTCCGGATGCTGGCGGACTTACGCAAACAAATGGAACACGAACACAATTGATATACGACGAAGATGGCACTGCAAATCGGTACACAAAGTAATAATCAAAAAAAAAATTTCACAAAACGCAGAAGTTGGTAAATGTTGTATACTGCGAGTGCGAAAATGTAGGTAGTTTAACAATTAATTCAAAACACTATTTTATATTTTTTAATTATCATGGTAATATACACGATTATGTGTTGCCGCACTGGCAGACGACAAAAAGTAAGTGTTGTCGCAATGGAGAACTGGAAACGACAATTAATAATAATTTCACATGTGATATAAATACTAAGATAATATTAAATATACAATAATGAAAAACAATAATTATAATTAAAATTAAACACAGCATTTAGGTATGTAATTAAAATTCACAGTTATTGGACGGTAACGAGGAACAGATAAGGAAAGTCGTCGCGGTAGAGGCGGCGTTCACGACGACCGTACACGTTGTGTGTTCTGCGTGCAAACAAAAGGAATGTATTAGTTTTACAACGATGAAATTTTTTTAAATTTATGTCTGAAATCAAGATTTTGTGTAAAAATAATGGTCCGACTATCACAATTATGGTACTAACACTATACCAAATTGCATCTAGTTAGATCTTAATTTAGCTTACTTTTCGAAATTCTCAAAACTTTTTCTTTGTGAAAAGAAATACTACTAAAAAATGTTGAAAAAACGGCAAAATTACGGTTTCGTTATATACATTTTTTTATTTCATAATAATAAATTTTATTTTCATAATACGGACTTGAAACATTTTTTGCGTATTAACATAGGTAATTATTACCATTAACATATATTATAACATTACTTAATCTGTTTCTGAAATATTAATTATCCAAAATAATGTAACCAACCCTGTTCATTTACATTTCATAATATTTAATATTGATAATATGAATTTTACTATTCAGGATATCATTAATATAATAAGTAATAGACGACAGAAATATGATTTTTCTAATAAATAAAAATAAATCTTAAAAAACACCACTTTAATTTGGTTATGAGATCGCTACATAAAAATGTTCTTAAAAATATAATAATATATTAATATTTTTTAACAGTGCTTGCAAACGTTATTATAACATTTTTAAACTATTGAAATGCGTAAATGTAATTTAAACGAAAAACAGAAAATTAATAATGTAATTAAACAAAACAAAACATCAACCGAAATATTATTAATTTACTAAATAACGAAACATAACATAACGTAAACATATCAAATCGTTTTTGCTTTATTAGAACATTAGGTATTATTTTACCTAAGATACCCTATAATAATACAATACAATGATTGTTGATACAGCATCTATACGAAGATTTTTAGGGTCATTTTGGATATCCGTAATTTTATTTATGAATCCTTATATTAGACAATTCGTTATATATTGTTTGTTGTTAATATTAAACTAAAATTTCCACCTCCTGCCACATACACCAGAATTGATTTATTATTAATATTTATTTTATATTGTTGCAAAGTTTATTTAAAATATATGTACATTTACGTCTATGTATTGTTTGATGAAGGCTTAGACCTAAGACTAAGACTTAGATCGAGTACAAGTGCGGAAAGAGTAAATGGTGGTTATCGTATTATTAATTATTATTACTACTATATAAATATTCAATGACATATTAGAAACAACGAAAAAATTTAAATACCTAATGTTTAACGAACTTATTGAATAACTTTGTATTAATTTATAACGTTTAACACAAAAGTTTTATAAGGTTAAAATTTTTAATAACGTTAAACGAAATTTATTTTTCAAATTCAAACACTTATTTTAATACTATACACTTGTAAAAAAAAAATCCATAAAATTTATGCTAAAAAGCTTCTATAGTGTAAAAAATTAGAAAGATATCGTTATAGAATTTATCAGTTAACGAATATACATAATTTAATATATTTAGACAATATTCGTTTGATTAATTTTTTTTAATATAATAATAAAACAGTTTTTGAAATATAATGGTACTAAATACGTAGCTATAACAGATCCAATCCATTAATTAATCAATTCATTAATATTAATGAAAACATTTTGATTTTACTTTTCCCTGTTTCTATTGTCTGAGTGTTGTGTTACTTGTAGATAAATTTATTGATCGATATTGATTTTATATATTTCCATATTGTATTAATTAGTGGCAATATAACAAAATAGTTTAATAGCGTATCTGTATATAACACTATAGTATATCCATAATTCAATGCAATATCAATATCCTCTATTATATAAATACAGTTTAAAATGATCCAACACAGAATTATTGTGTAATAAATTATCATAAAATGAATTGGAAATTTAATTGTATGAACACCATCCATTTCTTTATTGTACGAACTTCCTTTATCAACTATCAAATTATCTTGTTTCTTCGTTGACATCATGAAATTATTTTTAATTTTAAAACTTATTAAAATATAGAATTTTCAAATAATTATTAAAGTCGCTAATTAGATTATCAGATAAAATAGTTTTTGTTTATTTATGAGTATTAACTATTTTTTAGTCATATTGTAAAAATTTGTGTTTGTGATATTAGTGAAATAGTTTAAAAAAAAATTTCGCGAACTAAACGAGTAACTTTATAAAGCATGTTATGTCAAAAGAGCCCATATAAAATTTTACTCATAATTTATCTAGATAACGTGACTGATAATTGATTTTAAATTTATCTAGATGATATAAATAAATAATACTTACAACTTTTATCTGAATAAGAAATAAAATATAACCAATTTTTCTAAATAATTAAAACCACAACTATAAAATCATTTTAGGAGGAGTTTTAATTGTTTATTTTGTCTAAAAGAAATAAAGTATTAAAAGCTAAACAAAAAGTGTTTCATATATGTTTTTAATTTTGATATATTTTTTTATTAAAAATAATTTTAGGAGGGTTCAAACCCTGAAACCAGGTGGCTGTAGTATCGAAGACGTTTAAAAAGTCGGAAACAGCTTTTACTCAGAACTCAATGAATCTGGCGCTACTTCATGCATAAATACACACAAATAACTGTCATAGAAACTTTCTGAAGGTAATACAGTATCTGACATAAAAATAAATCATGCAGTGTATTGTAAAGGTGAAGAATATAAAACAAACAAGTTATATCTAAAAAATGTTGTAGTCCAAGTTAAATATAAAATAACATTGTCTGAAAGCACAGTGTAGGCAAACACTAGTGAAAATATTCTCACATTACCGACAGTTACTCCATTAAAATTATCTAACGACAAAGACACAATTTATGATGGCCTCAATAATAATATCAACAACATCAATTAATTCAACAACAGAATTACGAACATGCCTAGGTTAATCTGATAAATTTGCGTTTGCACTTAAATACGTAAGTACAGAATTTGTATGTAATTTACCCGGACAGTTCCGGTCAGGTCTTCAATCTTTAAATATTTATTTATTGTTATATGTTTATCACATGTTTGTTATATATATTTGACGTATTTATGTAAATTTTTAATATTATGTGTCCCCTCCCCCCCCTATCCATAATTCTGTTTCTTGTATAATATATATTGTATTTGTTATGTGATAATAATATAATTATAAAACCTATTTTTTCAACATCATAAAGGTATTTATTTACAATCATTTTTATATACAGTCCACTACCTTTGTTATCCTGGTCTTTCGGCGTTCGGTTCCAATCTGAAAATTATTTGATAAATACACCAGTCAGGCGTACCTGACGCCACACTATTATTGATTAACCAAAAATATTATATAATATGGATGGAGCTATTAGACAGGTTAGTTCTGTTTTTATGGTTATGTTGGATTTTATTAGACATACGAAAGAAATATAAGATAGCTCTCTCTACTGTATATGATCTAAAATTACCAATCACTTTATTATCAAACATTTCCTTTTATCAAATTATACAAATATATTAATTATTATATTAATATAATAATTGAGTCATCAATTTATAGTACATTTTTGATATTTGTTTTTTCATAACTTTCATATTATTTACAAATTTGCAAATTTCTTTGCATTCAAATATGTTTTATAATTTATATGACCATTACTTACACTGTATAGTACGGTAATTTTGTAATAAATATTGGAAATGATTAGCAAGCAACAAAAAATTGACGATAAACATTCAAATCCAATTATCTTGTATTGGACATTTCAGCGACGGATTGATTCTGTTAGTGCCTACGTTAAATTCATGACACAGTACTAAATAATACTAAATAGAGGCTACAAATATTAATTGCCAAAACAATAACTTTATTTTATAATTTCTATAAAAGCTACTTTAATAATTCTACAATTTAGCAGGAAAATGTATAGGAAATATATATATATATTTTTAAATTATTAATTTTTAAATTTTAGTAACATTTATAGAGAAACCTATACGAGAATGCTATAAGTATTATTATAATTACTATTCCAACACAGTTATCAACGATTTTAATTAAATATTATGGCGCTGTTGATGTTTTTATATTTGGACGGTTTTTATGTAAAGAGGTACAAGTTATTTTTCGTTGGTTTTCATGAGACTCATAAAACATTTTTCTGAATTAGATATTTGTATATTAGAACTAATATAGGTAGATAATAATATAAAGATACTCCCTTGTAACACAAAACAATATATGTAATGTTCTTTTAGACATCGTGTAAACTGGTAAACTAATTAAAACTAATATAAATTAATAAAATTATGAATAAATTCATTTGACTTTTGCCGTTTTGCACATAAAAAAAAAATCGTCAATTTTGACATGTGCCTTAACTCATTTTAATATACTGTGATAACAAATCCTCGTACAACCACGAGAGTACTATCATTCAATCAGGCACAAAATTTCACACAAAATTAACGCATAAGAAAAAAATGTCAAAATATGACTTGTGCCCCTTTACATAAAAACCGTCCATTTATCACGTTAGTTTAAGACTGCCTTTGTCACCTGTTTAAAATTTGCTTTTGCAATCGGAAAATATTCTAATTTATTTTTTCGGTTATGAATGCAGTTTATTTGTTATCGTTTTGAATGAGAATATAGTTTTGTACCCTTGACCAGATTGACGGTTGTATTTATAATTAAATTAAATAATAAGTCGTAGAGTGTAAACCCGTTTTCAGATTAATAAATTAATAAATTATGATTATAAAACACATTAATATAATTAATGTTCTAGGAATTTTATGGGTGGGAGGAAGCTGGAGTTCCTTTATTCCCATCTAAATACGCTCTTAATATAAGATAAACATAAAAAATAATAAAAGATACATTCAAAACTTAATAATCTAGACAGTATTGTGGTCTTGTAGTTGCTCAGTTATCAATGTTTGTAGAAAAATTATTATTAATCAACAAATTGTATCATTTATCATAATATTGATAATATTAATTTTGTATTCCATGATTTAATCATAGACTAAATGTAATACATACGATATAATTAGTAAGTCAGAATTATGGTTTTTTCAATAAATGTAAAAATTCTTAAAATTCGAATTCTTGATATATTAAGATCTCGACGCGTCAAAATTCTCGTATAAATTTATTCTTTAAAATGAATATCTTCAAATTTTACATAACTAAAAAAATAAAGTTTTTTTTTTGTGGCGTATTTTAATTAATATTCTGTATAAAATGTATTAATTAATTTCTATAAATAGCCTATATTAATACAAACATGTCGCGACTGATGTTATTTCCCAGAACTTTATAAATATAAATATTATTATAAATAATATTTATAAATATTTTTAAATTATAATTAAAATACGAATAATTGAAACAGACGACAAGTTATAAACACCGCCGTCCGCCAAACAAAATTCCGTAGAATATAATATTATTATTTATTTATTGAAAAATTTCTCAAATTCTATTTAATTTTTATTTATAAGTATAATCCATCCGTTTATTATTTCTGTATTGGCTATACGATCATCTAAAATTAATATAAATATTAAATAACAATATATAATTCATATTGACATAATATCCAGATATTCATGAGAATTTATAATAATAAACATTACTTCGTATACACAAATACACAAAAAAAAGTAAATATAAGTGGAGATGTCGATTGTGAATGTTCCTCCTTCGTCCCTTCGGTCTTCAGAGAAATTAGTGGTTTATTATATTTAAGATTTGAATGCAATGATATTGTATTAGAAAATACAATTCTGAGCGAAACTTAATATATTACAATATGCTATATTAATAATCCATTCCAAAATTTTACCACGTATGTAAATTACGAATGTAAATATTTAAAATAAATTTCAATTTCCTTCGATCTAAACTTATTTAGTTATCAAGAAATAAAATAATGACACCGTTATTTTGCCGATTTTCAAAAATTCTGACTTTATAAAGTCATGAAAAAAAATTGTCAGTCACGATATTCAAAATATTTTGTAAAAATATTAAGTCGTTTATGTCTAGACTTTGATAAAATTTTCAAACCAATAAACTAAAAATTGCAGGAAATATTAAACATTTTTATAAAAAAAGCTAAAACTCTATACTTAGTCAGAAAATCAACCATATGTTTTTAAATTTTTTTTTGTAATAAAGTTCACCTAAGTTAATACTCAAAACAATTTTTCAAGACACTATGATTAAAACTCAATTAGTTATCACGACATTAAAAAAATTAAAATAACAGAAAACGTAATTTTGCCGATTTTCTGCCATTTTTTGGTAGTTTTTCCCCTCCCAAGGAAAAGCTTTTGAGAATTTGAAAAAATGAGCTAAATAATGTATCAACTAGATGCAATTTGCTACCGAAAACATAACCTATTTATGGTAATCGGACCATTATTTCGACCCGAAAAAGTATTTTTATTCATAAAAAAAAATATTATAATATTCATTTCTGTTAAAATTGTTCAAATTTTAGAAGCTTATAAAATAAATTTGCAACATACGATTTTCAAAGTATTTTGTAATAAGATTAGATAGTATATGATAAGAATTCGAAAAAATTTTCAAAGCGATAAATCAAAAATTACCGTAAATATTAAGCAGTTTTGGAAAAAAGTTTAAAGTTCCATACTGGGCTAAATAATCAACCAATCCGTTCCAAAATTATACCACATATGTATATTACCTATGTTAATGCTCCAAAAAAGACCTAAGATGGACCTAAGATGAAAACTCCATTAATTATCAAGAAATTAAAAAATTTTAAATAACAGAAATCGTAATTTTGCCGATTTTCCACAATTTTTTGGAGTTTTTTGCCTCCCAAGTAAAAACTTTTGAAAAATTCGAAAAATGAACTGAATAAGTTCTAACTAGACACGATTGGCAACCGAAAGTATACCCTACTTGAGATAATCGGACCATTATTTCTACCGAAAAAAGTGTATTCATTCATAAAAAAAAAAACATCTTTGTAAAACCAATACATTCTTCGCTTCACTCAGAATTTAATACTCGTAAATATCCTTTCAGTGTTATTAATTAATAATTTTATAGTCCATGACACGAAAAGTAACAAGTGACTTCTGCCACCCACCCATTATGGAACAGCTATGGGTTCTCTTATGTATGTATTATTTTAGGATGTATTCTTGGAAATATTATTTTTAAAGTTAATAATCAAAAAAAATAAACTTAATATACAGGAATGTACTTACACATGTTATTTTAATTTTAATTTCTATAATTATCTGTAATTTATCTAGAGAAAATATGTTTATCTCTTATCTTTTTGGTAGATGATATGATTTGTTTATCTTTTATCTGTATCTTAGATAAAATTTGGTGTTGTTATCATTATCTTTATCCAGATGATTTTTTTTTATCTGTTCTTAACACTGTTAATTTTATAATCGATATATTTCTGTTATTCTGATTGATATATCTAAATATAATTTTAATAGCTTTATAATTCAATTTTTTTATTATATTTATAAAGGTTAAATATTTTGTCAACGTCAAAGTTTTTGTTAATTGTATTCTATAGTATTACGTTTATATAACATATAATAATATTACAATATATAAAAATAGTGTATAAACGTGAAGTTAGTAATATAAATAAGATGTAACTAATACAAAAAAATACAAATTCTATATCAATTATTTATAATATGAAGTATTAATTTATGTCATAGTAATTTGCTAACACTAATCCTGTTGAATAAGTCACGTTCATAACCTGTACAGAAAAAAAATTAATTTTTTATTAAATAATATTTTATTATTGATTTCTTATAATATACTAAATACGAAATATGTATGAATTATTTCAAATAACACATTAATGTGTGAACATTGACAACAATTCTAGAACATTTAGTTTACTGTTTACAACGTTATATTATTATTATAAATCTAATTTTATTGATACTCGATAATAAATTAAAAAATATCTATACATACGCTTGAAAACATTTCGAAATTGACTACTCTTTTTGAAGATAGCCGTAGATAAGGAGTGTAAGCTGCATTAATCCTCATATTTAAAAGAATCAGTGTTTTAAAATCCAAACTCTGTTCAGTCCAATCACTACAATACATTGCAAAGGTCATGGAGTTTATCTGTAATAATATGAAATTTTATTGTTGTAAAGTCTTTTACTTTTAATTACGTTGTTGTATATTTAGGCTATATAGTATTCGTTATAATTCTTATGTTCAGTACAATAATGAAGATAAACTACTTAAATTAACTTTCGATATCATCATTGCATTCGAATCTTGGGTATAATAAACCATTAATTTCTTTGAGGACCAAAAGGACGAAGGGGAACGTCAACAATCGACATTCCCTTTTTTTTCAATCTATTTTTTAGGCAATAAGTTATAATATCACCTCAACATTTTTTTTAAGTTTTAATGTTTTATTAAACCAATTTTTTTTTTCTAAAAATTATGTAAAACTTTAATATATCCATTTACATATTATGTATAGTTTTATAATTTAAAACTAAAAAAAATACTCCGTTTAAAACATTATAATAAAACACAATTACTTTAAACAATGTTTTGTATGTGTTACTTTAAATTATAATGTTTATAATAAAGTCTTTAAAACAAATTCAAAACAAAATATTTTAAAAAGAACAACTCTGATCATTGACTTTCATAATATTTAATATTGATAATATCGATTTGAATTTGTGGTGAGCGCCCGCGAATATTCTAGACCTATGTACTGCATGGCTGCCCTGAGAATGATCCAGAATATTCTTTAGCTTTTATAAAGCACTTCAGCACTGGAAAGTCAAGTCAGTTACAATTAGACAATCAACCAGTAACACACGGTTATTCATTTCTCCTCTTACCGTCTGGAGTCTTGTTCATTAGTGCATTAAATTAATTAATTTTATTGTATATTTTGTGTTACGATGTAAATATAATATTTATTATTAATATTATAATATATATATAGTGGTTTATAGTGTTTATTTATTTCACCTCTACAACCTAAACCATATAAACCATAAATTTAAGGATATAATAAATATAATAGGAAATAGACTACAGAAATAAATTATTTATAATAAATCAAAAACGCATTAATTATTTTGTGATCAACACATAAAAATGACCATAAAAGTATAATCTAAATTTAAAAAATAATAATATTTTATACAATTGTCTAAATAACAATTTACAATAAGTGCATTAAGAAAGGATTTTTATAACATTATATTAATATTATTATTATTATTATTATTATCAGTGAATTATAACAATTCTTGTTTGTTAATAATACACAAATAAAAATTATATTTTTTATATTTCTATCAAAATCATATCTTAAATAATCTTATAACATTTTACATACTTGATCGTTGATAAAGTGAAATATGTAACACATCATAAATAGACATGCTATCAACAACACTATTGTAATAATGTATCTTTGCATTATAATATTCATCAGTGATAATCTATTATAATGGTTCTGCAAACCAATAAATTGTAATATTATTTGCGTAATAATATTTTATTTAGAGCTCTGAATAATAATAATTGATATAACCATTATTGTTATGCAGACAAGTATAATCAAATTCAACGAAACTATTGATATTTGAAAAAATCCATTTTTAAATATTTTGTATATTGTTTTTAAGTTTCTAAAAAAAAAAAAAATCATAATCTATAACAAAACACATTGTATACTTACTGAAAAGAATATAACGATATTTCATCTAAAATTATTATAACGAAATAGTATTTTAAATACAGTAGTTAGTATAACATTATATTTGTATTATATAAGTAATACATATATTAATCTTTTTAAATATTTTCCACTTGTAAAAAAATATTTTATAAAATAAATAGTTGTGAAAATTCTATGATACTGGAAAACGTGTTTTAAAATGTTTATGAAAATAACAAAACTAGACATTATAATTGCTCACTCCATTATGTGTTGGTGACTCATGTGCATATTGCATATTGCTTACACATGGTGGTAGCATACATTTACATTATAAATATTTAATGACGTATTAGAAATAACGAAAAAATTTAAATACCTAATGTTTAACAAACTTATTGAATAACGTTGTATTTTTTTATAACGTTAAACAAAATTTATTTTTCAAATTCAAACACTTATTTTATTACGATCCAATTGTAAAAAAATAATCCATAAAATATATGGATATGAGAAATCAATTATACTGGAAAACCTCTTTTTTTAAAAATGTTTATGAAAATAACACAATTAGGCATTATAATTCCTCACTCCATTATGTGTTGATGATATTGGATTAATAGTTTCAAATCGTCTATCATCATTAATTCGATTTGTTTTGAAGTTTTGTTTGTATTGTCTGAAAATAAAAAATAAAATAAAAATATTTATTACTTATTAGATAATTTATGTTGTTCATTAATTTATTTGATTTCATTTATTTGATGGTTTAATAGACTTACTGAGTAGTTCATGTACTATGCCGAATTCACTATACGAATTAGCAACAGTTTTTAATTGATATGCGATTGAAATACAAAACCAATATAAAATGACGTCAAAGATTAAATAATTACAAGTAACGACTAGAAAATAAAAAGCTTCTGAAATGTAAAAAAATGGGTAATTATCGTTATAGAATTTATCAGTTAACGGATATACATAATTTAATATATTTAGCCGATATTCGTTTTATTTATTATATTTTAGTAAAATAATAAAACAGTTTTTGCAAAATAATGGTGCTAAATACGTAGCTATAAGAGATACAATCCAAACAACAGCTAATATAATGAAAACATTTTTAATTTACTTTTCCCTGTTTCTATTGTCTGATTGTCTACTTGTAGATTAATTTATTGATCGATATTGATTTTATACATTTCCATAAGGTTTCGATTTGTGGCAATATAATAAAATATTTTAATAGCGTATCTGTATATAACACTATAGTATATCCATAATTCAATTCAATATTAATATCCTCTATTGTATAAATAAAGTTTAAAATGATCCAACACAGAATTTTTGTATAATAAATTATCAATTATTCTATGATCACCATCCATTTCTTTATTGTACGAACTTGCTTTATCAATCATCAAATTATTATGTTTCTTCGATGACATTATGATATTATTTTTCAATTGGAAATTTTGTCTAAAATAAAATACTTAAATATAATTTGTAAATTATACAGGTTAACGTTCTAATAAATTAGTATAAAATAATAAACTTTTATTAAATATAAAATTGTTTTATACCTACACAGTATTTGATATACTTATATAGATACATATTACATATATATATATAATGTATAATGATTGAAAAGACAAAATATATTAATACGCTTCTTTTAATTAGGTACTTAGAAATTATAATCTTTCTTTATTACAAAAAAAAAAAAATCGTGCCCAAACTATATTTTTTACATGTAGCAATGTGACATTAGTACAACTTTTCACACTTTACACCTATAACTTTTTTATCTCTAATAATCACATATTATTTATACACAATATATCTTATTTTTTATTTTAAATCGATACAATATTTAAGTAACACTGTAAACTAAATTTGTATAGTTAGAAAAAAACTGAATTCAAAAATTGTTATTTTTCACGGATATATTGCAATTAGTAAATAAATCTGTGACACTCTGTATACTTAAATTAAAATTATAATAACAAAATTATTATTATATAATTTATTAATGTTTAATATTTATTCATTACTTTAGAACAAACTGAAATATCAATATTGTTATTGTTATTATTATTATTATGTTATCGCTGAATTTACAAATACCGTAAAATACCGGGAGCATTGTTCGATACCAAATATTATTGTCATAGTTTTCCGGTATCAAATGATTACTGATGTATAGATATAAGATAAATACGACAATCTATAATTCGAAAATAATAAATTAAATTAAATTCTCATTTATAAAACAAAATTCAGTTAGCTGTGTTACGTTAAGGTTGTTTGGCAAGAATTGTGGGCGTTTTTAAATGATATTTAAATTAAAATTATTTGAACCTATTTAAGTTTTGAATAGTAAAAAAAAATTTTTTATGTAATTAATATATTATGTAAAATATAAAAGAAAACACAATATTTTAAAACTACCCATTAAACCATACATTCACAATATTTAAAAGACCTAATTATAATATTATTTTTATAATTTATATCTTAACAATAAGTAGACTAAAAAAAAATTAAACAAATGCATGAGAAATAGAATATTTATTTTCAAATGTTTATTTTTCTAATGAATGATTAGTTGAGCTAATGATTTTTATTATTGTTTGTTTATTATTTAAAATTTGTATTATTATAAATAAATAAATAAAATAAATAAATTAATGTAAATAAATAAATAAATATATAAAATAATATAAGATACATTCAAAATTTAATAATCTAGACAGTATTGTGGTCTTGTAGTTTCTCAGTAATCAATTTTTTATTGAAAAATTATTATCAATCTACAAATTGTATCACTTATCATAATATTAATAATATGAATTTTTCATTTCACGATATAATCATAGACTATATGAACTATGAAATATAATATACGCTATAAAAATGACTTCAAAAATATGTTTTTTTTTTAACAAAAGTAAAAATTCCTAAAAATCGGCTTGATTATATTAAGAAATTGACGCGTCAAAATTCTCATATAAATATCATTTTGAAATTAATATCTTCAAATTTTATATAGGTAACTAAAAAAGTTAAGATTTTATCTTTTTATATGACGTATTTTTTTAATCAAGTAATAAAGGTAATATTATAGTCCGTTGCCTAAATAATAATTTGGAAAAAAATTTACTATTTATATATTACTTTATAACCTACTGAATGATTATTATTATTATTTATATATTATTGTCTTTATAATTTATATATTAACAATAGATTAATAAAATATAGATAGAGTCTACAAATATAAAAAGTAAAAAAAAGTGTCTATTGTTAAGTTATTTAAGACTCTATATATATTTTTTTATTTATAACGAATTTTTAAAAGTAAAATAATCAATAACTATTGTTTTTTAATGTTAAAAACAATTTTTATAAAACCTTTTTTATTAGTGTTAATTATACAATTAGACTAAACATATATTATAAAACAAACGCATGAGAAATATAATATTTATTTTCAAAAAATAAAACCTCATGTTTTATTGTTTTTCTAATGCTTAATCTAGTTGATCTAATGATTTTTAGTGATTCTTATAGGTGACAAAATATTAAAGGAAAAAATATTTTCATACATCAGAAAAAACCTATAAAAATTGCCGATTTTCCGCTTTTCAAGGAAAAACTTTTGGAATATTCGAAAAATGAGCTGTACAAAGTACCAAGACGATACGATTTGCTACCGAAAGCAAATCATATTGTGGTAATCGGACCATTTTTTCTACCCGAAAAAATGTTTACATACACAAAAAAAAACATCTTTGTAGAATCTATACATTCCTCCGCTCCGCTCAGAATATAAAATTGTTAAATTATCAATTCATAATAAATTTTTATATAAAAGGAGTGGCAATAATCGAAATGATTAAATGAATATTTTCAAACGACTGTAATAAAAGATTGTAAAAGTTCTACAAGAAACATTTGATATTAATAATTAATTGTTATACTTAGAGAATATATTTAAATTATAGTTGAACGAATAGAATTTTAAAAATATCATAGTTCACGATAGCTTCAACCTTAATCAACAATTGTGCCTTACTTTACTCATCTATTAGAGCTGAAAAAAAAATGTATAATAATTACTTATAATACAAATATATTATTATAGAGGATTTCAGCACTAGACATGCTATGAGAACATTATTGAATAAATAAATGGAAAATAATAATAAATAATTAACAAAAGTTTAAGGATTACATATGATTACGTGAGAAGTTTTATACCTGTTTTATGAACATCCTATAAATTATCCTACTACTGAATATTATGGTATGTGTATATTCACGGTTTCCTTTGGTCTTCGATGTAGATGATCTGAACTTGATTGTAAAAAATATAAGTAATTACGGGGAGGTGTACGATGCTCGTCACTATCGATCTGTTCTGATATATCTTATTTGTTAGGTTACTCTTAGATACGAGCACAAGTTCAGCGGGCAGTTCTAGAGTGTCCGCCAGAATACGGCGACCGTGGTGAACAAGACTCTCGCCAACTGGTTACACTAAACTTGAACTTGGATACAAATAATGTGAGATTTTCGTCACTGTCCTACCTCACTCAATGAGTAAAATGTGTTGCGAAAATCACTACGTTACGTTGTTACCAGATCTATGAATTATAATAGGTCTTATGTTACTCTATATGTATTTAATAAAATGATTAACAAACGATTAAGTATCAATACAGAACAGCAAAGCGAACACGACTAAACCAATGTGAAAATAAATAAATATATTAAGTGAGAATATATAATTCCGAACACGGTCCGAGAGTTCGTCTGCAACTGTATAAGGGAGTTAATATAAACTCATAAAAAGGGTATAAGTTAAAAGGATGACATGAAACAAAACTCTGTACAGCCCGCGAATTTGTCTGCAACCGTAACAGAATTCTACATGAGTTCTTTATGAGAGAGAAATTTAATTGTAATTTGGGATACGACCAGTTGGCTGAGTGGTCTGCCGGGAAGTCGACTACCTACTGCATGATTATGCGAAAAATAGTATTACATAACTGTAATACATACTGTAAAAGAGTATTACATATCATAGAATTATTATACTTTTGTATATTTGTACCATTTGTGGTTTGTTTAGCAGTTATGGTGTATGTTTAAAAATATTATTACTTAAAAACGTTGTACATCCCTAAAAAAACATCGCAAATTAAGTTGTCAGTTACTAACAAAATTTTAATATCAAACAAAATTGGCCTGATCGGCCTGTATCGATTTTCGCTCCTCCTATAAAAATACTGAAATAGCGCCCTTGTTTTCACTTGTTGTTCCTTGTATTGATTGGTATTATTTTTTAAAAATAGTTAAATAAAGAGATTGGCTGATATACGGAAAGTTGTATAATATTTTTGTCATTACTATTGTGTTTAATAAATATTAATGTTATACATTTATTATATGAAATTTTAAGTCTCAAATAGTTATTCTATTAATGGCGCTAATCTCCTGATAGTAAGATTTAAGCTATAATAGCTAAAGATTTATGTAATTATATTTTTTTATGAATTTGATTTATTTATTATTGTGCCACCCAGGCAATATTAAAATGATACATTTTGATTTTTTACGCATGTTACTTATTTTTTTAGTAGGTGATTAAAATAAATTATTTTTGTACTTCGTGTCCAAGCTCGCGCAATTAATATTTTTTGCTCAAGACCCATACAAGTAGTATTAAAGTATTATAATTTATATTACATTAGTCTATTATAATAACAATGGAATTACCTAGTAACCAGTCTTGTAAAGTATTCGAATAAAAGTATTTGAATACTAGTATTTAAATACATTTTTAAGTATTTTTTTAGTATTTTTAATACATTTTAAAAATATTTTATACGAAAAAATAATAATTGTATTAAAATAGGCACCGATAAAATTTCTTTCTTTGCATTTTATTTTTATGCATTATAAAATTAAGCTACTATGAAAAATTCATAATTTTTACACATTTCCTTGCCATTTTTCAGCAATGTACATTGTACATCAGGACTGAAGGTTATGAAAATAACAAGTATTTTTCATGTAAAGTAACTATTAGTTATATTCAATTGGGTAAACTTAGTAGATATTTTTTATTTTTTTAAACACTAGTTAACATATTTAATATTAACGAAAGAATATTTTTATTCAAATACTTTAAAATTTTGAAAGTATTTATAAAATACTTTTTTTTTCAGTATTTTATAAGTATTTAGAATACAAATTCATTCCAATTAAAATATTAGTATTATAATACTTATTCAAAAGCATTTTTACAAGACTGCTAGTAACGCCTTAATAAATAAAAAACTACAACGAACAATAAAAAAAATTGTTGAATTATAAATCAGTATACATTTTTTAATAACAGGAGTGCCAAGAAATAACCTCGATTATACTTTCTAACGAGTATAAGAAAATATTGTAAAAGTTCTACACGAAACATTTGAAATGAATAATTAATTATTATACTTAGAAAATGCATTTAAATTATAGTTGAACGAATATAATTTTAAAAATATCATAGTTCGTCATAGCTTCAACCCTTAAACAACAATTGTGCCTTACTATTCTTAGCTATTAGTGCTGAAAAAAAAATGTTAACTAATTACAAATAATACAAATACAAATATACAAAAAAGTACTTTTATAGGTATATGTTTAATCTAAAACAAAAATATATTAAATATTCAAAGAGTATAATTATTATAGAGGATTTCATTACCAACATGCAATAAGAACATTATTAAATAAATAAGTGTTGAAAAAATCTACATTGTAGGTAGTCGTCATCACGCAATCATAATATTAGTATTTATATTAAACTTGACCTACGACAATGTAATGCAGTCTTTGATATGCTCTCGTCGGGTTAACTATAATTCTATATAAAAATATTTTTTATAAAACATTTTACATCACCAATTTTATATTAGAATATTAATTATATTATTTCTTACCTTTTATAATAATATATTTCAATTAAATAATTTATTCAAAAACATTATAACTGGAGGAAACTACTTTTATTGCATCTTCAGTAGTCTATAACGTACTCAAAGACACAATTGCGCAGAGTATACTTATCCGTATTCTACATTCAAAGTAAATATAATTATGTTTCATAAATAATTAATACTGTTTATCTATTTAAGGAAATAACAAATATCAAGATCAATATAAAAAAGAGGGAATGCCGATTTTAAGCGTTCCTCCTTCGTCCCTTCGGTCCTCGGAGAAATTAGTGGTTTATTATAATTAGGATTTGAATGCAATAATATTGCATTAGAAAATACGATTCTGAGCGAAAGTCAATATATTACAATACACTATACTAATACACTAGTAATTCATTTCAAAATTTTACTTCACTTGTATACTACCTATGCTTGTATTCAAAAAAATTTTCAAGTCCCTACGATCAAAACTCAATTAGTTATCACACAATTAAACAAATTAAAATAACAGAAACCGTAATTTTGCCGATTTTCCGCCATTTTTTGGTTGTTTTTCCCCTCCTAAGGAAAAACATTTGAGAAGTTCGAAAAATGAGTTAAATAAAATACCAACTAGATACGATTTACTACCGAAAACATACCCTACTTATGGTAATCGGACCATTACTCCTACCCGAAAAAGTCTTTTCATTCATCAAAAAAAAAACATCTTTGTAAAACCAATACATTCTTCGCTTCGCTCAGAATCTAAAATATAAATAATACCTACAAATTATAATATTACTTATAGCATTATACGTGTGCAAATATCAATAAAATATGATAATATAAGAACTTAATAAAGTACCAATTAGATGAAATTTTGTATAGAAAGGTTCTTTTTTTGTGGTAGTCGGACCATTATTTCTACCACAAAAAAAAAAAAAAGGTTTTCATACATAAAAAAAAAACATCTTTGTAGAAATAATACATTCCTCGCTCTGCTCAAAATCTAAAATTAGACATTATAATTGATAACGCCATAATGTGTTGATGATCTTGGATCAATAATTTCAAATCGTCTATCATCATTAATTCTATTTGTCTTGAAGTTTTGTTTGCATTATTTGGGAATAGAGTATAAAATATAAATATAAATTACTAATTAGATCATTTATGTTGTTCGTTGTCCATTTGTATTAATTTAGTGATTTGATAGCATACTAATTAAACGTTCATGTACTATGCTGATTTCACTGTGCGAATTAGCAACAGTTTTTAATTGATATGCGATTGAAATACAAAACCAATATAAAATGATGTTAAAAGTTAAATAATTACAAGTAACGACTAGAAAATAAAAATCTTCTAAAATGTTTAATTTATTTTTGTGGAATTTCTCAGAATGTTGTTGGTAGTTGAAGATCTTTATAGAATGATACGTTTTTTATAATCTGTATGCAATCAAGAATTTATAAATTGGAAATCTTGATGAGCGCAATTTTTTTACGAAAAAGTAATAAACCAAAATAAATTTGTTTATTCTGGACCTCATATATGTATACGATTAGACTAAAATGGTTTAATTATAGATTTATACATTAATAATTTGTAGTTGTGACACTATTTTGATGTGATAAATAAGTAAAAAGTATCCTGATATGTATTGGCATGTGATATTTTCTAAAGTTATAATATTAGATTTTTGTTTAATGCAATTATCACTACTTAATTTTTATTTTTTTGTAATAGGTTTCATTGTTATTTGTTATTGTATAATGTATATATCATTACAATTATTTATGTAAAACTGAATCTGCATTTTTTAATTATATACATAGATAATATATCATTATTTATTAACGAAATACAATTTTGCTTACTTTTAAAATAAAAAATAAGTAGGTATATTATGTTTCGTCGCGTTCGTCATACACTACTGGAGATAAAATAAAATAAGTTTGTACTATAGTAATGGAGTTAGGTGGAAAGTGATTATATATTATATATAAATTATATTATGTCGTGAATATTGAGTTTCTTAAACATAATCTAAAATTTAAGATTACTGAGGTACTTATTTAATATTTTCCCCATGTACAGAAATTTCCTAGCACGAAAGTTCAACCATTTAACTTTGGTTCGTTGTATACTCGTATTGTGTACAAACCAAAATATATATCACGAGTGAATTGATTTTTATTGATATTTCGACATTGACTAAATCTAAAAATTGATGAGCTTAATAACATAGTAATTAAATTGGACACAAAAGTCGAGCATCTAATGTTTATTTAATACTTAAACTTTACTTTTTTTTTAATGGCAATCAATTTTAAATAATTAAAGATTATATAATTAAAATATGTAATAATATATTTTAAGTGGATATTTATATGTAAAAATTATTTTGCCAACATACAATATGAGTTTAGTACAATGATTTAAAGAAAAAAGTTTAAGATGGTGACAACCAATTCAATGATTACATATTAAAGACTTAATTATTGAATACATTTTTATAAGTTAGATATAAAATACGAACATATTTTTTTGTTCGCGTGATATAGATTGTTATTTTAAATTATATATTATGTATCTAATTAATAGTTAACTATTTCACATAGAATATCTTAAATATATTCATTGTATAAATATTAAACTTGGATTGAATTTATAATAATTTAAATTAATAAATAATTTAAAGTATTTGTTTTTACAACTAAATTATAATTTCATTAATTATAAAACTAATATATATTAATAAATAAATAATGTTTTAAATTAAAAAATGTTAATTTTAATTTTTGGATACTTATCACAATCAACTATGTTCCCAAACAAAAACTAATTCTCGCATAGTAGAATCGAATTTTATATTATTATTATAAAATTGTATGTGTAGCGTATTTTTCATTATTTTAATGCTCTATTGAATTTTTGTTCGATATGACGCTGTGCTACTTGGAATAATCATTTTTATTTTCACATTTTAAAGCATAAAGTCAAAATCAACTGTTGGTAATTTAATAATGCACAATAACGAGTTTTAGCTAATCTTAATTAGTCAATATATTAACGACACTCCGTTTTGCATAACTGACTTATCTTAGCCCAAAATCGTTTTTTATTATTATTATTTTCAAATTTTAACTATTATTATGCAACACAATATAATATATCTTCAACAGTTCTAATTAGCCGACTTTGTAATTTAAGATTTTAAAATTATAACAATATTATTAGTTTTATTGATTATCATAATAACTAATTAGTACATTATAAAATAATAAAAATAAACATTTCAATTAAACTAAAAATTTCTCAAATTATTAGCAATAAAAATATTGTAAAATTATAAAAGTGGACATAAACCGGTTCCTAAAATATAATCCGTTCCGGTTTCGGTTCTTGTTCAGTTCCAAAAATTCTTCTTTCGGTTCTTGATACTATTTTTTTTTTTTTACGATTTTAACAAAATAAATGAATAAATTACTTACATTATGGGATAGATTTAACTTGCTTACAAAAATCATATTACCCATTTAAAATCCAAAAAAATAGGAACAATAGTTAATTTATATATAAACAAAATAATTTAATTAATTAGTTACAAGTCATTAGATATTCTTTTAGATTCTTAGCGAAGCAAAGAATGTATTGGTTTTACAAAGTTTTTTTTTTTTATGTATGAAAACATATTTTCGGGTAGAAATAATGGTCCGATTATCACAAGTATCCTTTTGTTAGTAAATTGTATTTTGTTGGTACTTTATTTAATTCATTTTTCGAATTTCTCAAAAGTTTTTCCTTAGGAGAAGAAAAACTACCAAAATATGGCGAAAAATAGGAGAAATTACGGTTTCTATTATTTAAATTTTTTTTAATTTCGTGATAACAAATTGAGTTTTCATCATAGGGACTTGAAAATATTTTTGAGTATTAACATAGGTAGTATATAAGTAAGGTAAAATTTTGGAATGAATTATTAGTATAGTATATTGTAATATATTATGTTTCGTTCAAAATCGTATTTATAATACAATATCATTGCATTCAAATCTTAAGTATAATAAACCACTAATTTTTTCGAGGACCGAAGGGATGAAGGAGGAACGTCCACAATTGATGTTCCCAATTTTTTAAATTTTGTTTATATAAAAACATTAACATCTTCACATTGTTTGGATTTAGTTTGTTCCTTTACCACCAATGTGGTATCGATCTATTATCATTATTCATTATGACAGTAAATGTTGTCATACTTGGATATAGGGATCGGCAACACTGAATTCAGTCCCACAGATTTTATAGATTTCGCGTAAAATCTAATGGCACCCAATTACCGCAATTATTCATACAAATAACGTACTAAATATCTGTGTAAAAAAGAAATTGGAAACATTTTATGCGGGAGAAATGCACGTCTTTTAACAAAATGAATCTATGGTGATATTTTTATGATTCTATTGAATGCTGCACCAGTATAGAAAAATTCGTTCTATACGAAGCACGTCGATATTGCTTTGAATGAAACCGTAAGGATCGTTACAGGACCAATGAAGCCCACACAAATTCATAAAATCTACCCCACAGTACCCCGCCTGACATCCGTCGACAAATAGCTGCAGATGCTGAAGGAGGAAAACTAATCAATGATACAATACATACTCTACATCACCAGTATGAACCACAACACAGAAGACTAAAGTCAAGAAAAAGTTTCATGCCATCTACACAGGAAATTCAAACAATACTTGAAACTCGTAGAACAGACATGTGGAAGCAAAAAATCTCTATCTCCAATTCCAAACTGCAAGAACAAATATCAAAGGGTGAAAATCTATCATACCCAACATGGATAACCATTAATAGATTGAGAACAGGAGTAGGTATAAGCAAATTAAATGTGTTCATGTGGAATTTATCAGAAGATGACAAATTTGTATGTGGCTCCATCCAGACCATGTAATATCTCCGGGTCTGTCCAAACCTCCCAATAACTTGTTACACACAAGATATTCTGGAAACCAACAACTAGGCAATAGAAGTCACTCGTTATTGGCAAGAAACTATTAACTATAAGTATATGAAGGCAATTGACGGCCCGGTTTCGTTATAAATAAATATGATTCTATTCGTTTACTTATTAAATTATAATTTTAATTTATTCTACAACTATTAATTTCAAAATGTTTCGTAAAGAATCTTTTACAATATTTGTTTAATACTTGTATAAAAATTATTATATTATATTATTATTGGTGACTTTTTTTTTCACTGTCTGATACTTTAAAATGTATCGTGAATCGTGATATATAATTAAAACTTTTTTTTTTGTATTTGTTCTAGTTTTTTGTTTAATTGGTCAATAATAATACATTGAATACAGAAATCTTAATGACCATGTAGGTGGGGATTGATACCGACACCTTTAAAATATTTATCATAGATACCAAAACCGTTTTTATAATATAATATTTTTTTAGTTTCGACATATTATTTTGTATATTATTGATATACCTACCTAACGAATATGGAATATAATATGTTATATAATATTGTACCTATATATCGTTAAATAATTCTTTGATATCATAATTTTGGATATCCAATTTTATATAGCGTAATATTTTAATTTTAAATTATAAATTATATTTATGTTTTTTTTATGTGTCAATACAGTATTATACGAGGTCTGTCCGGAAAGTATCGGGCCTACCTTTATATTTTCGTGCTAGCGTTATTCTTTATCATCTGGTGGGTGGCATCCTTCAAAGTAATCCCCACTTGATTGAATAACACGGTTCCATCGATGTTTCCACTTTTCAAAACAGTCCTGGAACTCATTTTTAGGGATAGCCTTAAGTACAATCGTCGCATTGTTTTCAACCGTTGTTTTGTCATCGAATCGGTGTCCTTTGAGTGGTTTTTTGAGTTTTGGAAACAGCCAAAAGTCACAAGGGGCTATGTCGGGACTGTATGGAGGTTGTCGAAGCAATGCGATATTGTGTTTGCTCAAAAACTGCTGCACAAGATTGGATGAATGCGCTGGCGCATTATCGTGATGGAGAAGCCAGTCACCACTTGCCCAAAAGTGCGGGCGTTTTCTTCTCACTGCATCACGCAAACGTTTCAAAATTTGAAGGTAGTACTCTTTATTGATTGTCTGACCTGTTGGTGCATATTCGTGATGCACAACACCTTCACAATCGAAAAAAACAATCAACATTGACTTAACATTGCTCCGACTTTGACGTGCTTTTTTTGGTCTTGGCGATTCAGGATGCTTCCACTGTGAAGATTGTTGTTTTGTTTCAGGATCATAACCATAAACCCATGATTCATCACCAGTAATAACCTTTCTAAGCACATTATCATCATTATTGACCATTTCCAGATTGTCCAGAGCGATTTCTAAGCGAATGTTCTTCTGCTCAGCTGTGAGCAATTTTGGGATGAATTTCGCACACACGCGTTTCATTCCTAAATTTTCGGTTAAAATTTCTGAAATGATAGTTTTTGGTATCCCAAGGTCTTCTTCTAGTTCTCGCACAGTCATACGACGATCTTGTTCGATTGCAAGTCGCACCCGCTCAATATTATCTGCGGTTTTTGTCGTCGAAGGTCGGCCGGAACGAGAATCACTATCAACAGAAGTGCGACCATCCTTGAACCGCTTATACCACTCTTTTATTCGTGTTTTGCTCATACACTCACTTCCGAAGGCCTTTTGCATCATTTCAATAGTTTCCGAACTCGTTTTTCCGAGTTGAAAGCAAAATTTGATGCAAATTCGTTGATCTTGTTTTTCAGTCATTTTTGACAATATCAAAATCCGACGAACGTGAAAAAGGCACTGTAAACAAAGACACGCTGCGCATGAACTATACGTTCGGCAGATGTCAGTAAGTAACCAATAGATTTGTGAGGCTTTACTGTTGACGTTTCTGTCCAGCAGAGGTCGCTCGAACACTATGGCGCGAAGATATAAACGTAGGCCCGATACTTTCCGGACTAACCTCGTATATATAAATTGTATGTACAGAAAAAAAAAAATGTTAAAAATGAATAATTTAACTGTCGTAAAATAAAAATAAAAATGTGTAATCATATATGACTTTATACTAGAGTATGTATTATAATTATGAGTAATAAATATGAACCAAAAGGCGCCTTAATTTAAGGTCCATTAATTACAAAATTAAATATAAATGAATTCTGTAGGTACAGTAAATTTGATCGTAAGTATACCTATTAGACAATAACCAAACTATATCTTATCCAACATAAACTATGATCATATTGTTTTTTATATTAGTTTATATACATTAATAAGGTTTCCAATTGGGTACCCATAATATGTACGTTAATTACATGGTTTTTTACACTGTCGAATTAAACTTCATTGTATTTCGTTATTTACAACTATAAGATCATTAAACTGGAATTAAGTTGGTAATTAATGTTTTTTTGTGTTTTAAAATTGGATGACTGTAATATGTTATAGATATTCAATCATATAAAATTATAATAGTACAATTTTACCAATGTTTGCGATAACTTTTAAATATTTATTGTATACATGTTTTCAATATTGAAAAGACTTTTATTATGTAAAATGCTTTTACGCTGTAGTTATAAAATAAATATTAAATTTTCGGAACATATTAAGGTAAACAATCAGATTTTGGCAATATTTTTTCATTATAAACTATGGCTTTTCTCTCAATTTACCCGAGCACATAACAACAATAAAAACCTATAAAATTTAAAAATCTGAAATCTTTATTGACCCGAATGTTTTTTATTTGAAAAACCCAAATTAACCCATAAATCAAATAAACCCAAATAAATATTAGTAATTAAAAATTATTCTGATACTTACGTTATTATTTATACATTTGATGTGATGAATGCAAATTTAGTATCAGTTTACGTAGCATAATTTTAAGTTAATGAAGGATCCAAATATCCAAGTAAAGTAATTTCATTAATTATTTATGTATATTCTAAAGCTAAGTACCCGTAATACCCTGACACCCAATACCCATAACATGAATAAATAATTTGTGTATAAAGCCTTGGAACAAACACAATTATATACATAAAAAAAAATTATATTTATATTTTACAATACATATTATTTACATAATATTTAGTATTTTAAATAGTAGTATTTAATAGTAAATTGCAATGTTTTACTTATTTTTCCAAATTATTATTTCTCTTAATAAACAACTTAAAAAAGAAAGGATATGGATGGCTATTTCTTAGATATTTTGTGAAGTTATATTCTATATATACGCTTGCTTATAAAGGTATATATAATATAATTGCCCATAAATTATGGAAACGAATGAACACATTTATATTTCTAAAATACGTATATTTGAAAATGACGACTGTAATAAATACTAAAATAGATAGTTATGCAACAAAATCGACAATAATTACAACTAATAAAATACAATCATAATAATAATAAAATAATAATAATAATGATAATAATAATAATAGTAATAGGTAGTAATAGTAATATTACAATAAATAAAACGAAATATAAACAATATTTATTTTTTAACAACAGCAACAATACACTATTTTATGTAGAGGTTGGTACATGTCTTTATAGTATTTTTGTTGTTAGAAATAAATGTACCTACTAATAATAAACAACTATATACGAAAAATTTTGATTTAATGATTACTTCTAAATAATTATAATAATATTATTAGGTAATTGATTGATTAAAATCATTAACGATAATATCGATAAATTGTAAAAATGAAATTATTTGAAATGTTAATGAAATACAATTCACAATTAAGACATCGTTATAAAACAAAATGAATAATAATATTAAAAAAAATATATAATTAAATTATGATAATTATTTTTTATTTAAATAATAGGTAGATATTTAAGCACCTATAATATTATATTATGTAGTATTTTACGAAAAAGAAATTTTTTTAGTTTTTAATATTTTTTAATTTTATTAATTACATAATATGTTATAAATTTATAATATATAATATTTTATTTAAGTGAGCAGCGATAATGAAATTTTTTTTTTTCAAGAGCAGAACAATTTATTGCATTTTCAGCCTAGATACAGTGCGAGTAAATGACGATTTTTGTTTTCTTTTAATAATTATTACTAAATTAGTATTATTTTTCATTGTATAAATTATGCACAAAATTGTTAATCAATTCTTCTCTTCTACGTCAAACAAAACCCGCACTAAAAATTAGTTATTAACGTTGTGATAAGACAGAATTTTTAAACGAATAAACCATTTCGTTTGCTTTTAGAAACATTTTATCATATTACCTAATAAGCTATTGACCTACGATAATAATTTATATTATGTTAAATTCTTATCATTTTAAAAAATGCGAGTTATGTCTAATAGTATTACATTTGTAACTTATTCTTGTATGATATAATTAATACTACAACGATCATAATAATTAATATTGATTATTACAGTAATATAATAACAGCGAATAAAGGGTGGAGATGGATGGAATCCTTCCACTTCTTGTAAATTTACATAATTAACCCCCACTACTTTTGACAAAATTAGTAGGTATATAGTATAATATAATACCTAAAATAATAGTTATGAAACTATAGAGATCAACATTTTTAAAAATAAGTTTTAAAAAGAATGAAAACTAACGTTCATTTTACTTTGTGTTTTTAATTTTAGCTTTGAATAATATTTTGTAATTCAGTGCTTTTTTATGTTTTTCATAGTTAGATGTCAAATTAAATATTTAGTAAGTTTGTCTCTGAGATAGTAAATGTGAATTTTTGTGTCAAAGGTTTTACATTTAATTTTTATAAAACTAGTTAAAAATAAAAAATAAAATAAAAATAAAAAACTATTTATTATTACTCAGTAATACGTATTAATTTTTTAGTTTTCCAATATTTGTCGCTTTCCCTGCACTTGGAAAATATAACAGAAATGTGTACAATGTTTTGAATTTCTATTATACAAAATTCACACTCATCGCGCATGTAACTATAAAATTGAACTTTGGAATAATGCACCAAGCACTACATATTATATAGAATACATATTATAATCATATATATATTGTATTGATTATAAATACGTTTGATTATTATTATTATAAATAAAGCTATTGTCTTGGGGCACAAAAGTTGATAACATAATCATACATTTAAATATATTTTTATTTTATTATTATTTTAATTACCCTGCAGCTATTAAATTTTATAATTACGACACAGTAAAATTTAAAATTTGTATTTATTTATTTGTAAAAATTTTAGAAACTTTTTAAGCTGTAGGAATGTGCTCATTTTGTGCATACGAGTAACACATAAATTACAGTTATAATTATCACACAAATTGATGCAGTAATGCGTTGTTAGTTATGGGTTAATACTAGTATTTATAATCAAATGTACAGCTTACTGCGAGCGGGGATAGAAAAAAATGGCAATTGTTATTAGTTTTAAAAAAAATCGAACTATTACTCTATGCAATAATAATAATAATATTAATATTAAACGTAGGTATTTAAAAGATATGTAGGTTAGGTGGTGTTGTGGTAGGTTAGGATAGATTAAAACCTAACTTTTTAACGATTTAATAGTCTCAGTTTGTATAAATCTACAAATCTACAAAATTAAATTAAATGTTAAATTACTGTTGCGGTTAAATAAATAGATATCGTAATACGAGATACGATTGCTGTTATAAAGACAATTATATCAGCTTCAAATTAAAACCTAATTTATATATTCAAATATTATAAATGTAAATTTAGTTTTAATAAAAATTTTCCCCCCTTAACATTCCAAATAAATAATAGTATAGTATAGAAAATGTATTAATAATAATAATAATAATAATAATAGTAATAATTATAATAATAATAATAATTATTGTAACAATAGTGTTACAGTTCCTTCCACGGTCGATATTAAATTTTATTACGTTTACATGTATAAATAACATAATCATAACCAACATTTTATCTTATCATAATCATTATAATCATTATCATCAGTACCATTATTAAATGCGAGAAATAAAAAACAAAAAATAAAACGATGATAGCTATTTTAAATCAAACATTGACGATGGTCTTATTGTTTGTTATCCACTGCGTCATCAGCCTTCCGAGATTTATGTCCGCGGAACGACGCCTGAATCTTTGTGGCGGCTTTGTGCAGTTCCGGATCAGATAAGTCAACATCCAATAGCTCATCTAGGTCCGCGTCCTTCAAAAATCAAATATTTTTTATAGGTAAAAATATCTGAGAATACATTAATATCCAGTAACATAACTTGTTAACTTGTTTAAAATAACATTAAAAATAATATATTTTATACATGACTGTTAGATTAAACATTTTCTATTTATGTGCAATACGATCATACTATTCTTCTGTATTTTAAATATGTACTTGACTTCCAAAAACCTTATAATATTTATCTGTCTTGGTGACATTATTTTCCAGCAATCTAATTTATAAGGTCAATATAACATATCTAACTCGCTTATGCGATATCCTTTATTGTTGTAACTAATAGACAAAAAAGAAATTCTATCCCCTAGAAAACAATTTAATTTTAAGTCCTTCTATATTTACATTATTTGATTAATATTAAAAATGTGATTAATAATAAGTGGTGGGTAAAGATATAATGGTGTAGAATGACTACAAATGACTTTAATGAGAGAGAATAATAATATGGATCTGTGTAGTACTTATACAATTTTATTAAAAAAAATTATAATATAAAATTGCAAAAAAAAATGTGTCATGATATAAGTACATATCATAAATATAGACTTTAAAAATAAAAAAATATTCACTTATATTAATATAATTTATTATATTATATAATATAAATTGACTCAGATGCCACGCTTTAACCGCGGTTAGGATCAAACTAATATAATAAAAACGTGTTACAGACAATAGTCTTTTAAACATAAAATAACATTCAAACTCAATATTCTTATACGTAAATAAAAAGCGACGTGCTGAAAAAACAGAAAACCGAAATATATAACTAATTCTTAATTTATTATCTATCTATAAAGCAATATATTTATTACTATAAAGAAATTAGTATAATAATCTATACCGAACGGACACGACGCCGCCAGAGGCGGCAACTACTAACAACAAAAAGGGATTATAGAAATAACAGGACACGCTGTCGGCAGATCAAAGTACTTATAGTACCTGTATAACGTTATAGGAATATACAACAAATCGAGGGTGTGTTCTCATAAATTTGTTGATGATCGTCCAAAATACCTAAAATAAGTTACGAAACATAAATGCGTCCGGGTCTACACTCGGTCCATTCGAGTCGGCTCAGCACAAAGATACAGTACAGTGTGCATCTTCCTCGAAGATATGCACACACCTCCCGACAATTCACCAAAAATCGGTTATTTCGTTTGCGTTGAGAGTTTTATCATAAGTTTACGTGTCATTATTCTCTTCTTCTCGAGTGTTGTGAATTTATTTTATAGTTGTTTTGTCAATAACATTAAAATATGTTCACGTGACGGCAATCTTTATTTGAGTATGATTCAACAGTCCTCTTGAGATTCGCATGAGGCACGGCGAAGTACCGATAAGGGTAATATATCTTAATATTAATATTTGCTGATCACCTTTTTAGCAATAATATGCTTGCATTTTGAACAAATAATATATGTAATATAATTTATTAATGTAAAAATATAAGAAAATACAAGCGGAATACATGATCCGTACATAGGTTTATATCTTGGATACTCTCGAAATTATTAGCTGAAAACCCTTCTTAGTTCTTACATAAGGAGGAAGGTAATAGCATGAAAGACAATAATCTGCTACTTATCCATATTTAATTATCATAATCTTTTATTTATTTATTTAATTTTTTTCCCTTTGTAATATTCGTGTTATTGCAGTTGTGAGTAGTTAATGAGTTATCCTATTGTCGACCCAAACTTAAATAATAATAATTTATGGCTTAATATACACTCATGGAAGGGTAAGAAAGCTGAATCCATTCTTAGTGAAGCATTGGCTATAACACTATACGCAAATCAATACCTATAATAAAATATTGGCAAAAGCATTTGTTTTCTTTCGAATTGGAAATCGTCATTATCAGTATTTCTTATTAGTAATATTCTCGTGTCTAAATTTAATAGTGTTTTTACATTTAAGTACTTAAGAATGAAATTTAGTTTCTTTTTTTATACCTGGATTGATTAATTGTTTAAACCCAAATGTTTTATGCAGGGCCGGACCACAATTTGTTAATAGTACGTATTATATAGGTATACATTCAGTAAAATATCCATATGTAAAATTCAATTTTTCTGGTGAAACAGGGGGTGGAGATAATCATCTTGATCCCCCCCCCATGGATCCACCTCTGATTTTGTGTGGATTTAAACAGATAATTTAATAGGGTGATAAAAATATGATACATAAAAATTATGAAAAAAATAACATGAAAATGCATGATATTCTATGATATTTATTTTTGTTCAATCAAACCACTAGCTATGACGTTGTTGTCTTTGCATGATTTATTTTCTTAACAGCCTTTAAATTGCAATGGAATCTATACAAATCCATTTGATGTAAATAATAATCTATTTTTTAAAATATTTCAAAATATTTAAATAAATTTAAGATCAATATATTTTTTTATAATTAGATGATAAATTATCAGCAAATTATGTAAAAGTATAAAAATAATAAGGTTATGTCAAATAATTTTAATTGAAATCTATTCATATAAGAGTATTTAAAATATAGCTTATATAAAAGATGAATTATGATAAACTGAGGTGTATTATTTTGTTAGTATTTTTAGTAAAATTTCAATAAAATCTATTATACCTACATAATTTGAATAGTTTTATAAGTATTAAACTAAAGATGAGAAAACTGTCCATGTGTTTAAAGTTTGATGTAAATGCACAGTTTTGATAGTAAAATTAATTTAAAACTATAATTTAAAAATTAATTTCAAATGTTCGGATTTGTATAATTAAAATTCAGATGAATATAAATATTAAAATTACGGATATCTGGATCCCTGAATTATTCCATTTTACGAGTAAACAATGATCCGTATAGAACAATGAATATATAATTATCATTATTTATTAATATATAAGTATAATTATACTATATATAGTACATACTATACTATAGTATATACAATATATATTATATATACTATATACTATATATATATATACATAAAACTCCCTACAAAAAAATATTTGTTATTATATTAACATTCAAAAACTAACAGTTTTGAAACAACAAATTAAATAACTACATATACTATATTTCATTAATTTGATGTTCTATAAATAGTTAAGCAATATCAATTTAAAAAGTTCGATCCATAAAATAGAAAAAAAATTTAGTAATTATAATAACATTGAAAAATATTCACACGAATAACATAAAAAAATAGTTTTAATTTAATATAAATTCTTCAAGGTAATATGACATGAGAGTTGTAAGAAATGTTAAATTTTTATTGAGCATCAATTTAACTAACTCCTAAGAAACTCTCTTAATAACATGTTATAACTTTACAAGTACCATGATTATTGTTTTATCTAATTTTTATAGTTTGAAAAATTCTGTCCCCTAAGGTTTAAAATATACATATTATAGTATGTATTATAGTTTAGAAACTTTATACTACTTAACTCAAATCTGTAATAATACTAATTTATGATGATATTTTATATACTAAAGTTAAACTATGTGTAGGTTTGTATTAAAAATATCAAATATCGATAATCCCAGTATAAACATTATATTTGAATTTATTATACCATCGTGGTTCTTTTACAACTATTTTTTTAGAAACTTTTTACAAAAAAAAAAATCCTTTCTGTGAACTTGGTGATTTTCAAATCATAGAGGAATTTAATTTTTGGTTATACGTATGGTGTCTATGTCTTAACTTATGCTATAATATTATTTTAATCTAGGTTTAAAATGTATAACATCTATAGATTTTAGATCTATTGATTTTAGTTCAAGAAATTATATCAGATTTAAGTAAAAAGTATCATTTATATATTACTAAAAAATGAATAACACTATTATATAGTGCATATTTCAAAGGTTATTTAAATTAAATATTATTTTATTTTCTAACATTAGCTTTTATTGATAAAGTATTATTTTAATCAATTTAAGTTTAATTTTTTTATTTTATACAGAATATCACAACTTGATCTGTGATAAAATATTTAACATGTAATAAAATTATTATTGTTTAATTCAAACATAAATTAATGATTATTTCAATGTGTATACATTTTGCAATTTCTATTTTTGAAAGCAAGTGAAAATACGTTACAAAAATTTAAAAAATATTTTTTGTACATTATTACTTACAATATAGGGTAGATTAGTTTATTTATTTATTATTAGTTAGGTAAGGTCATTTACAGATTTATAATAATTACTTCCTATTACAATAGGCATTAAATATAGTCTTTGTACTATATTAATTATTAAAAAAGAATTTTAATTATAAAACCTTAACCTGTAAAACATTAAATTTAACTTAACATTAATTTGTAAAAGCTCTCATTTGTAAATATGATTTTGTTGTAATTATTAGGATTGGATGAATAAAATAACTTAATTGAGTTGAACTCAGAAATTAGTGATATTACACTTTTAGCATAATACCTTGTTTATGTCGACGTTTTTCAACTTCGAATCGAGACTTTCGACTTTGGAAGCCATAGCAGAAGTAGTCGCTCCACCTGGTTCGTCTTTTCCACCGGCTTGCTGTTTCCGAGACATGTGGCCTCGGAATGATGCTTGGATTTTGGTCGCAGCATGACATAGTTCTATAAAAACAAATGTCATAAAATCAAAAATTAATAAACGAAACTAAAATCATGTTAATTGTATTTCCTTTCGCGACAATACATGTCTCAATCAAATAGTTACACGAGTAATAAAAGCTGAAAATATTAATTTAAATGTCTTAAACATGGTTGTTTTCAAGATGAAATAAATATATAAAAATTAAAGTTTGTATTATATATATAAATCATTTATCGATTCTAATCGAAGCGAATAATGTATTGGTTTTATAATGATGATACATTTTTATGTTTGACTTTTTTCTAGAAAAAATATAAATTACAAAAAATGACGTAAAATCGGAAAAATTACGGTGTCCATAATTTTGATTTTTCTTTTATATTTCACAATAACTTATTGATCGTAGGGACTTGAAATTTTTTTTGAGTATCCACATTGGTAATTTACATGCGTGGTAAAATTTTGGAACGGATTATTAGTATAATAAATTATTATATTATATTGAGTATCGCTTAGAATTTCGAATGCAATATCATTGCATTTAAATCTTAATTATAATAAACCACTAATTTATCCGGAGGGACGAAAGAATTGACATTCTTGCTTTTTTTTCATTAATTTTGTCTTAATAAAAATTTAAATAATAACATTTTTATTAGCTATTTATAATGTTAGTAGTACCTATGAGTATTTTTTATCAATTTTTAACTTTTGTTTTTATTTAATAAAACTTAATTTAATTTAAATTATTAAATAATGTTTATCATGCATATTCATTTATATTATTTAACATCGTTTCTGATAGATATTCTACTTATTTATCATAGACTATTATAATTAAATAAATTATGTATTTACTGATAAAAATAAAAACCTATTTACTCGAAATATTTTTAAAAATTTTATATGTTTATTTTCATTAATAAATACGTGTGAAAAACTAAAAGCTTCTCTGTTCTCTTCCATAGTAAAATAGTACGAATATAATTATTGAGCTATAATATTCATTTTAGATTATTTTTGAGCTAAAGATTTTTTATTTTTAATTTAAATTAAAATAACAATCTTAACGTTAAATTTTTTTTTTCTATTTTAGTCCTGAAAAATACAACGTTAATTAAAAAAAAAAAAAAAAATATAAACACTTAAGGATATTATAGATGTTTGAATAAATAATAATAAATTAAATATATTTACTATAGGTACTATATTAGTGTAATTGGATAATATTTAATTGTTTTTTCATTCTTTAAAAAAGTAATTTTTTTATTGTTTATAACCCAACAAAACATCTCTCTCAAACTATTTTTTGGAATTACAACAATATACAAAGCAAGTGCGTGTTTAAATATTATACTTTATATGAAATAGGAAAGAAATGGAAAAATAAAACTTTTTTATACTAAATAAAAATGATATAGATACCTATTTCAATGTCATAAAATATTATGTACGCGTGTTCAGAAAATATACGTAAATGCCTTCGCGTGTAAACTTTTTTGTTTTCAACAGAGTTCGACTTTGTCCTTACCTACGTCATCGGGTCGGAATTCCTTTTCGAAATCTACTGCTTCCTCGGAGGTTTTCATTGTCTTGAAGTTTTCTTTTTCTTCTTCGCCGAAAGAATCAGTTAGACTGCTGTCTCGTTCTTCAAAATCTAAAAGAATAAATAATATGACGGAGATATGTTATACAATTTTGTTAAATTAATACAAAAATTGTAGCTACAATTGCTATAAAAATATAAGTTAATCAGGAAAAATAAGTTGTTTATTAAAATATCACCGAGTATAAATTTAAGACGTAACATTATAAATATATTATTTAAAATACGTAATATAATTAATATTTTATGTTGCAGTACCCAGTATCTCAATTAAAGATATTTATTAAAATTTAAGTATTATAAATTTATAAGTAACATTTTAATTTAAAAAAATCACAATAATATAAAATAAAATTTAATCATTATCCTGTTTCGTGTTATGTTGGCACATAAAAAGTATGATGAACAAAAAATAAAAAAATGGTTATATCGTTTTTAGATATATCTCCTTGGAGAAACTAGTAGAAACTAGTTTCATTCGAAAATACATTTCTGAATGAAAATTAATCAGATATACAATGCATTATACTGATAATATTTCATTTATAATTTTTCTTAATTTATCAAATAATGTGTAACAAAAAAATTAGTTATCATAAAATAATTTAATACTATTTCGTCAAAATTATAGTTATAGTTATTTTCAGTATCTCAACCATTTTTTAGTAGTTATTTTAATACTTATCCCAAGAAGAAAAATTTGAAAATTGAGCCGGATAAAGTAAGTAAGTTGATGAAAATTCCTATCGAAAGTATATAGCTCATTCATGGTAATTGGACCATTATTTTTCCCCGAAAAAGTATCTTCAACCTTTTAAAAAAAAACAAAATATCAAATATCAATGTACAATGTCAAAGATTGAGAAAGGCGTTTAAAAAAAAAATTGTGAATTGCGGTTATCAAAATATTAACATGTTTATTCAAGAATATAATATCATGAAATATAAAAATATAAAAATGATGTATCATATAAATTTTTGTTTTATTTTTAAAATGCATAATAATATACTATATATAGTCTAATTTTGTACCTATCATTTCTCTTCCATTGTCTAATTACAATCGAGTTTTGGTAACAACAAGTTATAAAAGTTAATTTATTTATTTATTGGGTAAGGAAATTTAGTAGATTCTACCACTATAGTAACCTTATTATAAGAATATTATTATCAAAATGTGCCTATACGATTTTATTTACTTGCAAGAGCAGATCCAGTAAAAACTATAGTATAATATAATTATATTTTTAATTCCGAGTAAAACGAGGAATGTAATAGTTTTATAAAAATGCGCTTTTTTATGTCCGAAGACCCTTGTTTAGGTAATAAAAATTGTCCGATTACCACCAAAAGGGTATGCTTTCGGTAAAGAATTACATCGATTTGGTACTTCATTTAGCTCATTTTTTGAATTTCTTAAATGTTTTTCATTGATTTTACGAAGAACCATCATAATGGTTGAAAAACTGAAAAATTATCGGAAACCTTTGATGAATTATATTTGAAATATTTTATAATTAATTAGCGCATTATTTAACGTAGATACTTGAAAAATTTGTTTTTAACAAAGGTAATTTACATATGAAATGAAATTTGGAAACTGTTACATTGGTTTTATGTTTACATATAGAACTTTTAAATTTCAAACTTTAAAATGCGCAGTCCCAATTGCTTTTAATAAGCATTTAAATGAGATATTTAAGTGAAATCGATAAAATGTGATATAATTTTTTAAAAATGGTTAATATAATAGGTATGGAATATTTTGAGTTTTACGGTTTGAAAATTTAATAAAGGTATTACCATAATATATTATATTACTTAACTCAGTTTTATAAAAAAAATTTTTTTCACTAGATATTTTTTTGGTCAATAATGATGATCATTATTACCATTACTAACCTACCACAGATAGGGTATTTTATACTCTTATATTATATTTTTTATACATTTGTATATGTTTTATAGCATATATATTTTAATTTTAATTAATATGTTAACATGAATGTTTGATGACGTACCTACTAACATACCTACTACTGAATATGCACATAAACAATTTAAAAAATTGAAATGTCCAATTTGTTTTTATACCACTTTAAATTGTGGGATTTTAAATCGATGTTTAATATTCGTGTTATTAAAAGTTTGAAGACAATATTTTGGGCAGAATGAATGGTCAGATTACCACAAATCTGACATACTTTTGGTGGAGAATTATATCTTGTTGGTTTATTTAGATTATTTTACAAATTTCTCAAAATTTGAAATTAGTTTTTCTTTGAGATATGGAAAAATATCGAAAAATAGTTGTAAAATTGCACAATTTACGAAAACTGTACTTTTGAAAAACTAGATTTAGTTTGATAACTAAGTTTTCTGTCGTACATGAGTCAATTAGTAAAAAAAATTATAAAAGTAAATATTATAAGTAGATACTTATTTTATGATTGAGCTTCCCTCGGCATTGTTTTTTGAATGCAATATCATTGCATTAAATCTTAATTATTGTAATATAACTCAATAAAATTCCACTATTACCCTTAATTAAAAAAAAAAAAAAACCTTTAACTCAAGTAATAACTAAAGTTATACTTAAATTGTATTAAAACTCTATGTCATGTATAATTTCAATTTCCATAACATTATGAGTCCATATACAAAGTTGTTTATTTTGGCAACAGTATAGGGTTATGTATAGCATGTACATAGGTATGATTTTTAAGTCGTTTTACTCCAATATTATATTAAAAATAATATTTATGTAGTATTTAGGTTTATGAAAATACGCTATTCATTTGATTTAGTAGTAATTTTTTTTTTTCAAAAAAATAGTATTTGCCAAACGAAAACAAACAATAGTTGTTTTTGGATACAAAAAAACTTTCGTTTAAATATTTTACAAGACGTATTATACTAATTTTTCAAATAGTAATCGCATTATCGTTTGTTATGACTGTTTCGAGAACAATAAGTATATAATATTACTATGGTATGTTTAAATGTTTGTTTTTGTTTTTGTTTTTGGCACGAGTAATGTGTAATATTTCGAATATGATGAACAATGACGACAAGTATAATATTTATAAATGAACACCCGAGGACAAAGTACCTAGATATAGATTATTTCTATCGGTGAAGATGAAACGTAATAATAAATAGATATAAAATAGACGAACAATAAAAACAAACAACAGTAGTTAATAATAATAATAATGTAGATTATAAAACTTTTTAGAGTGGATGGGAATGAGAAAAAAACATGTTAAAATAATAATACAGTATAATACATACGAGTACATTTAAAATTTTAGTTTTTATCAATCTATTTTGCTTAATTAATACCAATTATTGCATGTTTTCCGCATATTATAATTATATTTATGTAATATAATATATTATATATATATATATATAAAATAATACATCTTTATATATATAGTGTGGAATACACACTAAAACACAATACAAATTAGAAATAGTCTATACGTTTTCCTATCGTTATTAAATGTAATTTATATTTGATGAAATCATTTTTATACATAATAAGACGAAATTAAATTTGAGTATTTTGTTTTTTTAAATTGTTCTTGCGCATACGAAAATAATTTTTTTTTTAATAATAATAAATATTAATATAAAATATTGGAATATTTTGAAAAATTTAAGTCACATTTTTTTATAAGCTTCTAAAATTTGAATATTTTTACAAGAATTAAATATTATGAATTTTTTTTTTATGTATGAAGACACTTTTTTTTATATAAATAATCGGATGATATAAATGATATAAATAAAAATTGCATCGTGTTGGTACATTATTTAGCTTATTTTTCGAATTTCTCAAAAGTTTTTCTTTGGGATAAGAACAACTGCCAAAAAATGACGGAAAAATGCAAAAATTTACGGAAATCGTAATTTTGATGAAATTGATTTTAGATTTTTGATGAGAACTAATGCAATTTTAGCGTAGGTACTTGAAATTTTTTTCAGTTTTCTCATAGGTAGTATACACACGTGGTAAACTTATAGAACAACCTATCAGTAAAATATATTTTATTATATTGAGTTTCGCTCAGAATCGTATTTTCTAGTACAATATTATTGCATTCAAATCTTATCATATAATAAATTACTAATTTTTCGGAGTGGCGAGGACCGAAGGGAAGAAGGAGGAACGTCCAAAATCGAACTTATCGCTTTTTTGTTTTGCCTTCTACAAAATAACAATTTTAAGTAAAAACCCATAAAATATAATCATTAACTTTTGCAAAGATCTCTTGTAAGTTATCGTAATATTGTTTGTATGGGTATTTATTTTTGTACACACACATATTTTGTTGAAATATAATCTCTAAAGACATATTAACGGTAGAAAACCACCAAAAATTTAAATAATAAAATCAACTTAGTTAGTTTTACACATAAGTAAAAAAGTACATAATTGATATGGAATGAAAAACAATTTATTTGATCGTTTAATTAGATTTCGTTATTTGTTTAATGTATAGGAAACTAGAAAACTTCATTAAAATTAGGAATTTCGAACTAAAATAAATAAAAAAAAAAAACCAAGTTGGCGTATATTTACTACAAATTATAATATTCTTAAAGAAGTTTCGTGTGATTTATTATACTTAACGGTTTCATTAACTTCGCGATTTATGACACTTTGTGTAAAATGAAATTATTTTGTAATTCCTTTACGCATGAACCTGCCTGCCTTATGTTATTATATTATATTTATATATAGGTACCTAATATTATAATGACCATATATATTTTATTTGTATTTTTCTTTTTGTATTATTATTCGTACAACAATTATATAATTATATTAATATTTAGTTATTAAATACCCAATTAAAAATCACATAATATAAATAATATTTAACTAGTAAAATATAATAACAAAATAACATCATGATACAGCATTAAAATCAATATTTAGTGAAATTACAAAATAATATTAAAATTATGAAGTATAGTTTATGTTTAACTAAATACTTTTAAAATATAATTAAGTAATTGAATATTTTTGAGTTGTTAAAATGGTAAAATAATAACAGAAGAATAATCTCACTAATACACGACATATTAAAAATATATAGTAAGTATGAAAATACAATATCTGAGGTATATTTATTTATCTAGTTATACGTGAACTTAGACAATCGATCGCTAATAGTTAGTATATTGTACATAGCTAGGTAGATATATTAAAACATTTAACTCTTCAGGGCACCATATCCGATTTTTTTTTCTTTGTCTAGCAATCTAACACAGAACTTAAATTGTGTTGTTTATATTGAATTTATAGTTTAAATACGTTCCATTAAATTTAAAAAGTAGAAAAATTCTTATTTTCTTTTGAGATATTTTTGTAAAATTTCAGGAGGCCGTAATTTAAAAAAAAAAAACTACAGAACTGTAAATTCTCGAACCATAATGTGCCCATAATATAAAATTAAACGAATTTATATTATAATGAAATAAATACGAAAATAATGTTAAATAAATTTCTTGACCGTATAATCTATGGAATTTAATAATAGAGATAATATAATGATCGAAACGTAAAATGAATGGAATTTATTTCCGGACTACAGAAAATTTTCTATTATCGGCGTCACCAAGTGGCGACGGATTATCGCGTTCCAAACAGGTTTTTCGCCGTCTATTCAATGGAAAATATAGTAAAATTAAAGTCATGTTTTACTTACGTTTATTTTTATTGTGAATTTATTTCCCGAGGTGGTTTTGCACAACAAATCATAGTTAATTTTCGATTTACGGAGCGAAGCGATGGCTCTGAGGAGCGGAGCGACGAGTGCCAAACATGCGCACTAAATACCCACCCGAATGTCGAAACCAAATGTGAAGTATGGCAATATTGATAATAGATGATAATAATGCATGTAATATGTATAACGCTGAAGCTATAGGAAAAGGCTTTGGTAATAGACATAGTATGGGTATAGTTATTCATTTAGAATTTGACGTGTCTAATATTTTACTGTTCGAGGTTTTTATTTTTACTCATTAACTGTCAGTCTTGTTTTATTCTTCTCACATTCTACGAATTTTAATTTCTTTACGTTTTATATGCAATAAAATATGTTACATTCTGTCAAGTTTAAGGTTCATGATTTCACTTTTCGAATTATTATGTTCAGGATTTTATAGGCGTCCAAAAATCCATCAGAAAATGAATTTAAAACTATTTGAATTATAAAAAGTTTAAGAGAAGTAAATAACCTCGTTATCAGGTAATATTTTATAAATAGCCTAAACAAGAACATAAAAAATATGGCTCTCTCGAATTTAAAATTTTTTAAATTCTAAGTTCAATCTAATCGTTATAATTTAATTTTGCTGTTATAATTTCCTGTTGGATAGATAAGGGAAACATAAATATGCGAGTACTTATAATGTCATCCTCTTAAAATATGTATGGGTAATTTGGTTTTTCAATTGGTTTTCTCAAATTAAAATAAAATAATAATTTGTTAATAAGAATATAAAATCTATTATTTCTTATTACCTATTGATTATTATGACATAGAATGATCAGAATTTTATGTCACAATAAAAATATTAACGGTCTCTATTAAAATAAATCGTTAAAAATATTCAAACATTCCAATAGTTTTAGAAGTTTATAATTTATTCGTGTAAAGCATGTTAAATTTCTATTTTTTTTTTTCTATTGATATGGTATCGTTAAGTTCATTTTTATCGGTTTGTATTAGTATATTATATAAGCTTATATGTACTTAATTAAGTATGTAAAGGGTGTGACTTATATAAAATAATATTAAACTATGAATGCTACCCAAATCTTAATCTGTAAAGAAAATTTACTTTAGTTGGTATATCAAATATTATTTAATATTTATTTTAGCCAACACTATGCCTAATCAAAATATTGTAAATATTTGTTTTTCTCTCCTATAATAACAATCAGATTTTGTTAACGTGCATTTACTATTATTATCACGAAAAAATATATGCTACATAACATTTTAATCAATATGTATTATATCACAACTCGAACAATGTAGCTTAATACAAAACCTATTGTGCAAGTCAAAATACCATAGTTAAAGGTTTATTTTTTTATTTTTATTCTAGTACACGGACAATAAGAATAATTTTACTAATTTTAATAGTAATTGCCTGCAATGCAAAATCGTTATCACGTAATCGTTTCATTTAGTGGTAGGTGCATAGCATACGTATAACATACATAATAAACATTAGGTACACGTAGGTAACATTTGATATAATATTTACTCATCGTCATAGCAGTGGCCCCAAACTACGTATTAAGGTAATTATCAGGTTTCGCAGTAATAATAGGTATCAATTTTCTGTGTTGTGGCACATATCCAAATTACATAAAATTACCAAAATATAAATTTTATCGTCTTTTGTATTATGATTATTGCTTTTTAGCAAGAAACATTTTACCTGTTACGGATTATTAATATTGTATATTACAATTAATATAGTAAAAAATAAATAGTTAAATAATTAGAGAAAATTGAAAAAAAAAGAAAGAAGACCGGAGTAATTGTAGTTTAAACAAAATTTTAATTTGTCTTAAATTTAATATATTTTATATTATTATAGAAGTTAAAATGATGTTTCAATATTGAGAATTGGCTCATAACAACTATAAAAAATTGGAAACCAAAATTAATCTTTTATTTTATAATAATTGGTTTCAAAAAGTTCATATAACCAGTGGCGTATTTAGTGAATATCCCGGGGATTAAAACACTTCCCATTTTTCTTTTCTGTAAAATGTTGCCCATATCTAGTCGTTAAATGATATTATTTTTTTGCATATTTTGTAAGTTTAAAGAATAAAATAGGTGCATCTTTCAAGTGTTTTATGTATATTTGCATATTATTTTAAACTTTTTTGGTGCATATAAATCCGGACTTTAGTAATAATTATTGGATGGCGAACCCTAATGTTGTTGAAGGTTTGGTAGGACGCTTGCACGAGTACACGTTAGTGGTTCATATTATGTACGATATAAAGGTATTATTATTATTGAAATAGGTAATATCATTTTTTACGTTATAAATTATCGAGTACGGGAAATCAATATTGAATAATGAATAATAAGTTTAAATGACTCACTATTGTCATTTTAGAATATTTTCTTGTCTTTAATGCGTATTGTGTAAAATAAGATGTGCAAAATGGATATAATTCCGATTGCGTGCAACGGATAGTAGTTTTGGAATTTTGGTGCAGTAAATCTACAATTAAGATAATGTAATATCTATACAAACAAAATCGTAAATTATGAAGATAGTAGGTTAAAAAAATAAAGTTAGTTAAACCTCAAACATGTATTAATGTGATCTGGAATACGGCCAAAGAAAACTAAAAAAGAAAATAGGGTTAAACAACATATAGGAGTTTGTTTAAATTCTTGGAGCATGGAGGGTTGGCGTTAAAGATCAAATTAACACTCTCCACCACAATAAATAAACTATTGTAGTATTAATCGTATAGTACCACTTAAAGAAATTACTTTTTAACAATTAAACAAGCAATATTTAAAGTATTTATCTACACGGTAAAGTGATGGACTTATTAACTTATTAAAATATAACGTAGTTAAATTTAATTATTTAAGTGATTTTAGAACTGTAGAATAATAATTGTTTGATTTTTTGCAATTATTAACCCTACATATAAATTTTTTTACTTTTTTAATAAATCGTATTTCTGACTCGTTTAATACATAATGTTTTTAAAATTGTGAAAATATTGATTTGTGCACAAAAATTATCAAATTTTTATATTGTCAGTCATTTCGAGCATAATATACAATTAATTTTGATAAGAAACATGTATATTCGCGCGAGCTAGAATGATAAAATTGATGGGAATTGCGAAAATATTTAAAAAGCAAATAAATCATAATTATTATTCGAAGGTATTTTTGATAAATTTTAATAGTCTAATTTCACAAACAATGCAGCATATTAGGGTAGAAATCCGAGTTTCCTGGGTGAATTATATTTATTTAACTGTAGTTATTATTTTTTTTTACATAAGTATTTCGCAAGTGGAAGGGTATTGATAATATTATTTATGTCAGTTGTTATATTTATTTCCGGTATGACCAAATGGGTTAATTTGCAATATAATCCTCTGATACTATAATATCTTATAACTAAATACCTTGTCGCCGGTTCGGTAATTGAATTAGTCTCCGATATCAGACGTTGAACATATACCGCAAATACCCTACATTTATATACTTATATACCGAAATACCATTCGAGTGTGTGATGTTAAGGTGTCCGGTGTCGCAAATATATATGTATAAATAATACTATAACTATGTACGTAGATAAGGAAAGTGCAAACTAATATTCTACTACTTATATATATGGATAATGCCGTACTGGTTAGTGATGATGGGGGTGGGGGGATGAATAGCGTAAGTATAATACGACTGTGTGTGCGGTAGTTTTCGGCGGCGGCGGACGGCATCGATCGTAAGGCAGATGGGTCAGCGGATAACGGCGACGGGGGTACGACGAGAGTGTATATACGCGCGTCGCGCGCGCGAGGGCGGCCCGTGCCGGTCAATGGAGGTCATCAGGTCGCGAGTGTTCAACCAAGGCCACGGTATTGTACCTAAGTATAGATTATCATAAAAAAAGAACTCTACCTAGGTAATCTCGATGGTTGCAAATACGTTTAAAGCATCATCATCTAATTGGTTAACTGTAATAATTATAATAATATATAATATATAAAAAAAAATGAAAAAATACTTAAGTATGTTTCAATATATTGTCTTAGTGTATGGTTATATGCGTTACTATGTATTATATTGTATTTACTTATACATGACCCCGAGGGAAACGCGAAAATCAAATTCGTCTGCAGGTAATTGTTTTCCCATTGAAACAAAGTTTTCTAATTATATAATATGTAAAAGCAGCTGAGTTAAAAACGAGTCTACTCTACCGAATATAATGATATTATGTAGGAGGACATAATATTACGACCGACGAATCGGCGACGGTGTACGACGCAATTTCCGCAGGTCAATTTACACTGCACGGTTTTCTATATTTAAACATTGTGGATTCATTGGAAATAATATAATCATACCGATATAATGCATTATATACAATTTTTATGATACCATCGTGCGTGCGTTTCGATAATGTATCGTTCACGATTGAAGCAAAACTCAATGCTACACCGTCGCGACGACGGGTCTTTTTTAAAATGATCATTTTCCTAAAATACAATTATGTTCCGCTTTCAATATCCGTATTATGGTTTAAATATAATTAACAATTGATGATATTAACACGAGATAATATTATTTCTGTAATACTGAATAATATTTATAATACTTACAAATTTCCTAATTAATATATGATAGATAGATGGTAGGTAACTAGGTACACTAGATGTAGGTTTATGATAATATTATATTAATGTCGAAAACGTTTTTAATTTGAAGAAATTAACTTACCCGTTATCAGACGAGATATTTTCTTTAAAATATTACATTAAACTATTCGGGAATACGTATATAAAAATATGATTTTCTTCGTAGAATTTGTTTATTAATTATAAAACGAATATAATTCGAAAAATTCTTTGATACCTTTTGTTTTTTTCTAAATATACCGCATATATAAATTAGTTTCATAGATTAGTCTATATATCTATTCTAGTAGTATAAATTTACATTTATATTACAGCTAAAACATAATATAGAGTATAAAATAGTATATAATGTGACTTACATGTTACGTGCGTCAGTTATAATATAGAACCGTGGTTTTGGTTCTACAGCCGCTATCGGTGTACAAAATTAATTGTCGCGCGAGCGAGCTCGTAATTCAAATTAACAATAATTATAATAGTAATAAAACAAAATAAGTGAATTAAACCGGTTTTGGTCGTCGATATGTAGTTTAAATTATTGATAAAAAAAAAATTAATTACCAAACACGCAGATGTGTCGCGACACAGGTGCTGTTCACCACTCTTCGTATATTATACGATGTGTGTAGAATTAGAAGGAAAAAAACACAATTTTTTTTAATAATAATTTTGAATTATTTTCTATTATCGTCTGATTGTCTGTCCCCAAATAATGACGATAATATAATATATTTTTTTATATTGTTTATTGAAATGAAATAACGACCAAACAGAAATACAATTTAATAATGATTATATTATTATTATTATTATTATATTTTGTACGCACGATGAAAATTTATTGTAAGATTGAGTGATAGTGATAGCGGCACGCTGTCTGGTTCGGAGACTGTGGCGGTCTGACGACGGTGAAGGAGCTTTCGATGACGGCGGCTGACGAGTGTATGAACGCAGCGGTTCTATGTACGATACACGTTGTGCAATGCAGGCCGACGCGAAGAGCGCAAACGCCGTCCGAATGTGGTATAAAACTAGGTATATAAAACGTTGGCGTGGTATGCGGTATTCGTGGTATACAGGACGATTGTATGTTTATCGCGCGATCCATAATATTTCGATACTCCATTCTTCTATAAATACGCTGTGCTTAAGTCGTAACGCTTGTTATATTAAAATATAAAACCGGATATTGATTCGATATCGAGAAAAAAGTATACGAATATTATTTTCAAATATAATATCGATATAATATAATCAGAAAATATAACTTTTTTATAAGATTTTTAAATCTTAGGCATAATTTTATAGTTTAAATGATTTCATAAAATTTTAAAATGTCTATACGTTTAACGTTATGTTAATTGAATAAGTTTATGTGGACGTTTTTAACAATAATTAATAATTATATGACATTAGCTAAATGTTATTATTTTTTAAATGTACTTTATAAATATTACTATTTAACAGAATTTGTTTGCCATAAATCTAAATAATTGGAATTGAAAGCATTTAATTTTAAAATTATAATTTATTATTTTTAAAACTAAAATATTTATATAATGTTCTGTATTTATACATCTGAAAATAAACATATTTAAATAGTTTTTTTTTAATTTTATTAGGTCGTGCTTGTATGTTTTTTACATAATCAACTTCCTTTATCTATAAAATATATAGTATATAGTATATTCATTATAAGTTATGAGGTTATGACATTATTAGTTTTAGTGTAATACATTTATTATGCAGAACTCAAAGAAATAGACATAAATAAATCCCCTATTTCCAGCAATTATTTATATTCATTTCATGTAAAATATTATACCATTAATTTTATAATACTCGAAATTTCGCATAGACATTTTAAGGACACGTTAAATAAATTTCACTGGTATTGATTTTTCGTTCAAGATTTTCACAGTTTATCAGTAATATTAGGTATACCCGTGATAGTATGTTATGTTACAAACCGTGGTTTCGTAATTTTGTGCCCGCGAAAATACAATTTGACGAAATTCCGACACCGATCGTACATTTAGGAAAACTCAAACAATACAATCGCCCTGTATATAAATACGTGTGTTTTTGTGTGCGAACGGGGCAAAAAGGCTGTGGCGGGCGGTAGGCAAAATTATAGTGTACGTATGTACGACGTCGTCGTCGTCACCACCGCCGCCGAGTGGCCGCGCGCGCGTCGCTGACACTCCCTGGCCCGCAAAACAGCGGAACGCGCCGCGGCGGCGATTCGCGTTTTCGGTATAATCCCCCCCCCCCTCACCGATCTGTCCAACCAATTTTGAGGATGATCCGAAACCCCACAGACCGTCCGAGTACCTGTTTGACACAGTGAGAATAATATTGGTATTGCAGGTGTTAACCGCTGAAATACGTATATTCGTATACGATATGAAATTGTATTTGTAAATATTATAATCGGTATGATTTTAGGTTGATAAGCCCGAAGATCAAAATTATATAAAACAAAAAAAAAATGGAAATGTCGATTTTAGGCGCTCCTCCTTCGTCCCTTCGGTCCTCGGAGAAATTAGTGGTTTATTATAATTAAGATTTGAATACAATAATATTTCATTAGAAAATACTATTCTGAGCGAAACTCAATATATTACAATACACTATACTAATAATTCATTCTAAAATATTACCTCACTTGTATACTAGATATGTTAGTATTCAAAAAAAAATTTCAATTCCCTACGATCAAAACTCAATTAGATATCACGAAATTAAAAAATTTTAAATAACAGAAACCATAATTTTGCCGATTTTCCGCTATTTTTTGGTAGTTTTTCCCCTAAGGAAAAACTTTTGAGAAATTCAAAAAACGAGCTAAATAAAGTACCAACTAGACACGATTTTCTATCGAAAGCATACCCTACTTGTAGTAATCGGACCATTATTTCTAACCAAAAAAGTGTTTTTTATACATTAAAAAAAAAAAAAAATTCTTTGTAAAACCAATACATTCTTCGTTTCGCTCAGAATCTAAAATTACATTTATGTGACTGGTAACACATATTTCACATGTTAAAAAACCCGTGTATTTTTTATGTCGTTTAATTCATTTTCCTATCATATTATATGGGGGTGAAATGATTCAGAGACAAGGACGTGTTTTGTTATTTGCCAAGGGTCCAAAGGGGGGAGCGAATTAAATTGTTTTATATCTGTAACATAAATTTCAAATGATAATAACTGTTAGATACAACAATACTATTGCATTCAAATTTTAAATTATAATAAATCACTAATTTCTCCGAGGATCGAAGGGACAAAGTAGGAACGTCCAGAATTAACCTTACTGCTTTTTTCAAATCTGTAGTACAACCAAATTGTCAAACAAATATTGTTTTCTATCACGATTGTTGTTGTTTCATTGTACCATAAAAAAATGAAAATTATAAATACTCACTCTATAACCTCGTAAACTGATAAATTTATGTTGAATCAAATATAAGTAAAATTAATTCGTAATCCTTTCTACTGATTGCTATATTTAATCAACCAACTTCACAATAACAACATTATAAAACTGCATACAAGTTTGAAATTTTAAAACAGTGAAGGCTCAATGAAGGGCGATTGCCCCTATCGCTCCCTTTTTAGCCCACCCCTTTCAGAGACAGTGAGAGTTGTTACGTAAATTAATGTGGAAAGTAAAAGGAGGAAAGGAAGACTTTAATAATAGGTGATTAGAAAGAATAGATAGTGTGATATGAAGATAGCCGATGTAAATTGACAAGAAATCGATATCTATGGATGTGGACTTGGGAGTAAGGCAAGGTAGATTAAGAATTTATTTTTTCGTTGAATTTTTATAAGGTATTTATGGTTTGCATTTCCGTGATATGTTTATATATGATATATTATACTATCGTAATATCGTATAGTTTTTTTATGTAGTAATAATTACAGATAAAAATTATTGTATGTAATCCTATTTCCTACGTACCTACGCTGTCGCATAATTATGATAAGGTTATATTTTACAACGTAATAATTATTAAAAATTATATTTCTAAACAAAAAAAATATTCATTTAATATTTGTTAAGTTCGGTGGATCGCATATTATGTTATTTACGTGTCAAAAAATTTATGGATAAGAAACTATAATATTTTATCAGGTAAATTGCCTCCCACCAGATATTTTTATAGTTTTATCAATATACCTCATTATTCGCGTTCAAACGGATTTACTATAATAATATTACTACTACTATAGCCTATATTACATAATATTAATATGACATACCTCAAATCTATATTATATGAATATTTATCATTTATTTACATTAAAATATATACCTACATAGGTATACAGTTTTACAAATTACACAATTAGACATTAACTGGTAAAATATTATAAAAAATACATAAAACATAATTTTTCAATAGTTTTAAATTTAATTAATATCATTTTTTAAATGCTTATAATGCATATTATTTAATAATAACTATTATTATTCGTTCAACTTTTCAAGTTGAGCATGTTACGAGTACCTACCTAGTATTCTATTGTTGAAAACAATTACTGTCATAAACAAATTATTTTAGCACAACGCAATATTATTATTTATAATCATATCAAAAATGTAATTTCTAATCCATATTTTAAATTCAGATATAAATATTATTATTATTATTAAAAAAATACGAGACTTTTATAAGTTTTGATCTATGTTACCTATACATCACAATTGAAACTAGGTATAAGAACATTACACTGTATTGTAATATCAACATCTAGATTTCCTTTTTTTTTTGTTGTTGTTGATATATCTATACAGTTAAATAATATAAAATATAAATATTTAAGTTATATAATATGTCTACTTTTATAGTACTTCTATAAATTATCCTTATTTTTTTTTAACCGTATAATAAAAAAGTTTATACAGTGTGATAAAATTTCATAATACAAAAATGGTGCGAATTAGGTAGGTAGGTTTCAATAAATAAATTAATGAACGATAGAGCATACCTCAGGGCAATATTTAGACTTTTGCCATCTCACCCCTTTCCAAAAAAACGAACACATATTTTTTTAAGTTAAATAGAAAAAAAATGTAACCTTATTTCTATTCAAATATAGGTAGAAATACATATAAAGTAAAATCATAAAATGCACAAAAGATTTAAGAAATATTAAAATATTGTATTTAAAACTATCAACATTTTTTTGTAATTAAATGTCGACTAATGACACGATGCTGTCTTAGTTTTATATAAAACAACTATATTAGATGAAATTTGATGGTCTAGTAAAAATTTGCCGCTCTTTCAAAAATAGCCGCTAGAGTCAATACGGGACCGTTGCTCCCTTAAATACGGCCCTGGCATACGAACCCATGAAATTGTAAAGGGGAAGGGGTTAAAAAAATCATAGTAAATATAAGTAATAACTGGAATAAAGAAATTGTAAATATTTGTATTAATAACTAATATTATAAATTTAAACCAGTATTTATAATTAATGCTAATATATTAAATATTTAGGTGCAGAATTATAACTTGATAAGTTATAATAATTCAGTTTTAGATAAAAAAAAAATGTGGAAGATAGTTTAGGAAACCTAATTCTAAAAAAGCATTTAAAAATATTTAGCCTCCAAATAGTTATAGATTATAATATACATTTTTCTCTTGTTTGCATATTATAACCAGAATAATTAAAATTTTCATCACAAAGTGCAGAAAAATTAAATAATTTAAGTCCTTAGGCTTTTTGAATTATTTAATTTGTATATAAATCTATAAACTTATTTTTTATAACAGAAACAACTCCAATGGGAATAATCTTGATCCATAAGATTCTCCTCCTTAGTACCACCTTTAGTAATAAATTACTCTGTTTTTAATAGTTTATATTCAAAAATTTTAAGTAACAACATTTTTCGAAAATTGTTATTGACCATAATTATTCCGATAAAAAGATATATTAAATAATAATTAGTCATAGTATATCTATTCTATAGTTTTTATATTTTATTTGTCTAAGAAATATTACAGTTCTATTTTATATTTAATAAATATTAGCTATACAATTTATTTTGTTTACAAATGTTTTTAATTTAATTTTTATACTTATTATAAGTGTTTTTATTATTATTATAAAAACGTTGCCTTCACATCTCCCAAATCTAAATCTTAGATTTTTCAGTAAAATATTTATATTACTTACTCTATGGCTATAATACGAGGTATATTATATTAAAAATACAAACGATTTAATATAATATTACGTGTACTATATAGACTATTTAGAGATTTAAGTTTATATTTTTATAGTATATATTTTACTAGGTGACAGTTTATAAAATGCAACAAATTACAATATTTTATTGTACTCATTTTTATTATTTTTAAATATATTATGTTATGATGCTTTTATTGAGTAAGCACCTACTGAATTACTTAAACCTATATAAAATTAGTTCATTAAATTTTATAACATTATTAAAATAATAATATATGTGTTTATGCTTAGACCCGATGAAGAGGAAATCGGAAAGATAAAGGTCGAACAAGAGAAATAATCGTATATAGAAGCTATTGTGCAGGCGTCATGCTCCCCTTCTCACGACTGTCCCTTATTGTGCGTAAAAGCAGCATGGCGCTCTCGCGCACTAGGATGGTTTTAGAAGGTTTTGATGAATTGATCGGATTTTCCCTCGACTTTTAAACATTTTATTTTTCGATTGCGTCTTATAAAGAAAAAGAAAATATGCCCTTTATCATCTCCCAACCACGGACATGGATTATTATTATATTGTCTTCGTCACTGATACTGTACATAATAACGATGATGATGACGATGACCTTTTCGATTAATATACGCGAGCGTGTTTTACAGCTGATGCTCGTTAAAAACAGATTAGTTGGATAGTAGAAAAAAAAAATGAATTAATAACAATGCATTTTATAAACTAATATTTTGTATAACACACGTCATGGCAACAAAGTTACAAATTAATATAAGGTACGAAAAAAAATATACTATATTATTATTAGTATCAATCTGAAAAAAAAAAATGTGCATGTGTATTATATATTATAGATGCCACTTACCGTCACTCAACGGTATCAGAAAAGTTTCGGCCACGTCGTTTTTGGCAGTCGACAATGACGACAATTTGTCGTCGGCCTTGCTAGTGACACTTCCCCCGACGTCTGCTGAAACAGCTCCGTCTTTGCTCGGATTACACCCCATGACTACGATTATGCGGACGACGACGATAGACGGTCGCGTACATAATAATATATTAATATAATAATTCTATTTGTTTTTATTTTATTATACTAACATTCCGTTATTCACTAGACGGCGTGTCGACCCGGTGAGAACGGCAAGGTGAAAGAAAGAGATTCGCGCGGAAAATCGCTTTTCGGTCACTATTCACACGTAGCGTTTTTTCCGCGCCTTTTTGTCGTTCCAAACCCATTAACACTTACCCGGTTACGATAATAATATAACCATTACTGATGTTAAAACACATTTTACTGTTATCTCATTGGACCGCGCGGTTAATTTTGTATACGGCAACTCGGCAATTCGAAACAGCGAAACGAACAAACGTCGAAAATGTAATTTTATGTTATATTAATTTATACGACTTACGCAGTTCTATAATTCACGTACGATGAGGAAAACATAATCTAATAGAAAACGAGCCGACGACGGAAATAACGCGCCGCCGTCGCTACAGCGTTACTGCAACTGCAGCAGCATTTCGCCCCGATGGTTCGTATAATAATAATAATAATACCATACCTATACCTATCACAACGGTGGCTTACCGTTGTTATACGTTTTATAAGTTTCGGTGACTGAGGTGGAGGCGTATACCTAGGTACATTCGCGTTTATATAGCGCACCCAACCCTTAAATTTATAACGTTCAATTCTATATATATATATATATATATATGAGGGGTAATAGGTATAAAACCAAGTCGTTACTTATGTATACGGATAGTTATATAATGTAGGTATATTCATGTGCTCCACCCCTACCGTTTCGCTACCCACCCTCTACCGTTTTTCTCTCCTTAACAGAAAGCGAAAAAAAACGCACATCGTCTACGATAGCCGACCGTCGCGTTTAGTGCTGGTGGTAGGAGGTATATATTATTATTATTATTATTATTATGTGTGTATACCACGGTATATTTTTTTACATCATAATATTAAGCGGTCGGTTGCCAGCAGTAACGGTAACAACAGTATTGAGGTAATAACCGCGTTACTTGGGTACGGTAATTTAACTTGGGTCGCCGGGTGGATATTATGTAATAATATATTACCACTTCCTCTTCACCGCAAAGTCCAATGGCCTCCATCACTGGACACCCATCATCAAGATATTATTCGTGTAAATCACGCATATACCACCGCCTTATAACGATAATAGGTTATTGTAGGTATGTGTAAACTTATTCGGAATAAGGAGAGCTTTCTCTCTTGTATAATTATAGCCTTGACTTTCGGGAGTCTTTTCATTAAGTGTTGTAACTAATTTGAAAGTTTCGTCAAATGTTTAATCAAAGTCTTTATTGAAAGTAGATTTTATATTTTTTCATTTTTGTGGGAAGTGGTATTGATTTTTTACAACTACCTCGTCGTTCAATAAAGTTTAATAATTATATTAGGTTAAGTATACCTTAACATTCATTCGCCAACTGTTCATAATATTTCTCATAAATAGAAGTAGGATATTTAATAATAATGATTTACATTAAGGTATACACTTCTGTCAAAATTTAAACCAAAGATAAAATATAAAATAACTAACTGTATAGCATAATATTATTATATTGATACCGACCACAAAATTTATATAGTATTCAATAATGGTTAAAAACCATTAAACGAAAGGTATTATTGGTTAAAGAATATGTTGACATGAACGAACATTAATATTTCGGAAAAAAAACACCCAATATAAAATGTATTATAATAATAAATTATTAATTAGGTATACTCGTATATTTATAGAAAATAAACAATTATATTATTATTTAAAATAATAGATTTTAATACGGCATCGTAATAATATTATTAAAATCGTTTTAAAAATTGTTTTTAATGAAAAAGTTTGATTAAACATCTGGTTCTAATTATAGAACATCGTTTCATTTCAACATTTTCAATTAAGAATAAATATTGGTGATACCTATATCTATTTGTTAATACTTATTACTGTATACTGGTAGATATTTAGAATTATATAATAAAATTACTTATTGTGATAATTTTACTTTTAAGATATTAAGCAGAAAATTTTCATTAATAGTGTTTTTATATAGATTTGTTATCACTAATTTTTCATATCATATATTGTATCATATCTTTTATTTATCATATCTATTGTATTATATCATATCTTCAGTTTTTTTCTGAAACCATCATTATATATGATGATTATCATGATATCATCAATTTATTATAACTTATTAAATCTAATCATTGTAAATGTTTATTTTAGATATCTTTACTGTAAGAATTTAGAACAATCTAATTTTAAGAAAGACACATCGTTTCATGTTTATACTTTACCTGTAATATCGTAGTCTACAGCTGTTCCCGATCAATATTTGAAAAATTATTTCAAATCAATCAAATATTTGATTGTGTTAAAATTAGCTACATAGGTATTATTTTGCTTAATAATATAAGTTATCTGCATAATAATATTATATAATTGTCAGTATTGTAAAAAATACTTTTGAAAAAGTAATTTAATACTAATTTTTAAATTGGAATAAATTTGTATTCTAAATACTTTTAAAATACTTAAAAAAAAAGTATTTAAATAAAAATACTCCTTCGTTAATATTAAATATGTTAACTAGTGTTTAAAAAAATAAAAAATATCTACTAAATTTACCTAATGGAATATAACTTATAGTTACTTTACATCAAAAATACTTGATATTTTTATAACCTTCAGTCCTATCATGCAATACATTGCAGTACATTGCTAGAAAATAGGAAAGGAAATGTGTAAAAATTATGAATTTTTCATAGTAGCTTAATTTTATAACGTATAAAAATAAAATGTAAAGGAAAATTTTTATCGGTGCCTATTTTAATACAAATATTTTTTTTTCGTTAAAATGTATTAAAAATACTAAAAAAATACTTTTAAAAAAATGTATTTAAAATACCGAAAAATACTTCAAAATGTATTTAAATACTAGTATTCAAATACTTCACAAGACTAATAATTGTATACGAAGCATGTCTCTCATTTCTAATAATAAATACAAACATATTATTCCAAATTATAATAGAAAAAATATTTACAATTCAAAATCCCAATTCTCTATGGGAATTGTGTGGTGCAATATTGGAGAATAATATTATAAACATTGTTAGAAGTTCAGAACTATGACGTGTAACTCGAAAAGCTTTGTAATATATAATAATAACTTAATAACATAATATTATAGATAAATAATATTTTTCACAATACACTGCATAATATATTATGGAAAATTGCCCTTATCTCTGTGACAAAAATATGTATTCAGAAATCGATTCAAAAGTTTATAATATTATTATACATTATACAAGAATAATATAGAAATATAATGTAACATATAGTTGTTCTTTTTATGCATATATACAGTCACGACCGCAGCGTGTTGCTCTATAAAGTCAAGAGTTTATTTTAAAGCTTTTTATAAGTTATTTGGAGCTTTTTCCACATAATATCTCTCTTATTTTTTTATCATAAAAGACCAATTTCTATATCCTGTGCCACGCTGGTCCTAAAGAAGGGATTATTTGAACAATAAATTTAAACAGAAATCCTCAATCCAACTAAATATTCTATGCACATTACATTACAACATGTCAAATGCGACGTGTTTTTTTCAAATTAAAACAACGCATTTATACTTCAAATTACGCAAAACGTGTCCAAACGCATGTTAAAATATCCACATGGGACTCGAGCCAAATAGGGACGATCGCATAATTTAATGTATTGTTACGTAAAATTAGTGGAATTATTACTATACGCACCGCAGAACAAAATAGTTACCGCGTCGGTTTATATGTCCACGGTATGTCGGTATGTCCACTTATATATAATATAATTATATTTTAAATACATTTTCTTACGATTAATAAGCGCATAATAAATACAAATATTTTAATTGTAACATAATTGAAAAATTTACAAACCAAAAAAATTTCGATTAATTTGTAAATATTTTTTTGCTGAGCTCGATCAGTTGATTTATGTATAATATTCTTATTATTAGTTTGACATTTTTAATTAGTCGGGTAACTATAAACGTGACTTTAAAATTTTCATTGGGAATCAATATATTTAATATTTTTAATTTACGTTTAAGACCAACCAGGTTGAAACTGAATTTTGGTTTCATAACTGATGAAATCATTAACATTTGTTGACATAGACGCACATAGGGGATGCTTGTATCCCCAAGTTTGAAATAATCATTCCCAGTATTGGTGGTGATCGGAATTTGAGATAATAGAGACTTGTCAGATAATATTTTATAAAATGAATATGACACTCCCTTCAAAATATGCTTATCTTTAAATTAGTTAATACATGTTTATAATGTTCATAATGTTTATACTCTAAATTCGACCTAAATATCATAATTTTAGTTTTACGTTACTGTGGTTATGCTAAATTCCACGTTGGATAGACGAAGACAAAAATGTGAGTATGACATTCACATTCACTTAATAAACTTATAAATTTTAGGTTACATTTTAAAAACGCTTATTTATATGTTTTTTTAATTCAATAAAGTCTATTATTATTTTCAAATGCGAGGTATAGAGGTTTTTTCTCCTTGTATCTTATTAAATAATTCTAGAACCCCCTAATTTCATCCCCAAGTGCGCCTATGCTTGTTGCCTTGTTAGTAATAACTAATAATAATACATAATTTAAATTGTTTCTTAAGTTTAAAAATAAATAAAAAACAGTTATTTAGGTTTTGTAAAATAAATAATATCCATATTATTTATAAGAAATGAATTTTATTATCATCATCATTCGTTATACAAAAACTATAAGCGAAATGTGAAAACCAATTTATCAGTAACGCGAGATGTATAATAATAATAATAAATAATATTGCAATCATCGCATCTAAAATGCGCTATTTTATCACTTGAAAAAATCCCAATGATAGTTATTTAAGAAATTAATACTCAATATTTAAAATGAGTAAGGTTTATATTGGACAAAAGTTTAAAAGGGCGTATTGGTTATTGATTATTATAAACAGAACGCGTTGGACCCAAATTCTCGAAACTGTATATATAAATATATATATATATATAGGTTAGGTTAATAAAAACTTAGGCTAATACCTACTAGTAATATTATATTAGCTGTTTTTTGACAATATCAGTTTTTTAATATTAATTAGGCAATGGACTATAATATTTTTCCTATTATTTTTTTTAGTTTTAAAAGTATTTTAGTTTTTAGTTTAAACTTAGTTTATATTAAATAATTTAAAAATAGATATTTTCAAAAATATATTTTTATTTTAGATGTGTCGTCCTTCTAATTTAATCAAGGTGTCGCTTTTGAAGAATTATTTTAATTTATTGGAAAAGTGATATTTCTGTAGTTATTTAATTTATTATAATATCATGGAATAAATTATTATTATATTATCAATACTTCTCGAGAAATTATCATCGATCTCGTAACTATTATTATTATAACTTACTATTTATGCATTATTTACTTATTATAATATTGAATATAGATAATATAAATTTTACATTCCACTATAAAATAGTTTGAAAAATTACAATAAATAACATACGAAATATGATTTTTCCAAAGGATGAAAAATTTATTAAAAATCAAAACCTTGATTAAATTAGGAGGTCGACACATTAAAATTATACAACTGTAGATGCTCTTTAAACTGGCTATCTTCAAATTTCATTTCATTTAACTTGAAAAACAAAAAGTATTTATTTTAATTTTAATACTAGACATTTAAAACGATAAAAATAATAGAGGTAACATTGCCCAAATAATAATTTTTTAAAATAAAACCGCATTCAAAAATTTAATTTAATTTCGCAAAGATATTGCAATTAGAATAAATAGGTCAGAATCTGGGACACCCTGCTGCAGCACATTATAATGATATTAGATAGATAATATGATAACGGTTACGGATGGACGACTTCTGTATCGATTTAACCGCTCTATGTAATTTGTTCAACATCATATTATTTGTTAAAATAATTCGTTACGATTGTTCTAGTTCGATTTTCGACATGTGACTGGACATTTTATTGAATACGCGTAAAAACAATGATTTTCGACTATTTTGTTGAACGAAATGTATTGCGTTCTGTACTAAAATGCGACACGATTAAATGTCGTCCGGCCGGAACTGAAACGGAATAAAACCGATCGGAGTGCGCCTTACGCTTACGCGACTACCGTCCGCCCGCCAGTCGATTATTAGTCCGCGTCACGTATAATGGCACGGCGGCGTTAAAACGTCGGTTTTTGCACGCGATCCGGGGACGTACCAGCCCCGGAATAACGCTCGCGATCGCAAGACAAAGAGGGGTGTGCGTTTGTAAAGACGTCATCGTAAGTTCTCCGCTCCACCACACATCCGGCCCGTCACACTATAAAGTTTTGGAGGTCAAACGAGATTATCTTTTGTCTGAATATCCAAATACGACGTAGTAAATTATGCGGAATTAAAACACGAAATTATTATTATTATTGTTATTGTTATTGTTTCCACGTTAAAAAAACAAAACAAAACAAAACAAAATCGAAAATAATAATTTTTTATCCGCCAATGGCGGATATAGGGTTAGTCTATGGGGTCCGTAAATCGTATAGAATACAAAGAAATGATTTATTTTGCATAAAAATCAAATGTTAGGCTCTAGAAGACATTATTATAATACATATAATTATTTAAATATTTTCGAAGATAAAATTAATTTTATTATTATTTTTATACATTATTATCCATTTTTGTACTATACGAATTATGGAGTTTTAAAATTGTTTCTTCTGAAATATTACCAACAAATATAATATAACATACAAGCAAAATACTGATTTTTTTTGTATTAAGTCAGGTACTCTACTATATATTCTCCATATAAATATAATAATGTATATTTAACAGTGGTAGCTAGCGTACTGGGGCGTAGGGGCGATCGCTCTTTTCTAAAATTGTCATAAATGGCGCTTTTTAATGTATTTTATATTGATTTAAATATTAAAAAAAATTTCACATTATTATAAATGTGCATAACGAAACACAAAAATATTTTTTTGTTACAAATTATTATAAAAAAAATTGTATTAGTTTAAAATTATCAATTAAAAAATATACTATTTAACTGCACAATGGAGAATCTAGGATATTTTCTCACGGGGGGAGGTGGATATTAAATATGTGTATACATATATGTATAGGTATACTTTATTAATATAGACATAAAATAATAATTTTATATAACAAAAATCCTTTATTTTACCTACCAGGGGGGATATGACCCCCATATTCCCTCCCCACGTAGATCCGTTACTGCAACTGCAAGTGTATCAAACTTATAACGAAATTCTGGATCTGAGTGCAACTAACGCGATAATAAATAACTTATACGGGCTACAGCTGCCATGTTGGATCGATATGAATAGTCGCCCGATTTACATGCCATATGTCCAATGATATAATTCAATACCTACACAATATGTTTGTATTTATTTAAAATTTTAGAATTTAGTATTTTCCCGTGTGTTCGTGTGATCATATCGACAATATCTACGTGAAATAATACAAGTACTTAAATAATATTATATTAGAATTTAAATAAATACATTTTAGTTATTTAACATTTACATATTTAATGGATTCGTTTGAAAATAAAAATTCGGTTAATTATTTAATTACAAATAAACAGAAACAACAATAAACTACAGATAAACACTTAAATTTTAAGAATAAAAAATTATAAGTTTTTTTGTTGTCATAATTTTTAATATTAATTAATTAAAAATACTTTTGAAATTGGTACATAAATGTGTTCTATAGTTATATAAATTAGTAATTTTTAATCGTCCAACCACTTTTAAGGCCTACGAGATGCCACTATTATTTAATCAACGGTTAGATTAGGTAACTTGGCCACTCAGAAAAAAGTACGAAAATAAATTTTCTGTTTTTGAGAGGAAAGTTTTGCGAAGAATTTATGGTCTAGTTAAGGATAATAACTGGGGAGTGGAGAAGTAGAAAAAAACAGAGCCGAAAACACTATATAATGAGTTTAACATATTAGAAATTATCAAAAGAGGAAGACTGCGATGGGCTAGGCATGTCTGTAGAAACCAAAACCCACTGATACGTACAGTTATAGAGCAGAACCTAATAGGTAAAAGACCGTTAGGAAGACCGCGAATGCGATGGGAAGATGTTATAAAAGAGAATGTGAAACGTTTGGGAGGAAAGTCTAACTGGAACATTCTAGCTTTAGACAGAGAACGATGGAGGCTTAGTTATGAGACGGGATGGTCCAAAGGGCCTAATAAACCGAAGAAAAAAAAATAAGAAATAGGGTGAACATATGTTCATAAAGTCAATATTCAAAATTTTCTTATTTGTTTTATGAGAATATTAAAATAATATTTTTCATTTTTAGGACCATAAAACATTATTTATCTGGTTTTTTAAAATCCTACATCTAATTATGACCTACTATAGTTATTAAGACTTATCCAACTTTGTGTATGACATTAGGTTAGATTAAGTTATGCGTAGTTACCTACCTACTGCTTATAACAAATTACTGAATAAAATAATATAATATTATAGATTATACTAATATTATGATTATTACTCATAATTCTTAATAAATAATTTTAAAAAATAATAAATTTAAAGAAAAACTTGCCGGTTATTGATTCTGGACTTCCCTGTTTCGTCTCGTCGTTATTCAGATAGATTAGTGATGGAAGGAAATTTTGTTAAATCATTCCAAAAAAACGTTTCTGGCTACTAATTAATATTAATTAATTATTTAATTTAATTAATATACTTAAAACCAAATAAAAATCTAATAATAATATGAGTATGTTTCAAACCTATACATTTATATTTGTTAATAATATTGTAGCTCTGATAATTTTTGTGGTATTTAATAAATCAATAATAAATATGTGATAACCGTGAATATTTTATATACACATAATATATACATATACATTTTATTAAAGTTTTCTATCTGTATTTTATGATAATTCACATAACATAGAACGTGATATATAATGCCTCAAATTTTGGAGTTGTAAAAAAAACAAATTGAGTTTATCGATTTTCTAAATATTTTAAATGCATATAAATTCATATATCATAAATAAAATATTCAGCTTAGCATATTGAATATTATAATTTTTACGCATTATAATACAAATCCGAAAAAATTTCAATTTTAATAGTTTATTAAAAAAAGTGACTTGGATCATACTTGTTCGATATAGTTTCCAAATTAGATAACTAAAAATGTAACGGTATTCAGGTATAATTTTTATTTTATCAAGTATTTTAGTGTTTAAATGAAATCTTATAAATTATAATTGGTAATATTAATTTTAAAAAATGTGTGCATGGTAATAATCATACTTAAACAATAATATCGTACTTTAAATAAATGCATATCTACTTTAAATTATATATATATTATATCAGTGGCAGTCAAATGATTTTGTCATGGGGGGGGGTTATTCTGATATTTTAACAAAAATTTTGACAATTGTAAATATCAGTCACAATAAATTAATAACATTGTAATCAAATGATTAAATTATGAAATCTATTTTAGATTCTGAGCGTAGCAAGGAATGTATTTTTTTATATATATATAAAAAAAAATTTTTTCGGGTAAAAATAATTGTCTGATTACTACAAAAAGGGAATGCTTTCGGTTGAAAATCGTATCATCTTGGTATTTTATTAAACTCATTTTGCGATTTCTCCAAAGTTTTTCCCTAGGAGAAGAAACACTACCAAAAAAACCGGCAAAATTACAATTTCCATATTTTTTATTTTTTATTTCGTGATAACTAATTGAGTTTTAATCATAGGAACTTGAAATTTTTTTTCAGTACTTGTATAAATAATATTTATATTTAGTATAATTTTGGGATTTTTTGGCTAAATTTAGAGCTTTGAATTTTTTTCTAAAAAAAATTAATATTACCTGCAATTTTTTTTATAAGTTTTTTATTATTTTTTTTTCTGATACATGAAAACATTTTTTTGGATAGAAATAATGGTCAGATTACCAAAAATAGGGTACACTTTCCATACCAAATTTCATCTAGTTGGTACTTTATTTAGCTCATTTTTTGAATTTTCCAAAATGTTTTCCTTGCGAAGAGGAAAATTGGCAAAATTATTGTTTCCGTTATTTAAATCTTTTTATTTCTTTATTACTAATTGAGTTTTGATCGTAAGGCCTTGAAAATTTTATTGATTACTCACATAGGTAATATTTACATTTAGTAAAATTTTGGAATAGATTGGTTGATTTTTTGGCTAACTATAGAAATTTTAATATATAGAACTTTGAATTTTTTCTAAAAAATGTTTAATATTACCTTTAATTTTTTGATTTAACGGTTTGAAATTTTTGTAGAAACCTAATTATATACTATTTAATCTATTTACAAAATATTTTGAAAATCGTGACTGACAATCTTTATCAAGAAATGATAACTCCACGAATTTTGATCGTAGGGATTTAAAATTTATTTCGCATATTTACATATGTAATTTACACTCGTGGTAAATTTTGGGTGGATTATTAGTATAATATATTGAGATTCGTTCAGAATCGTATTTTCTAATGCAATATCATTGCATTCAAATCTTAATAATTATAATAAACCACTAATTTCTCCGAGGACCGAAGGGACGAAGGAGGAACGGCCATAATCGACTTTCCTGCTTTTTTTTATAAATATATAGGTTATTAACGGTATATTCTTAAAAATAATACATAATAATAAAAAGGTCATGGGGGGATATATTCCCCCTAAAGCCCCCTCCCCGTTTAACCGCCACTGTATAATATATTCGTTTCTAGCACACTCGCTTTATTTCATTTATAAAACCGTCTCTAAAATAATTCCCTTCAATGGTCGTATATCACAAACATTTTTTTCCTTCCGTCGAGTAGTAAAAAACTTTATAAAAGTGTTTTATCAGAGTTATGTTTTACATTTGTCGTATTATTTCAAATATAAAAAATAGTTATAATTATCACATTTTTAATTGCATACAATGAATAAAAAATAATAATAATATCGTACATAAGTTTATAAATAAATATTGTCATTAGTTAATGGTTTTAAATAAGTAGTTATATGCAACAATATTTTAGAACAATAACGTTGAAATTTCGTTCTAAAAAAAAGTGTTAAAAAGAAATATTAAAGTTCATATTCCTAGGTATATTTATAATTATATTAATTTACTACAGAGTATACATTTTTTATTTGTTTGACTGATTTCATAAAGATTTTATGAATACATTAAAATAATTTTAATTACAATATCGTTATTAGTCTTTAGAATTAAAATTCTGACATTCATAAGCACCTTATATGTACCTTATATATAATTATAATGTATCATTAGAATATTACAACATTATATGAATATGCCTTATTCATAATTAATAATGAATTATGTTTACATAATATATTATATAGAGTTCTATTATAAAAAGAAACAAAATATATAACATAAAAATTAAAATCTGAATTCAGAAACAATAATATATTCAAATGAATTGTTATATATTTCCATGAGTCTTAAAAACTAGTTTAAAAAATTTTACTTTCACAGTTGAAACGTTTTAGACTTTCAAACTTAAATTCGATAAACTCGATTTTCTTTTTAAAATATTAATTTAAGAACAATTAAGTTCATATAATTTTTTACACAATAATTGAATATTAGTTTGTATAATAAGTAAAAACATATTGTAGATTATAAATGTGACAGTTTTTTTTTATAAATTATTCATATTAATTAGATTCTATTTAAATTGATTGGTACAACTATTACTACAATCGTGTTTATAAATTAACTATTTTAAAATAAAGTTATGTTAACAAAGTCAAATCATGAAACACAAAGCTTCAGATTTTCTGGGAATATTGTATGATGCGGATGAAATTATTTCTAACTTCTTAAACCATAGAATATAAATAATATAAATAATAATGTAGATAGTTTTGCTAATAGTATACTAATATAAATACTTTTACTAGAAAGGATCCATTAATACAATAATATTACTATGAATGAATTTATTAAATAAGGTATGACTTATTTTTTTGCAATGATCATAAATGTAATTTTTACCCAAAAATGATCATTATATTAAGTTAAAAATAAATATTATATGTTATATTATATCAGATAATAATAATAGGTTAAGTTTAATTTATTGAGGGTGGTAATCGTGTATAAAAAAAAGCCCAACAGTGATCAGCTGCTTACTTAATTTACTCCTCAATATATTTGTGTTACTTTGATTATTATGACATTCTTTTTTAACTTTATAAAATATAAATCTTCAATTAAATATATGTTCAATTAAAAATTGCATTTATCAATTAATCTGCACATTTTATACGTCGATCGATGTCTATGAACATAATACATACATAATAATACCTAACATTTCAGATAAATTTATTAAAGATATCAAATTAAAAAACTCATCATCTTATCGAGAATACTATGAATCGAATCACAGGAGAGTATTATTATTTATTTCGGTATTAAATTATTACATAATCGCATTAAACGTTTTTTATTTATTGTTATTATATATATTAAGTCAACTAATTTAATACCAATCATAATACTTTTTATGAAAAATAATTACATATTATAATACCGTATTTTTTTTAAGTATGTTATTACTTTATTAATGTTATACAATTAATTTTTAATAGATATTTATATATTTAACTTAAAATACCCATGGTCTAATTAGTATTGGAATATTCAATTTTATTTTTAAAGTAATTAAATAAATACGATTTTCAGAAATTCATTATGCAAATGACTTCATATCCTTCATTTGCCATCTTTTAAGACAATATGCTATTATTCCACGAAAATAAAATTTATATTAGTAAAAATAAAATCGTAAGACATGTACCTTATTATAAACACCATTGTGTAGTTCTAAATAGTTTTAGATTCTGAGAAAATGAGAAATGAAATTTTACAATAATTAGGGTTTTTTATTTATTTGTTAAAAAAAAATTTCTGGTAGAAATAATGTTCTGATTAATATTCAAAAGATATGGAACTTCAGTAGAAAATATTATCTAGTTATTTTATTTTTCGAATTTCTCAAAATTTTTTTGATGCCAAATTCGCGGAAACTGTAAATTTGGCGAACTCGATTCTAAATATTTTATGATAAGAAATGCAATTTAAAAATTAGATGTAGGGACCTAAAAATTTTGTTGAATAATAATTTAGATATCTTACATATAAGAAAACATGTTGAAACTGTTTTATTTATTTTATCTTTAAATATAAAACATTTTATTTATACATTTTTTTGAGTAATTTCATAGATAGTTTTCACACGTGGTAATATTTTGAAACGGATTATTATAGTATAATATATTGTACCAATATCTGACTGAGTTTCGCCCAGAGTCGTATTTTCGAATGCAACATCATTACATTCAAATCTTAATTATAAACCTTATTTATAATAAACCACTAATTTCTCAGAGGACTAAAAGGACCAAATGGACGAAGGAAGAACGTCTGAAATTGACCTTCACGCTTTTTTTATTTGCTGAATTCAACGTCATCACTACACCGACATTCGTGACATCCCGGTCGACAATCACAGATATCGCGACATGACATGAAAGTTTTGTTTATTTTACAACACAATAATAATTTTTTCGTTGCATGATATCAATAAAAAATATGACAATAAACAAAATACCCCTTAGATAGAGGTTTAGAAAACCAAACGATATTATGATACTGCTTACAGGACGAATGGTAAGAATATCATCAAGAGCCATCCGTATTATAAATATAATACGCTGTGCATTATATAAATCCATTTAACAGAGTCTGAAGATCTGAATTTTAATATTTAGACTTATAATATAGACTCTATAAATACAATAATTATTACGTTGCACAATATTTTATATGCGAGAAATATTTCAGAAAAAAAACCGTTTTAAATCTGTTCACAACCATAAAATATTGAAAAAAGAAATTAGTCTTAGGCGGTATAGGTTCAAATATTGTTTAGATAAATAATAATACAAATTATACGTTAAACTATAATAATTATAGTAAAATAATTGTAATATTTTGATAATGAATAAACATCGATTATTATAAATTTCGGATAATGCATTAATGCATTACATGTTGGCAAAGTTAAAATAACAATTATATTGTATAACGAGTTTTTTTTTTTTTTTAAATATTAGTTTTTAACTTATAACGAGTAATTAGCTATTATTTTTTTTAATATCAAATTATTTTTCAATTTATTATTTATTTTATGATGTAAATTTAAATAATATGGAAAATAAAATGTTTTTAAATTTAATATTTTACCTCCATAGATCTCCATTAATTTCCTACTTCGATATGTGTTTTTTTTTTGTACTTTTGTAAACACTTTTTCTGATGGAAATCATAGTCCGATAGTATCAAGTTAAGTAAGTCACCGGTAAAGAATTTTATCCAGTTGGTATTTTATTTAGGTCATCATTCGAATTTTTGAACAGTATACTGAACCGTAAGGAAAAACTATTATTAAATTAAGAAACAACGGTAAAAATCGTGGAAACTAATTTATAATGAAAAACTTTTTCGTAATTTGTTGTGATATAAGAGTCATATTTATTATATATATTATTATATATTTTATTTATTTACAATTTATATTTACTATTATCACTGATGACTAAGAAGAAAAGGTAGAGGATGACATTGATATTCTATGTACGAGATAAAAATTGTAATAATACATATACATTATATATATATACATTATACATTTGTAATTTAATCCTAAATTGTGTTTAATGCAGTTTATAATTTTACATTTTAAGATCTAAAAATTAATACAAGCTCAACCAAAATAAAAAATAATCTTGAAATCGGTAGGCTCAATTATTTTTGACGACTTCAAAGTTTTAATTTTGGCCTTTATGTGCCTATGACATTACGATAGTATAAGTTCGTTACATTTTATAACTATTTTTAATTAGATTACAGATAAATTTACATCAATATAATATGTACATATTATAACAATAAATTGCAGATATAATTGTATTATAACATATTACATAAAGATTTAATTATTATTTAGCTATATCAGAGCTACAATTATTAAAATATATGAATTCATAGGTTTAAGTTTGTATTAGGTTTATCAATTGCAAAACATAATTAATTAATAATAATTTATACGACAGTTATTAATTATTATTAATAATATATACGACGGAGTTTCGCCTATTCTGAATGCAATGGTTAATAATTTATGATGCGATACAAAACAATAACCTTCCACCATCATTTTATTATTCTAATCTTTCCAAAAGTCAATTAAATAACTATAGAAAAACGACCAGAATCAGTATCAGGCCGGATTTTTTTTTTTTAATTGTATTTATATTTAACATGTATTATACATACGTTTTAAAAATGAAATACAATAATTCTATTACAATACACGGAATAGGTACACGATCAATTTTATTATTTTAAATAAACTCTCATTATATAACAATAATGGATAGAGATAATAATGTAAACAACATTCAATTGCTTACTTTCAATTCAAATATATGTGTGTGTATTTCAATTCAATACACCTACATATTATTATTTACCAAATCAGCATTGGATTAATTACATATTATGATATAATCAATTTCGAATATAATATATAACACCATATATACATATTTTTAATGTTACTATTTTACTTTCATATTTAAATTCTTATTTTTTTGTATGAAATTTAGTTCGAAAATCATTTTTAAAGTGAGAAAAGTTTCTTATCTAAATGTATCGGTTGCTGCATTTTGTAAACAATCATAATAAGTAAGTGTTTAAGAAAAACGAGCCAAATTAATTTTTAATAATATATTTTCGGATTAATTGCCAAAAATCTAATATATAATGTTGTGATTTTAGTAATAATATTTTATTACATTTTTTTTTTTTTTTACTAAACTTAAATTGATAAAAATTTAAATTGTTGACATTAACTTAATATAAAAATCGATTCTGAATATTCTTTCTTCATCTCTTCCGACCTCAGTGAAATTAGTGGAATATTATTGTGTTATTTTATAATTAAGATTGGAATGTTATAATATTGCAATTCGAAAAAACGATTATGAGTGAAACTGAGTCAGGTATAAATTTGTTTTATTTATTTTATTTATTTTATCAAATAAAGTGCAACAGAAAAATTAAATATTATAAAATAATGGAATTTATGTTTGCCTAAAATGTAGAATCCATGAATTTTGCTGTTTTCTGTCTTTCTGTCTTTTTTTTGCATTCTAATCTCAATTATAATTAATCACTTATTTCTCCGAAGGGACGAAGGAGGAACATCCAAAATCGACCTTCCCACTTTTTTTTTTTTGTTACACTTGCAATGAAATTATAATTTTCTATGTCGGTTATAGTGGTTGAAATGACCTTATTTTTCGTTCTGCTGCGGGCAGAAAACTACTTACTCGGGAACAGAAAAAAGTCATCAACCACCATTCATAAAAATGTATTTTTTTTCTATAATATGAAACAAACTATATTAGATAGGTGCTATTTTCAATAAGAGGAAAGGTATATGCAATTAAGCGAATGTAGACTGGAATATCAACATAATGATGTACAGTATTTATCGATTTTGGTAAAAATTTTGTATCGTTATTTTTTATAGTTAGGTTAGATTGCTATAAATTATAATTTTTGGCGTATATAAGCATTTACAAGGTAACCACTATTACCATGATAAAAGATGTAACAAAATAAAAACTAAAATATTTGTCTCGTACAACAACGATTATTTTAATCCTGTACAAAGTTTTAAGTCTGGAGCTAATTTCTCTAATCATACAGATAATTATAGTTTTCACGATATAACCGATAAAGATAATACCTATAAATTTTACTGTCGCAACTTTCACCATAATCGGGCTAATAATAATATTTTTTCATGGTCATCACCGATCACACACAAATATCTATAATATCTATCTACCATGTTATTGTGAATTACTTTAATAGTGTGGCATGATCTCTCATAGAACAGAGTATAATTATTATTGTACCTATTTCATAATTATATATGTCGTATAAATCCATAAAGTTTATAGATTCTAATATAATACCTACCTATATTAATTATTCCCGTAGTATAATAGGAACTGATAAAAATTAGATTTGGAAATCAGCCTGAAAGTGGATTGAGAGGAGGAGATTAAATTTAACCCCAAAACATTTTTCAAGTTCTTATAATTTGCTTAAAAACATTTAAACTTTTTGACCAGCATGATGACTCTTATTATTCTTATAATATTTTAATTGTTTTCCAATATTCGTATATTATTCGTATTATTACATTATTAAATATATTTCTTAACAGTTCAAGTTTTTATAAAAAAAAATTAAAACTTTTTTGTTTTTTATTATTTTTTTTTCTCTCTATATATGTTTTGTTTAATTGTACGATAACATAAAATAAAATTTATAATTTAAAACGCGATTTTTTATGTCTAAAAATATTAAAAAATGTTTATCGTATAATAAATGAGAACAATCTTATGCTTTTTTTTTACTAAAGAAAACAATACACGTGAATATCTCCTTGTACATGATGTATAGGATAATCGTAAGAACGTATTCCAAAAAATGTTGAGTTATGTCCCTATATCATTATTTTAAAATTATTGTACGTTCACCCTGTATGTATTTAAATAAATAAAACGGAAAACTTATTGTGTTTACAATTTTCATATTACGCAGATAGGTAGATATTGTGTTTTATCTTTTATATATATATTTAACTTACCATACAGATGTAAAAATGGAAATGAGATGCGATGATGAAAAATTTAAATATTTTTATGTTTCAAAATATAATAGTTTGTTTATATATCTCACGATTTTATGATAGTTTAGCATAATATTGTAATGTCTTATTTTAGTATAATATTATATTACGTGGGATAAAACAAATTAAAAGGTTATATTTTATAAAACCTTTTTCTTTAACGATTTAAAAAACTAATGCCCGCAAAATCTTATCCGTATAAAATGTAGCTCAAAATATAGTACTTAAACTTGATGTTTTATTATTTTTTTAATATAATAATTTTAATATTCTTTTATTAAATTCTATCCATAGGTACTTATTTTATGTTTTGGGTCAATTTTACGTTATAATATTACGGATATTTTATTTTTAATTAGTTTTTTTTCGCATTTTTAATAACATACTCACAAAACATGCTGTAGTTGGTTTTTATATTCTCATTTAATTATAAATAATTATTTATTTAACTAATTTTATAGTGTCGAATTTGTTGAATTATATATTTTTTTAAAATCATTCACAGTTTAATAATAATGAACTTTATTAGCATAAAATTTACATATCCTTTATGGTTAAAAATAATAAATTGTATTGATCATTTGCTAATATAAAAAAACAAATATTTATATTGTTCCAGATTTTATTTAAATAAAAAAAAAACAAAAGTTTATAATTATTATTAACATGAAAAATACTATAACCCACAACTTTGAAGAAAGTATAGTAATATTATAAATTATATTACATACGATTAATTAAATAATTATATATTAAAAATAAAATTGCATATTATAATACATGATTACTGAGATAAGAACATTTTTTTTTCCTCTTTAAAAGTTGTAATTTTGGGTGTTGCATCAATAATAATTGCCCTCTCCACCATCGATATAGATTCCAAGGTTGAACTATAATAATATAATACCAATATTATATTATATTTTCTTTGATTAAACCAAAAACATTTTTTCAACGAGTTAAATCATTTATTGATTTTTAGGAACCTATACAAATGCATAATATGTACACATGTTTAATGTGTTTAACTCAGCTTCGATAAATAGTCAAAATAATTACGTTCTAAGACATATCGACACATTTATACGATTGGACGTATTAACAAAACTGCATATAACCGTGTCTGGTGTCGCCGTGTTGGGCATTCATTTGGAACACGTTTTAGTTAAATTTAGAATTGTTTATAGTATAATAACATACTATAATCTATAGGCAAACGGAATTACGGGAAATTACGTATTAAAATCAATTTATTCTTATCAGTCCTAATTTTTATTAAGTAGAAATCGAAATAAAAATTAACCAACTGTCACGACCTCCAAAAATGATTTTACAAATATTGATTGATGATTAAAAAATACAATAAATACAATTAATACATGTTAAAATTGTATTATTTTTAAATAATATTTGTGACATTTTTTAAATAACGTAATAAGTTATTATTAATAACCTAATCTATGTATTTATTTTTAATAAAATAATAATAATTTAATTTGGAATGGGTACTTATAAAATTTGAATCTTTTTTTTTTTTCTAAAATAATATCATTTTTATTCAAATTTAGATTTCTAGTGAATACATATAAAACTTCCACTAAAAATGAATAAAAATGTAATATAATATTATAAACATGTATATTTATATTATTATTATTATTATTTTCAATATTTTCGTTATTTTAAAATTTTTATTTCGTAATAACTAATTAAGTTTTGATCGTAGGAACTTGAAATTTTTTTGAGTATTCACATAGGTAGTTTACAGATGTGGTAAAATTTTGGAACGGATTATAAGTATAATATATTATATTATATTGATTTTCACTCAAAATCGTCTTTTTCTAATTCAATATCATTGCATTCAAATTTCTATTATAATAAACCTTAATTTCTCCGAGGACCATCCAAAATCGATATTCCCGCTTTTTTAACAATTAATATTGAGTATACTATTTACTTTCAATAAACTTAGTATTTAATACCTAATAAATAATTCAGTAATTTTATCATTATCCAACATAAATGTTTTAATTAAAACATAAACATAATAAGTCTTAAAAACCATTTTTAATTTAGTACAAACAAATGATATTATAATATTGATTCTAATTTCTCTTATAACACAGTGGATTATTTTAAATGATTTTGGAGTAAATTTGTTGATCCAAGTAATTTATTTTATGAATATTTTAAATTATTGATATTTATATTCAATAACTGTATACTTCAGATAAAATAAATACATAACATAACCAGTGACATCACGAATATTTGAATAACAAGAGCAATCATTAAAACTACGACCCACCTATTTGTTTTGAAATGTTTTTAAATTGTATTTTCATTTGAAATTTGATATTCTGCATTATTTTTACTTATTATTTTATTATTTTCTATTTGTATTTCTTCAAAGACTTATATCATTTATTGGATATTTATATTTATTTTTATTTCTAAAATTAATCCACTTATAACAACCAGCTCCTAAAGTTTAAGTTATAGTCGTCTTAAAAAATCAGCCTTGTGACGTCATTGAACACCACTAAAATATGTTTGAATGAAAAAAATCACATCATTGAAACCCCAATACATCCTTCACTTCACTTAGAATCTAAAATTAACACAAAATAAAAATAAATATGATTCTAATTACAAATTATGAACTATGAAACGAATCAAATATAATAAATTTTATATAATATACAAAATAATATTACTAATCAATAAATAAAGTTATTGAACTATGTGTGTTTATAGATATTAAATTATTTATTTTTATCAAATAAAATGTTTAAAAAAAAATTAAGCTAAAGATTATAATGATAATATTAATAATATAAAATATTATGCGGTTAAGAATATTTCAATAATATAAGTTATTAAATTATGTAATAAAACATTTGGTTAATTCAAAATATCATTTTAAAAATAGTTATTGAGTGTTTGTAAAATTAATTTCTTGATAACTTTTGTATTTTTAATGTTATTTTTACATTTTAGATCTATATCATAATAGTTTATAACTCAAATGTATTGTCTACACTAAAATACTCGAGTTATGTGCAGGGCTGTGTTTAGGGATGGAGCAAAGCAGGCAATTATGCACCGTGCTTCAACATTTTTTTATTAAAATATTGTTAAAATAATTTTTATGTCAATTAATATATAGTGTGGTAAGAGAAACAAAGAAGTAAATATGCGACGTTAAATTTATTTTGCTCTCAGCGTCTTCAACTCTAAATCCGGCATTGATTATGTGTGTTTAACTACATTAGTTGTTTTAATAATACTTACCAAGAATATTATTTGTTAATTAAAAGTATTTATAAAGAAATTTATTCTAAATATAATTTTATTTCTAATAAAATTTAGTTTAGAATATGAATTAAATAATTTTCCTTATTTATAATTCTGAGGTAATTTATCGGTTTTACAATAATGTCTACTTTCACTAATTATTTTTGTATTATGTATGAAATCATCAAATAAAGTGAGTTTCTGGTTAAAAAAATTATTCATTTTAGTACTTTATTTACATAATTATTCGAGTATCCCTACAATTTTATCAAGCGAGAGAAAAAAACCAATTAAAAATGACATTAAAGTAACTTTTTTAAGTTTTTTATGACATCAGCATCTTATCTCAAGTATTTTGAAATATATTCGTTAATACAACTATTATAAACTTAATAATATAACATAAATAATAAAATATAATAAACATACGTAAAAATATTATATTTCATAAATATTGTAATCTGATATATAATATTATACCAAATAACAAAATGATTATAAATCCTGATGCTATACTTATTTTATTTATTTTTTGTTCAAAATAAAATTATCAAAAGTAAAGGAAAAAAACATATCGGATAGAACTCGAACAATACATTTATATACTGCCTCAATGGCTAGTGCACGATTCAAATTACTTTTGAGTTTTGGGAATAAGATAATAATGGATTTTTCCTTTTATCCGTTTTGTTTTTTTAAAAGATACCATCCGAATTGAATATATTCTTTGAACGGACGCCTCCCAACAATACCATTTCGTGGGTGTAAAATAAAGTGAGTAAATTTTTCTAGTATCTTGGGATTACGATTTTAAGATTTTAGTTATCAGACATAATAAATAATCATGTATCTTTATATCAAGTATACAGTAAACTTTCCAGTAGGTACATAATTATAATGTATATTTTTTTGTATAAAAATATTTTGTAGAGAATTTTATGTTTATAAATATTATTATTTTTAATTATTGTATAATACACTAAAAGTTTCACAAAATAACGAATAATATAAATATAAATTATTTATTTTATTAATAAACCACCATTGCATCTCCAACGTTACCCTTGATGTTTTCTTCTTTCCATTTCATCTTGTACACATTTGTGATTATTTTCTTACACTTGATAAACTACATTTTCACACATATTTTCTAGACTAAGGGGTTCTATTGATCTTCATCGATAAATGTAAATAATACATGTGAGTACAAACATATTGTACTGTGTAATTATGATTTAAAATGAAAAATGTATATTTTTCCACTATAATAGTTTATTTTTGTCTCTTTTCATCGAGTTTGTGCAACAGAACATTGAAAGTTGGTTGGCGAAGATTTAACATACACATTATATTTATATACAGGCAAATGAGATTTAAAACTTTATAGATGATTTAAAGCAATTTATATATTTATCAATTAATTAACCTTTATATTATATATCTCTACAATTTATAAAAATAACTGACTCTCTCTGATAGTAATTATATCATGTCGTATGGAATTTTTTTCAATCATAATTAGATAGATCGTTTACTTTATGGCCAATTATACGCTTGGAAAACACACAAAAAAGTAATTGAAATTGTTTTTTGAAATGTCCGAAAGGGCAAAAAACGTGTTCAATACATTTACAAAAAAAATATATATATATATTTTATTCGTATTGAGGTTTTTTATTCTTATAACGTGCTACGTTTTTATTTCGACACAAAGAAAACATAACTTAGTTATTTGCTGATCCGATCTCACGAACACGTTGTGAACTGTTCAATCTTGTAAATGATAAGTTTTAAAAGTAGATATATTAAATTCAGATATATTTTTTAAAAAATATACTTAGGATAGGTACCAAAAGGTTTTTAAACACTTATAAGTTATTAAATTGTTGAAATAATTTATTGTTGAGATACTTTTAAATTATTTTTGTAATCAATTATATTTCTATAATGGCAATTAGGTATACCATAATTACAAGATTTAAATTCAAAAACCTAAAAAATGGGATATACTCATAAGTACTAAGCCTTATCAAGTTTTAAGAAATACAGCCACAGCATTCTTAATATTCATTTATTTTATAATTATTATCTTTCGAAAATATTATGTTAAATCAAACAATTGATATTTTAATGTTATACGCAAGCAATAATTTAATTGTTGATTGTCTATTTACATAATTTGTTGTGTAATTTTAGTCGACTTGTCATTATTCTCATTACATTTTTAATTTGTAATTTTTTTCATTTTTAATATTATTATTACGTTACTTAAATTTCATGACTAAACCTACTAACTAATGATACATTTTTTATAAATTTTTCTCATTTATAGCTTTAATTTATAATTTAAATATTTATATGAAATTTTGGACATTATTTAGAAATTATTATTAAAAATGTTTTAATAAAATTTGAAAATAATACCATTTTAAAATTGGTATATACGTAAAATAAGAATTGTAAATGTAAAAGACGGAATTATGCTTTACCGAATGATTATAAACATATTTAATTTAGAGTGCACAAATATTTGTTCAAATTCGACTACTATACTATAATTAGTTATCCTTATCAATATTTCTCAAGAAATTATTATCCATCTCATAGATACAACAATTAATGTATTATTAAATTATTAATGTATTATTTATAATAATAAATATTATTGATATGAATTTCACATTCCATAATAAAATAGATTAAATAATTACAAAAAATTAAGTCAGAAATATATATTTTCCAATAAATGAAAATAATTCTTAACATCGACAACTTAATTAAATTAAGAAGTCGAGTCCAGATATCAATATTTTCATAAACATATTATTCTCTTTAAACTAGCTATTTTCAAATTTCACATACAATTTTTAAATTTAAAATAAAAAGCTATTTTTATACTTTTTTACTAGACTTTTAAAAGTAAAAATTATAGTAGTGAAATTTAAAAGAATTATAATATAATTACGATTTAAATGTAATAATATTTTATTAAAAAAAAAAAAAAAATGCTGTGCGTAATTCAATCAGATAATGAGTATGTCAAAAATGTAGATTCAGCGATTTTTTTAATTTAATTAATTAGTTTACCGTGTATATAAATACTCATCATAACGTCCATAATTTATAGTTGTATAAATGTAAAATATTACATATTATTTATAATTTAAACTGAAAAAAATTGAAAAATTTTGGATTTGATTACGAATTAATTAGTTTGTTTTCTTGTCTCTTTAATTTTAAATAGTAGATACTATATTATGTGATAACATGAAGAAAAAATTCGTCTCATAAGAATTGGAGAACTATGACATAAAATGAGGAGGATAAACGCGTACATACTGAACGAAAACACGTCTTACCTCTTACTGTAATGATACCTATTTATTTTATCATATTTTACCCGAAAATCTAGTTAGTTAATAATAAAATTAAAAAAAGTATACATAATTATAAAACCATTACGTTCTTAATTTCGCTCAAAATCTTAAATAATAGAGGTATTATTAAAGCCCATTTTCTAAATAATAATTTTAAAAACCTGCATTCAAATATTTAAATTTTTCACAAAATAAATATTAAGTAAACATTATTATACACTTAGTATATGTTTACTGTTAATAAAATAACTGTTAGTTAATAGGTTTATGAGCTAGAACATAATGTATACAAAGTTTATACGAGAATTTAATAATGGTTTGGTATAATATAACAATGTGAAAAAAAAAAATACGCGAATTTTACTGATAAATTGATTAGAGTGAATTGGTCACGATAGCATAATATACAAATTATACCGCATGAGTTGTGAAAACGACTATTGTTTTTATATAATCAGCGAATGAATAACTAATAAAAAAAAAAAAAATATGTTAATAATAAATATAAAAAAACGAATTTATCAGAAAAAAAAAATCATCAATATCTACATCATTTAATTTAATTCGCAAAATTTAATTGTTATCGTTATCATTATAATATTTGATTAAGCAATCCTATAATATATATATATATATATATATACTATATAGAGGTACTAATTATTAGTGCTCGAATTCATCGGAGTTTTTTTGCCAATTTGCATTTTTGAATTAAAAATGTTTAGCTGTTTGAAATTCCGTTCAATACAAGTTTAATTAAATTAAGCGTAAGTATTCAATTTAGTACGATTTTATTAGAAATTTAAATATTATTTCCTTAATAATTTTTCATTTGAATCAAGAGTTTCAACCAATTTTAGAAATTTATAAATTATTTTTTATAAAGCGGGTTATAAGAAAATAATTTAGAATTTTCATTTAAGTTCAGTAATTTTGCTATTTTATTTATTGTGTAAATTTCATTTGACTAAAATATTACACACTACAAAATTATAGCGAAAAAAACATAATAAAAATTATTAAGTAATAATAAAAATATATAATATAAAATATAAAAATATTATTAATTTTTATTACATCTATCTTAGAAATTATAAATATGATGAAAAAAAAAATTGCGTTGAAAAATTATCACCAAGACTAGAATAAAATCACGAGACGTAATAATAGTATAGTCTGATTAATAATATAATACTCTAAAATGGTTTTTATGTACCTATTACAGTATTATACCCTATACCCACTAAAATGTTAATGAAATATTATCAATATTTGATACAATATGCTTATATACCCGAATTTAATATTAAAATTATAATATTCTTAAATTTTTTATAATTAGTTTTATTATTTAATATGCTTAATGATTTTCAAGGTATATTATAAGTAACTTTATCAAATTTTCGGCTTAAGGTATTTAATTTTTTTTATTTATATTTTAAGGCTAAATTATATAACAGTCATGAAAATTTTTCAATTCGTAAATTTTACTTAAAATATCAACGTCTATTTAAAAAAAGTTAATAATAAAACTTTTTGAAAAGTAATATATTTAGTATACTATATATTTGATTGGTCTTTGATTTAATCGTCAGATCATAAATGTAAAATTATGAACTTCACTAATTATTGAATAGGATTATATTACAAATTTTCAAAATTTGATTCTATATTTTGATAAAAAAATATAATATAATATAATGTATCTCTTACGTAGACAAACTACACATCAAACTGTCATTTTTTAATAGTTTTTCCTTAACTATAAAAAAAAAAAACCATTTGGAAATTTAAACGATGACTCAAATAAAGTACTAAATAGAAAAAATTCTCTACTTGATAATTAATCCACTTTAATATCCTATTATAATTATCACCTAAAAAGTGTCAACATAAATACCAAAAATGTATATGTTTTCAAGGTAACTATAACTATAGATAGTAAATTATAAAATAAGGAATAAAATATAATTTAACAAAAAAAAAAACATACATTTAGAACAATACACCTTATATATTTACCCTTATCTACATAATTTTTCATTTTATTTTTATAGGTATACCTACAATTAATTACCAAAACGTAATATTAACTTTATTTAACTAATTAAATTTAATAAATATTAACGAATAAAAAATAATTATAAAATATCATATTACTTGTATTTTTAATGTATGTATTTTAAACTTGTAATACAATTCTCGAGCAATAAATTTTAATCAATGTTCTTAGCATTTCCATAACTTGTTTTGTAATGTAACTGTAATTAATATTACATCAGCCAAAATGTTTTATTGGTAAATGGTAATATGAAGAGTCCAGTCCAATAACCTGGTTTGGCTACTTTTGAAAAATGTCTTGTCCAGATAGAAAAATCGTTTATAATCATTGGTGTTTGACGTACATTATAATATATTTAAGTTTAAAACTTAAACCATTTCTATTTATTTATTGATATTATGTATTCAAATACTAATTGTAATAACACAGACAATATTATGAACATTAAATAGAATAAAGGTATAGATTTATCATGTTTTTTGCTCATAATTTTTATTTTTAAATTTTCAGTAAAAGAAAAAATATTTTAAATTATTAATATTTGTGATTAATTAAATGTTTTTATTGAAAACATGTAGCATTTATATATTATATATATATATATATATATATATATATATATATATATACAAAATAAATTACAATTTTCTTAAAATAATAATATATTTGTTACTTAAAGCATTAAATATAAATAACAATTAACAAGCTCAATAAAATATATTATATTAAAATAGAAATTTGTATTATTGGAAGTATTATATTAATATGAATATGAACAGCCTCATTAACTTCAATAATAATATTAGTAACTATTATAGTTAGTTTATAACGGTAATAATATTTTCTTTGACATTATCATAGATTATATGAAATTTACAAACAACTTTAAATAAAAACAGTATACTTTTATAATAAAGAATAATTATTCATAAAATAAATAATACAACCATCACAATCGTAGTTTCGGTGCAAAAACGATGTATGTCCTGACATACTTGTATCATGTTCTTGCACTAAAATTTAACAACCATGCAAATCCATTTTACTGATATCTCCATATCTGATACCTATACATTTTTTTTTACACAGAAATGTGGCATATGCAGCATATTTTTCTCATTTTGAAATTATAATTTTTTCGAAAATTTTAACATACCAGGCTGTTACAGTGGTATAATTTATAGTGTATTTTGTTTAAACTAATCAGTCATTAATTGAGTTATTCAATAAAATAAATAAACAGGATTGTTAAATAGTATATACGTATTTTTATTTATCATATGAACGATAATAAAATAATATATAACCTATATCTAATTATATTTTATTATCTTAGCCACGATTTTGACTATATAAAAAAAGGTATTTATTTTTTTTTAATTTCGAACCCTTCAATAATCTTTATTGCACACTCACTTGTGTCCGAGGTGGTGGATAATTAATATATTTACAACATAATAATAATATGTGTTTAACGCTAACATGATAAATTGATCCGTTCTCGCGTATCGGAAAGTAACAGGTAACTACCTACGTTCTACGTTGGGAAGCGCAAAATTCTATTTCGTTTTAAGCTTATAATACCTCGTACACTGCGTCGGACAGCTGATATAAATATTTATTTTATAATATAATCCTTTACCGGACGTTGCCTCGTTAAAAGGATTTCCGTTTTATTCGAGAGCGAGAGGAGTTCGAAGCTTTCCACCACCACCTCCACCGAAATGCCGCTGTGTATAGGAACTGTTATATAATACCTAATTCATTTTTTTTTTTAAGGATATTTTTATAATGAACACTTTTAATAGTGCAAAAATACAATAATATTTAATTCTCAAAGAGTAGAGTAAGTTTATTCATTTACAATAATTGAATTAATTTCCGATTACTATTACCCTCTCTTCGAATTTAGTACGAAACAAAAACAGTTAAATAGTACTGCACAAATAAAAATAAAATCACAATTAAAAAAAAAAATAACAATAATAATTAAACTAAAATTCTGAAAATGTTCAATTTTAATTTAAATTTGATAAAATTAACAGTTTTTTACCTAAATAAAAATTATATTGGACACTCAAACTTGTTATAGTCGTGTAATTGTAACTAGAAATAAGAATGATTTTCTTTTTGTCAGTCTAATTTTATGTATCAAATGAAAATTTACTACTTAAACATTCAACTGTTTCTATTCTACTTAACTCTCTTTTTTTAATATTAAATACACACGTTTGAATGATCTGTATCTCTAACCTAAATCGTAAATATTTTAATATTTTTTTAGTATAATGTTATATTTCTATATTTAGTTGAATTAGGATTGTTACTTTATATATTTTAGGTTAGGTTAGGTTAGGGAATTTCTCAACAAATTTGCCTTGGGGAAAGGAAAACTATTAAAAAATGACGAAAAACGACAAAATTGTGATTGATTTTAACCACAAAACATTTTAAATAATATATTTTTTTAAATTAATTAATATCTTTATAAACATAATTAGATAATTTTCAATATAGCTATTTATACTTCGCTAGTTCTATGTGTAATGTTTTATTTTTCCATCTTCTCTAGTCGCTTTCTTATCTCCACTAAACTCATATAAAGTGTAAATTCTTATTTCTTAGCACGTTTATTTTATTTTATTTTTTTTTAATAATTTTTAACGATATCTTTTTTAACATGTTTTTTAATTTGTAATAATTTTAAATTTTATTTTGAATATCATAAATAATTTTTTTATTTGTAATTAAATACTTTTAAAATTAAAAAACCTGTACCTACTATATTATAAAACTAAATATGTATATATACAATATATGTATTGGACAGAGAAATAATGTCAGAGCAATATCCAATGGAGATATTATATGTCTAGGATCAAAAAATTCATCTTTTCGCGAAAAGCAAAAAATAGATTTCATTATATGATATACTACAAGTACAATAGAACTTCAATGTTTGAATATTCAATTTTAATATGCGCATAGATATACAGGTTCAGTTTCGAAGATTTGACAAATGAAATAACTCGGGTACTACGTTTTATTTGTTAAAACTTTTTTTTAGATTCATAGCGAAACGAGAAATGTATTGGTTTTACAATGTTTTTTTTTTCATGCCTGAAGACTTTTTTTTAAATAGAAATATTGGTTCGATTACCACGAATAGGTTATGCGTTTGGTAGTATATTTCATTTAGTTGGTACTTTATGAAGCTCATTTTTCAAACTTATCAAAAGTTTTTACTTGGGAAAAGAAAAACTACCAAAAAATGGCGGATATTCACGTTTAGAGTTTGTTTTTTCTTCCAAATAGTCTGTCGATTTTTAGTCTTATTATTGAGATCGAAGATAAAATATAATTATTGTTGTTTTACCGTCATTAAATATTTTCTTTCCAATGAATAATTTGGCTCCATAATTGTTTTAGATTTTAGATGTTTTGGAACAATTTAAAAAATATATATTTTATTAGATTTATTATCATTTTTGACATAATGTTTTCAAAACATTTTCGTAATTACTAAAAATTGTTTTTAATTGAAATGTTTTATACTTATATATAATAGACTAAACGAGTAAATATAAATTAAATGTTATAGGTACATAATAAAATAATAAAATTGTTATAAAGTACCATTGATTTTCTGACATCAGTTAATATAGTTATATTTGTTAATCATAAAATAATATAATCGTATGCAAAATAGCATAAAAAATCAATTTAACAAAGAACCCTCTTCCGCAATATAAAGCATAGTGTATGGTATTTATTTAGAAACGTTTTATATAGCGGTCGTGATCAGAATTTTATGTAACAACAGTTCAATTTTACAGAAAAAAATAAATAAAATAGAAATGTCCATTTTAATTTCAATTGTTACCCTTCCGAAAAAAGGTGTTTCAAAAATATTAAATTAATCTTAGATTACAATAGAAAGATAAATATTATATTAGGTTGAAATATTATACATATTTCTCAATTTCGAATATTAACATGGGGAATGGGATTTCAACATAAAATAATGAATACCCTGTATACACTTAGGATTTACCTCCGAAAGGGATTTACGTTTTAAAACAACTTACAAAAAAGGCTTAGAGCACGAACAATGTGCACGTAATTGTATATTTTTATAATAGTGAGGCTTAGCGAGAGGCTTATTGAAATGGTGGAACGTTTCCGTTGAATTCTTCTATAAAAATAATAAACAATTTTTTAATTCTTATCACGGAAATATTTTTTTATTTATTTATAATTAACACGTAATTAATTATATCAATAACCACAGGCGAAATTTTATAATTAGTCGCTAATTATTTAAAAAAATTAAATTAAAAAAATATTTAAATACATTATAGGTACTCATTTGCTCAGAACGTGGATTCAAATGCAAAGTGAATGTTTTTCTTTCGGTGGTTAATGATAATGAACAACAAAACTTACTATTAAAAAGATGATAGGTAATAAAATAAAACTATTGTTTTGCATTTTTGGTATTCTACGTTATATGATATAATTCACTTTTTAATAACGACTGAGGTTACATTGTAGAAAAATACTTTAATAGGTGACGAATAAAATGTAAATATATATATATAGCATTTTCTAAAAAAAATATGTTTTGTAATATTATTTTGTTCTGTAACAAAATATTTCTAATTTTGCTTTCATTAGTATAAAATTATTGTCTGTAATAAAAAGATTATTAATATTTATTTGAAGGGAATTTATTTCACAAAATTATAAGTTATTTAACTATTATAATATTTATTATACAGTAGGTTAGTTTTAGTTTTAGTTTTAGTTATAGTTTTAGTTATTGAAATTTAATTTAATTTCAATTATATGATTCACAATAGCCCAATAGAAATCTTAAAACATAATTTTTATATCAGACTTATCGAAATTTATTATGTTACTTTAAGTTTTACTTTCTGGGGAGTATATTTCGATATTTCCTGACTTTTTGTGACGAATATGGTAATTCTTCAATTTCAATGTTACAAAATAACTTCCGGTTAAGTTAGATTAGGTTAGTCCAGAAACTCATATTCAATCTGTTCGAATAGTTCTCAAAATAATTGTATTTTTATAAGTTTTCATATTTCCTATGAATATTGTATAGGTAAGTAAAATTATTATGTTAGACCCGTGTTGAAAAAAAAACTTCTTGTATTTATACAGTTTTGTAAATAGCAGTACTGGCGATGTGCGGATAGGTTGTGCACAAAAACAAATGATTAAATAAAAAATTTGAAAGACGAAAACGATAAAAAAAATAGATAGTCGTATCATATTGATGGCCCGCGGAAAAAATTACCGATCTCCCGTCGGCATAGCAAGGCGTACGACATTTAAGTGAATTTTCTAGAGTAAACACGAAATTAAAATATCTGCTGGGATTCAATTTCATACAATCTTTTTATTAGATTTCAAACTATTTATTGATAGAATTTTTTTAATTCACCACTATAAGAAACATAGTTTATGTTATATATGTTATATTATATGGGATGAAAAAATTCGAATTTTTTACTACATTATATAGAGTAGTTGAACAATTAATAATCGTCGATCATATTTTTATTTACAGTAGAATGTTCATGACTTGACAAGGTCACAAAGGCACAAAGGATAAGTACCCACATAACGGAACTATATTTCGATTTAAAATAAATTAACATCGTGGTTACTTATAAAACGAGTAAATAAAAAAATCTTAAAGTTAAAATATTTACATTTCAATATGATGTGAAGTTTATAACCTTTAAAGTTTTCTTAGTTATATAATATTAAAAACGAATTCAATAGTCTAGTTAGAATATAACTTATTTTTATTGTAGAATATAAAATTATCATTAATTTATTATTATTATTATCAATAATTAATAATTATTATCATTATTATCGCAGCTAAAACTATGTTTATATCTTATATTTATTATAATATTGAATTTTGATAATAAAATTTACATCCCACGATAAAATAGATTAAATTATTACAAAAATTTACATCAGAAATATGAAAGAATAAATGAAAAAAATTCCTAATAGGATATATCCATATTGATTAAATACGTATAAGAAAGACGACGCATCAAAATATTCATAAAAATATGTTCTTAAATTGGTTATCTTCAAATTTCACATAACTTAAATAATAAAAAGTTATTTTGTTTTTTCATTAGGCCTTTAAAACTTAAAAAGAAATAAAGATAAAATTTAAGTTCACTGTCTAAGTAATAATTTTAAAAAAAAACTAATTCAAAACTTATAATATTTCGCGGAAATATTAAAATTAGTAAATAGATCTGACAAAACTTTATGATTGAAAAATAATTTAAACTTTATGGTTGGAAAATAGGTAGGTACTAGGTACTTCAAAGTGGAACTTCGTGTTTTAAAATTTTTCCTATTTATAAAAAAAAATATATTTATAATGTATTAACTAAAATCGATTTTATTAAAGTGATATGAGCCGTCATTTCCATCAGTTTTTTTTTTAGCCGACTAGTTTTTCTTTCGTAATCGTGTTATTCCTTTTAACCAAAAAAACACACATCATTCTAAAATTAATATATTCCGCATTTCGCTTAGTAAAAAAGTGATAAAAAAATTTAGCATATATATTAAATTTTTTGAAAAAACGTTATTTAGCAATTTATTAGTACATATTTTATTCATTTTTTTATAATAATAAAATAAAAAAATCCATCTAAAATAATGACTTTAAACCAAATTCAAAACATTTTCTGAAAGAGAATAACTATTTTAATTTTCAAAATATGAAAATTTATGTATTCCCCATAATATGTTGATCGGAATATTTTGTTTTGTGTATATCAAATTATTCTAACATATTTTAAAAAATATTAAAAACTATGTTAAAAACTTTTAAAATGTATTGTATATCTTGAAGGAAACAAATTTTAATACATACCTATCAATTAAATGGTATATTAGATTCTAAGCGAAGCGAGAAGAATGTATTGGTTTTACTAAGAAGTTTTTTTTTCTATGTTTGAAAACAACTTTTACGGGTAGAAATATGCTTTCGGTAGAAAATTTCATCTGGTTGGTACTTCATTTAGCTCATTTTTTTAATTTCTCAAAAGCTTTTCCTTGGAAGAAGAAAAACTACCAAAAAATGGCAAAAAATCGGCAAAATTACGGTTTCTGAAATTTAAAATTTATTAATATCGTAATAACTAATTAAGTTTTAATCGTAGTGACTTGAAATTTTTCTTGAGTATTTACTTCGGTGCACTTCATTAGAGGACAAAAAATTGAAAACGATTGGTTGATTTTCTTACTAAGTATAGAGTTTTGACATTTTTTCCAAAAATGTTTAATATTTTCTACAATAATTGGTTTATCGGTTTGAAAATTTTGTCAAAGTCTAGACATACATTACTTAATCTTTTTACAAAATATTTTGATAATTGTGATGAAAATTTTTTTTTATAAGCCTTTAAAGTGAAAGTTCTTGAAAATCGACAAAATTACGGTTTCATTATTTTAAATTATTTTATTTCTTGAATACTAATTAAATTAGATCCTAGGAACTTGAAATTTATTTTTGATATTAACATTAGTAATTTACACACGAGGTAAAAATTTTAGAATGGATTATCAGTATAGCATATTGTAATATATTGAGTTTCGCTCATAATCATATTTTCTAATGCAATATTATTGCATTCAAATCTTAAGTATAATAAACCAATAATTTCTCCGAGGACTGAAGGGACGAAGGAGAAACGTCCACAATCGAACTTCCCACTTTTTTTATTTAATTATCCTAAGCCTAGGATAATCTTTGATTATGCCAGAAAAACATTTAAATAAGAAGGGACAAAAAATATCTTATAATAATTCGATAAATATATTTACTTAGGTATCTGAAATCGAATAAAAATAAATATAATCATTGAAAAATAAATATACTTAATAACGAACAAGAGGGGACAGTTTAAGTAATTAAAAAAACATTCACGATAATAAAAATCAAAATATATAATATTGTGACACAAATTCAAACCGAAACAAACTGATATTTACATAATATTTATAGATAAATTATTAATTAAATTGTGGTATCGAATGCAAAAAAAGAACATTGAATCCCTTTATAAAATATTTGTTTTATAGGTCAAGTTAATTTCATTTACGCGTATATAAAAAAAAACATTAATTTTTAATTTTTTTCCGGTATGTTTATTAATAAATATTTTTTTTTTCATTATCTTACTTCTAAGATATAATATATTATATTTTTATACTTTAAGCGCATTTTTATATACTTTCCTAACGTGTTTGAACTTTTGAAATAGATAGGTACTTAATATATAAACTTCTAAAAAGAAAAATTAATATTATAAAAAGAAAATATAGGTAAATCAATATAATTTTACATATTTGAATAGTAATTTACTTCTTTTTGTCAAATGTTGAAATTTAAAACAGTATATTTTGTAAAGATAAAAATATAAACTAAATAATTTTAAAAATAATTAGGACATTTCCTTTTACTTTAACGCGATTAATTTGTTTTCTATCCGACGGCGTTTCGAATGTATTAAATTACTAAAAACTAAAAAAAACTTTTGGGTTTATACTTTACAATAATGTTAATAATTCGCCTCTCGTATATTGCTTCGATGTTTATTATTTATTTAGGCAAATTCCCACGCTTGAGAATATAGTACAGAGTTTTTATTGATTATTTTTAACATTTGATATTCCGACCTTTGCGGTATGCTGTACCAGCATCTATTTATTTATAAAAAAAAATCATACTACATATTTTTATTGTATCTAAATTAAAATTATAAACAACGTGGAGAGGCAGATGTATACCTTTATTCTACATTTTATATTATTATTGTAAAGAGTTATCGATATTTTTTTTTTATCTATTTATTTTTTTTTATATAAAATATCATGTGATAACTGTATTTTTGTTATTATTAATTATAGATATTTTCTTATTAAATGATTTAAAAATATCAAACAATTGTGAATTCGTTGTTGAAAAATTAATATTTTAATTTACACACTACTTAAAGCTATAATATGAACGTATTATTTGGGAATACAATATTTGTATCAGTTTCTAAAATATGTGGGCTGTACAATATGTCAATAAAACAATAAAAGATTTAAGTTAGGTTACAAAATCACAATAGAATTCACCTCTTGTAAAATATCCTAAATGAATATGTAAATATTTTTTAATTCTGTTTATTCTTTAAATAATAATTATTTGGGCTAAATAGGTTGTACCTAATTCAAATCATAGAAAAACATGATTAAAAACACGATATTTTCATTTTTTTCAAAAAAATATAAAAGTGTAGATATTATATTCTAAAAAAACATAAATTATCCAGTAAATTAAAAAATTAACCTAAAACTACAATCTCGATCTTGAAATTTTGTGTTATTTAAAAAAAAATACAAAATATGCCTTAAATATGTATTTAAAGACATTAACGAGTTGATAAGATAAAGTTAAGTTATAGTTATTTTAATGAAATTTTATAACAACTTAATATTTTGTGTGTTAACTTTATTTCCTAAAATATTATTTTATTTTACAGTTAATTTTTTATTATGAAATATAATTGTAAAACAGCATTAAATTTATCAATATTCTCGTATAGGTACTTAAAAAATATGATAAAAACTGAACGTAAAGCAACAATTTATTTATTTTCATTTAAGTAGTTATTATTTTAACTTAAACATCTCTATACATTTAAAAAAAAATTAATTTATGAAATTAAAAGTTAACATATTCATTACCCAAACATGGCAAAATCTCACACGTTTTCGATATTATTTAAATTATGTTCGTAACAAAATATTTCCCTGTATATTAATCTACTTGAGATAAACCAAACACCCTTTATAATATTCACTTCAGGCGACCCAATTGCAATAGTGAAATTTATTTATTTCAATTTTTATTACGTTTGGGTTGACAGACGTGTCATGTCAATGGAAGACATGTACTCGACATTTTACGTCGAAAAACCCGAAACTGTCTATTACCACGATGACGGATAAACTCGACCTGGATAAAACCAAAATGTAGACAAGTAAAAAGTTTTAAGTCATTCAATTCTAACTCAACAGAGGTCAATTTCAATTTTTTTCTTCGGAAAATTATTTAAAAAAAAATATTTTACTATAATACTCTTTATATTAATTCATATTTTCAAATCAATAAATTCAATTTCAAAACTTTTATTTAACATTTTTTTTTATATACTTTTTATTTTATACACTTTTTATTGCATTTATAACGATATTTTTTATCGATTTCTGTATTTTTTTTCATTATTACTGTTTATTTGCACAAACTGTGTAAATAATATGATGAGTTCATTGAAGTATTTCGTATTATCAAATTTATAAAATATTTAAAAAATATTGGATACATCAAAAATTAATTATTTTTTTACATTTCACAGTTCTTTATTTATTTAGTTTTATATTTGTACAAAATAAAGAAGTGTATTTACCTATAACTTTTTCAAGAATTAAAAATATTCCATCATTTTTACAACACTATACAAATTTAATCTAAAAATATTTCCCACAAATTTATCCTTTTAAATAAGTTATCTTTTCATTAACTAATTTTTTAAAAAGAAATTCCAAAATTTCAATAAAAAACTCAAAAAAATTGTATTGTAGATATAATAATTCTCTCAAAACTATACCGTATTAATATTTGATAAAATATATTATATCAGTTGTTTTTTCTCCCGTTTAACCGAGAAAATCGTTAATTATTTTATAATTTTGATATCATCGATTGGCATGTTCTTTCATCGGAATCGTATATAAAACGATCGTTGTTTACTTTACATAATATTTTTATTTGGTTAAAAATAATTTATCTCAGTAATTTTATAAAGAAATTAACGTTTCATCATTAAAATTTATTTGTTTTTTACAACTATAAGTATTTTATTTTTATCATTTCTTATTATTTTTATTTAAATTTGTATATTTAAATTAATTTAATTATTACATATTTTATATATTATTATTTATTTATTATTTCATATTATTTCATTAATAAAAATTTTAGACTATTCGTTTATTCCAAAAAAAATTTAAGATACAACCTTTTCAAGCAGAACAAACACGATAGATGTCATATTTTTTCTTAGAAAAACATTATATATTATAATTTATTATACTTTTTTTCAAATAATTTTTCGTATGATCGATCGATCGTAAAAAACGGCAAGAACGCGTTTGCAGTTAGGATGGGAATTATAGTATTAAACATACACATTCACAAACGTGTACCTACGAAGATAGTCAAAGTTTCTTGTTTATCGTGCGCCTGAGAATTTATCGAAAGAATAAATAGAGTAAATAGTAGATCCAATGTTGTGTTGACATTTCATAAAATAAAAACAAGGTTATCGCAAATTCTTAAAAATACAGTCTTCGTTTTATTCATAATATATAAGTTTGAAGCGGTCGTCGTTGAATTAAACTTTTTATCAGTAAAAAATTCTTTAAAAATTAATAGTTAATGCCCGGATTTAAAAAAAATATGTGTTGAAAAAAATATCCGACTCTTTTGTTAGAAAAAGTACAAAAACTTTCTACGATCCTGGAAATCGTATTCCCTTCAACGTATTCTCCGTGGGACTCGATAAACTTCTCCAAGCTGTATCATCATTGTTTAAAGCATCTCTGGAACGAATCTCTTAGGGAACAGAATATAGTATAGGTACTTAATAATATTATATTAAAATGTAGACGCAGCATTCTTCATTATATCTTCACGTTACTCAATTCTTGTGTATTTCTATGGAAATTTTAATTTAGAGAGCAACCAAAAATCACTGGGAGCTATTTAAAAAGTTCTATTGGTTTGACGGATAGTAGGAATAATAATATGTTTGACTAAGAAAGTCTGGATATATAGTAAAAGGAATAGGCTGGTACGTTCATTGTAATGAAGCTGCCAAATTCCACCTGAACAAAAATATTGTTTTTATAATGTATCTACAACATAATACATATATTGTAATGAATGACATAACTATAAATTGTGCTCTTTGGTATTCTTAGCCGATCCAAAAACGAATATTTGCCGATTATTATACATTTTATAGAATTAATAAAGGTAAAATACACACCTCGTTTACGAAAAAACCTAACCTTTGCGTGATAAAAAAAAATTTTAAAAATTTATTTTGAATGAAATGAGCTATCACCGCATAAGTACTTCTACAAGTAACAAGCTTTCGGAGATAGACTAACGATTTAACCTTAATTTAACAGATTTTTAAAGAATGAAAGAAGCTCGACTTTATGGCCACAATCAACCCGAAGTAATTGGCATAAATTTTGTATTTGCAATGTTGAAAATGGAGTATAGTTTTTTATTTAGACTTGGGTAGGTAATAATAAAATTACTTATATTTGGAATACATTTATGCATTTAAAATATTTGTGAAATTCTTTATTTCAAAAGTATTTAGGCAATGCTTTAATTTAAGTATGATATATCAATTTATTAATACCTAACTATATAGTTTAGAGTAGGTACCATAATATACCTATATAAACCATGTGCAAAAGCGTTCATATTGAATGGGGGGGGGGTCAAAGGAGGGACATGCCCCCTCGTAAAATAGAGAAAATTAAAAATCATGAATAATTGTTTAAAATCAATCAATTATTTGTGTGAATGAATTAATATTTTACATACTTTTCCAATTTGGTATACATACCTAGTTCAATAGAGTAATAATAAAATAGTTTAATAGTAGGTACAGTATAAACTATATGGTTTAATTCTCCCCGTATTATAGCTAAGCCTATCTATAAATAGATTAATAAATTCAATTTTTGTCCCCCTCGGAAATTGTCTTATGAACGCAGATGACCGTATGATTAAGCTTTTAGTATTCGAATATACCATGATTATTTTTGAATAAAATATTATTATTAACGGTGGTAAAACGGATATATTAGAGTCATAAAGTATACATTTTAACAATATCATGTAGGTATCACAACGAAATTAAATTTTGAATACGTTTGCGCATATTGAATTATTTAAATAAATGGGGATCGCAGTATTACGGTCTGGCGATTATTTATCTGAAAATATTATAAAATTTTAATATTTAATAATTGATTGCAGCTGTTAAATTTTCAAGTACGGTCTGCTATGTGTATCGTATAATATTATTATGTTGGCGTATCGATTTTGTTGAACGTCAGGTAATTATTTAGAAAGGCATAAAAAGCAAAATTGTATTATTAGTATTTTTTTTTTCAACCGTAACAAACAGGTGCATACAATATATATATATACACCGCAGTATATAAACGAATAACAGTGCGATGAATAAATTAACTTTTAAATTCGAATAGTGGTAGAATTTATGCGTATTACTTTAGTGACAAAATATTTTATAACATTTTTGTCCTCTCTCCTCTTCGGAAATTTTATATCCCAGCGCACACCAGACACAAAAAATACAATACGTAATGATCGAAAATATCATCTTACGTCTCCACGAAACATTGTACCTCGTTACTTTTTTTAAACACCATATACCTGGTATATTAAACAGTAATTTCTATTGTATTTCGTTGTAATAATATGCGAAATTGAATTTGAAAGGAAATGAATTATTATTTATTAAAAAAAAGACCCAGGGGGAGCACGCTTAGAAAATATGTGCACCAACAAAATATACGTAAGTATTAGGTCACAATTGTATTTGATGAAAAAAAAAATATATATTTAATAATTCTACTTAGAAATCAATATATTCGATTACTCAGAATACCTTTTAAATATAAGGAATAATTTTTAAAGTGTTTTATACCAGTGATTACGCGGCCTCATCATTTTTCAATGTGTCCACCCCGAAAAATTGTTTTACTTTTGTTTTTCTTCACAACCTAAATTATTTGTTTTATAAATACAATTTATATTTTGGTGACCCTTATTAAGTACATAATTTTATTATAATTATATTATATTAATATATTTTTCCTAAATCCTAATGAACCTTCAAAAATTAAGTTTGAAGACCTATGGAAAAAAATTTGCTTTTCAATTTTATAAATAGATAAATAGAGTATTGTATATGTAGGTTTCTATAAAAAAATTAAACTGTTAAATCTAAAATTGCAGGTAATATTAAACATGTTAAGTAAACCTTTCAAAGCTGAATACTTAATCAGAAAATCAATCATTCCGTACTAAAATTTTACCACACGTGTAAACTTTCTATGTGAATACTTAAAAAATGTTCTAGTACCTATGATCAAAATTCAATTAGTTATCACGAAATAAAAAAATTTTAAATAACAGAAACCGTAACTTTTCGCAAAATTTGTTCTCCCAAAGAAAAACTTTTGAGAAATTCGAAAACTGAGCTAAATAAAGTACCAAGTAGATGGAATTTTCTAAAAACGTACCCTTGTTGTGGTAATTGGATGAGAAAAAAACATTATTGTAAAACCAATACATTCCTCGCTTCGCTGAGAATTTAATACAATAAATCTTTTTTAAATATGCGTTTATTTATATTTCTTAATTAATTTCGTAATTAAGTACGATATACACCGATGATGAATTACACTTACCTATCAAAATAACGTTGGCATAAAAAAATTATTTTAATTTTTTTGAATTATTATCGTGCCACACGTCCGCAAACCCGTTCTCAATATTTTATATATAAAAAATAACATCGTGAAGACTAAGTCACACACAGTTCTCTCCTAAATGCTTTTCAGTAATTTTGCTCATTGAGTGCATAATTTTATAATATAATTATAAACCAACGTCGTTGTTAAAAAAAAAAAAAAAAACTAATAATAATATTGTAAACATATGAAACATAAGTTTTAATACGAAATAAAAATAATTTAAAATATCAAGTCAATTTTGAAATATTTAAAATATAAACTTGTAGAAATATATTTTTTAAAAGTATTATAAGACTTAATGTTAAAAAACAATGTTTCAATAAGTAACGTGTAATTTATATTTTTTAGCTAAATTCTCTTAACCCATGATCAAATTCAAAGTGAATCAGTTACTACAATATTTTATGATTTAATCATTACCATTTGATTAATTCAATTTATTCGAATGCGATATCGTTAAAATAATAAATAAATGACTACAAAAAAATTAATTTTAAACGCATTTTATAATTATTATTTTTAGATCAAAGAATCTATTTTCATTCCACTCTTTTTATAAAAGAAGTGTTTTTGAAATGCCATTCTAGTTTATACGAAAGATTTAATTATATAATCAAATAATTAAATCCGTTTAAATGTTTCAAATAATAGAAATAACAATGGCTCGATAAGTGGGGGGAAAAAATATTTTACACAGGTAGAAAAATAATCTAGAGTTTCGTGAGGGCAAAAATTATAATCTAAAAATAAAATTTTAATTCGCCATGTTATTATTGTTTTATGTTATTAATAGGTATTATTTTATTTTTATCGATAATTGTGTTTAAAAATATAATTTTCTTCGAAGTAACACACTATCCTTTACCATAAAGTTTTACGATTAGTTATTTTGTTACTAGATACTTGATTGTATTATAAATTGATGTAAAAATTAGATTTTTATGTTTAAATTATAATTTCAATCAAAATTTTAAAAATAATGTATAAAAAGACAAAATTTTAAAATTATTTAGACATATACAAATTAATATAGAATTATTTATCTAGGTCATGGGAACTGAAAATTCATATCGTAACAATGTTAATATTTCATATTTTCATTACACGAACAATTTTTCGTCCCGAAAAATGTTAACAAATGTTTTTTGAAACTATAAGTTTTATTAGTATAAATAAAAGTATTTCATACTTTTAAATGGAAGTATATTCTATTATTCTATATAGTAAATTAGTTAAATTAATTTATTTGGTCAACAATCTTTTACAGGCTGCTTTTAGTTAATAAAATTTTTAAAAAAATCAATTAAATAATTTGTTTTTGTTTCAATTCCATCAAGATAATGAGTTTTAGTTTATTCTATTAAAATAATATACTTAAATGAAATAAATTTCTTGAAAAATAAAACTAATTTACCTAGGAAACATTATAATCCCTGTTTGACATTTTGAAGTATATTCTGCCGAAATTCTTCCTGTCTAAATCCTATCATCCTACGTATTACCACACGAGTTTCGTTAAAGATCAGAAGGGTTATAAAATGCAAAATACAAAAATAGAAAATTATATTCTGTCGATCCGTATACATTATGGTATTAGTTAATAGTTAAATAATAGTATTAGTTATTATTGTATTTTTAATTAAATATAAACTTAGTTTAATTGAGTATTCTATTGTATAAACTTTAACTTTTTTTATAATATCTAAACAAATAGTTTTTTTTTTTTAATATATTTCAAAAATTTCAAATAGTTGACAATTTATAATTACTAATTATTAATTAATAAAACGTGAACTGTGAAAATTAGTAATCGTTATACTATATAGTGATAAACAATAAATAAATTGACTTATGATTTACGTTATAATTATTAAACGACAGCGTTAGTTAATAAAAATGGTATACTACGTGATGAAAATACATGTTATAAAAGTGTTGGAAATATTGCATAACCAAGCCATTTTTGAAATAAAAAATTCTGATAACGCTTTGTATAACTAACTATAAGTTAATATATACGTATATTTCGTTATTAAATGTATATGAACAGGATACATAACTCTACATAGATGACATTTTGTTTCGTTTATATAAAGTGTAGAGCATAAAAATTTATTATCAAAATGAATTCAGAAAATATAATATATTCGAGATAATATGAACATTTTAATTTGTAAAATATTTACTAAAAAATAAGTTACAACTATAAAAAAAAAAAAACTACACGTCACACCGGTGCGCTATTAATAAATAATAAACATAATCATATTTTAGTTTAATAATTATAATTACGTTTATAGAAACATTATATAGTGTCAATTTTTTTCAATCTCCAAAATGGCTATTTCGATATTTACACAAAATTAAGGTACAAGGTACAATTGTTTTTTATTTTTTTTTTATATAAAAATAGAAGAATAACTCAATTTTAAATAACACTGAAATGAATATATATATATTTTTTTTAGGAAATATTTACTATGATTTTTACAAATATTTATGTTTTAGCTAAATAAAAAAAAAATACCTAAATATTAGCTACGTAGCTAAAAACTAAGTTTTTATTTATTATTCAGATTATTTTAATTGTGAATTATTATTTATACAGACTACATCATGTTATATTAATATTTTAAGTAATTGATATTTTTTAGTAATCAAAATTAATTGTAAAATACGAGTATGTAACACCCTACGATTTGAAGAAATTCAACTTTCAATTGTTTAGTTACTTGGTGCTTATTTTTTAAATTTTTATTTTCTAAAAAACAATAGACATTAAAATATACCTATACCTAACCCAGTTGATTAAAAAAGTATATTTATATAGTTTTTTTTACTTAGAACTGACATATATTCTAGTAATATATATATTTACTAAGCACTAGATACAGCGTGGATCACAAATATTTTTTGATAATGTACTACTTTAAAATTAAAAAAGTTGACAATTTATTACGCTTTTAAAAGGTCTAGTTTTAGCTAAATTAAAAAAAATATATCATCATTATAGATTTTATTCTATGTACATATATTTTATATATATACAGATTGTCCATATACTAATTTCAATATCTCGGTAAATAATTACAATTTTAGAATACTGTTTTTAAAAAAAATAATAATAATAAATGGGTAATAGATTATAATCAATAATCAATTACATTTAAATAATTATATCCTTATTTATTTTTAAAAAAATAAAGCCACATAAAAAAATAAATAATATAACTTTTTATTTTTTAAATTATGAGAGATTTAAAGAATATTTGTTGAAAATGTTGATGAGTCGATAATATTTAGATATTTAGATGTCAATTTTTGAGAATTTATTTTATTTAATTGAGAATGAAGTATTTTATGTCATTATATTTGTAATTTATATTCACTCATTACATTCCACCGATTTTATAATTTCAAAAAATTAATTATCATCATTTTCAATAACCATAATAGGTTGCTTATTAATCTAATCTTAATTATTTTTTATTATTTTAAACACATATTTACTGTATAAAGATTTCTAAGGCGTAAAAATGTATATAATATTCAATTAATTATTTAGTGTTCGGATCAAAAAACATTGAAAACGTATAAATATTCTGTACACTCTGTACGGCGTAGTGGCGTACCTACGTTGTATACGTATCGATTTTATTTTACTTCAGTTTTATTTTCTTCTCGCTAATTTATTTATTTACAAGATTATATAGTATATACTCGTACAGTGTAATCAAAAATGGCAGAATTTACATATAATCTCAATGTCATTTATATTATTTTTTAACACGAAATTTTGATCAACCTGTATATATTTATCATTTCGAGAAGTTTATAGGAAGAAAAAAATTAACATTGCGTCGTTTCGAGGAATATTGTATACCAGAAAAAAAATTAACTTTACGAGTATACTATACAGAGTGATCGAAAATTTGTGTTAAAAGAAAACAGTTAAGTTACGATTATTTGAATAATAATTCGTATAATAATTTATGTAACATTGTGTTTTTTCGATCACTCTGTATACAGATATTATAATATTGTTATGAGGGCGGTGGCGGCGGCTAGTGGTAGTCGCGAGTGATCATATTATTTTCTGAAAAAACAAGAGTTTTGCAGGTAATGTTCGCCAAAAAACTTTCCGTTCTTGTTATAATCATTATTATTATTTATAAAAGCTCTTTGTTTTTTGTCCGTTTCCCGGAAATAATAAAAAAGAGAGAAAAACAAATTCAACAGGCTACAAGCTGCAACAATAATAATAATTACGAAGCCATTAATTATGAAACGAATATTGGTCTATCGTGTTTAGCGCTGCCGTTAGTTTGTTTTATTTGCTGTTATGATGAGTAACCGAGTGCGGATAGTAAGAAAAATAATTATTTAATTTTTAAGTATTATACAGTGAGATTATTATTATTATTATTATAATTAGCAAGTTTAACGAATTGACTTTTAAATAAATATTATAACGCGGCATACATATTGGTCAAAATAACAAAAAACGGTCATGGAACAGATAAAATACTGACTTATCATTCCACTAGGGATCACAACTGAAATGTGGTCAGTTGATGTTTTTTAAAAGTCTTATCTTTCAGTTACTAATCGAAATATCTCTAAATTTCTTAAGATCAAGACAGTAATAAATTCCCTTCGATTTTCCCTCACCATTTTCAAGTATACTTTTTAAAAGTATTTGAAATTTTCAATGAGATATTTATATTTGATATTGGTTATCTTTATCAACCAGTAGCTATTATAGGTTATTTTATATTTCATGCTATGTAAATATTGAAAACAATAATATTTTTTATATTTCTTATGTTTATAAAAATACAATTTGATTGTAGACATAAACATTGTTATAGTAAATTTAGCTATAAATACTTTTTAAAAGTATCTTTTGCAGAAATTAATCAAAGAGTAAAGAAAATTGGTGAACTGTAAATAAAAAATCTGTAAATTTAATATCATTTAAAATATTATTCACCTATAATAATTATATCATATCTCCAAAACAAAATGCTTCATTGTAATTATTATTATCATGTTTTATACAAAATATCTTATGGAAAAATAACTCAAGTAAGAAATATTAACTATTTATTATCTATAATAAATTAATAACTATAGGCAATTATTAATCATGTTTAAATATTCCAAATAGTCATACTCATGATCATAATAGAAATGTCCAATTTTTGCAACAAAATGATTGAAAATTAGTGTTAATACATAGGTATCACCTATAATAAATTGAAAATATGAAATGTGGATACTTAAAAAAAAATTTTATAATACCTAAAAAATGTATAAACACAATAAACATATTAGGAGTTTCAATTTCATCGTATTTTTATATTAGTTTTAGATTTTAATTTGCTTGTCATATCTAATAAATGAATAGATATTATAATATAAAATAAAATATATATATTGTATTTTTTAAATACGGGTATTTACTAGTATGCTTAGTCTATAGTCAATATCATTTAAACTTTAATACATCAAAAGTCAAATTATTATATGATAATTTTATTGAAATTTAATAAAAGACAAATAACATATAACCTAATTATGAACCCTATATGGAAAATGTTAGAAAATTAAATTCTCTATTTAGATGTCAGATTTAATATAAGCTATAATATTTTGTATTATTTATTTTAAAAATAAAACTACAATTCATAGCTACGTATTATTTGAATTATATAGAAACACATAAATTATTAAATATTATTATTTATTTACTCGAAATATATTTTTTATGACACATAATGTAGATATAATCTTAATATTATAATGACCTATACGTATATTATAATATCCCACAAGAATTTACTTATTAATTATAATTCCTTTATAAATGAACTTAGTTCGTTGAATAACTTGGTGTAAATTAAAAAACAAATAGAGCCATTGCATTATATAAAAAATATTAATTTGTCATTAAACTTAAAAAGTAATCTAATTTCAAATTTTGATCAAATTAAGAATTTGATATATCAAAATAACATGTTTAGTTGAATCTTTAAATTTGCAATCTTGATTTTTTTCATATATAAGAAATAATCAGATATGTTTTTTAAATATTTCTTTTTTCTAAAGTTTTATACTTGGTATAATTTGATAAATAACTTTCAAAAAAAAATAGAACAAAATAATATATATTTTTACAATGAGTGAATTCTCGTGGGGCACCATGGCATGTATACATTATACAAGTCCAGCAAGTTGAAGTTTATTACAATATTTATTTTTATTATTGTTTTTATGGTCTTTGGTGTCCTCACGACACTAAAAGAATAACAACGATTATAATAAAACATTTTATAATATGATATAATAAAATACAGAGTGTTGAAAAAAACTAAAGGATGCGATTTTCATTGTTCTCCTTAACGAACAATAAACTAAATTTTTATTTTTGCATATTTGCAAAAATGTAAATAAACATATTATAATCAATGATAGTACTTATTTTAAAGATATACTTAATGTTGTAAAAAAATTCAACGTATTTTATATAGATAATAATAATAATTTTAAAAAATATTTGAATTACGCATTTTGGTATGACGTATTAGATTATAAAATTGTTCAAAATAATTCAAAAAATACAAAACAATTTTTTTAACATATTTTTATATAGATACTTATTTTCAAATACAATTTTTGTTTACATAAAACACTATAATTACATCATAAAATAAATAAAGAGTTAAATATTAAAGTTAACGATTATATTTATTTAAACGTGAATAATATTTGTGACTTTTTAATCATCAAATGGATAAAATGATTCATAATATAAGTTATAGATACCAACCTAATATAATTAATGTATATCAGTAATAATATATAAGTACCTATTTGTAAAATAAAAATTAAATATTTTAAATATAAATACTCCTAAAATAATTTTAAAAAAATTCCAGATTGTTAGATTTAAGTTTTCTGCATTTGCACTCCTGGAATGTGATTTTTAATTTTTAAATAATAACATTTAAAAAAAATGAAAACTTATTTAAAATATAAATCAAATGATATAATGTCTGAGAAGAACGCAAAGTTCGATATTTTTACTATATCTATATTATATATTATAATCATGGTTCAGAGCGGAGTGAAAAATTTATTGGTTATTTAATAAGTTTTTTATTTTGACATCCATTCAAATTTTAAGATTTCACATTGATGTTTGAATTTTCTTTTTTTTAATATCTGTAGACATTTTTGTAGGCAGAAAAATAGTGGTACGATTACCACGAATATAGTTGAATATAGTATGGCTTTGGTAAATAATTACATCTAGTTTTGGTACCTACCTAAATACTTAATTTAGCTCTATTTTCGCATTTTCCAAAAAATAAAATTTTATAAAACAAATAAATGTTTAAAATAATGTTTTGAATTAAAACCACAAAGCTAACAATTTTATGTGTGTTATGTCTTCTTTTAAATAAGCATATTATATAAAATTATGAAAATCAATTGATGTTTAATTTTTGTGTTCCTTAAAGACTGAAGACACTTTTGCGAGTAGAAACAACGGTCCGATTATCATAAGTATGGTTTCAGTAATAAATTTTAATGTTGTTGGTAGTTTATTTAGCAAATTTTTCGAATTTCTTAAAAGTTCTTTTTTGGCATAAGAAAAAATACCAAAAGATAGTTAAAAAAACTGCACAATTTAAGGAAACTATAACTTTTACTCTATTTAAAATAATTTATAATAACTAATACAATTTTTATCGTAGAGATTTGATAATTATTTTGAATATTAACTTATAGGTATTCTACACCAAACCAAATTTTAAAACTGTTGCATTGATTATATGCCTAAATATAGAACATTAAAATTTTTACAAAAGTTTTATTTTACTCTCAATAATATTTAATATAATTTGGTATTTCGGATATTGCTGTTTTAGTATAATTAAAATCATTTTATTTTTCGTTTTAAAAATAATAAGCTAGTATTAATAAAAAATTGATAATGATTTAAAAATATTAATCATTTTTATTTTTTAATATATTTTATAATTTGATTAGGATTTTAATTTTGACGAATTCAATAGGATTTGAACATTAAATTGTTCGAATTCCAGTGCATTGAGGATCTTGTAAAACAATATTATTATTGATGAAAAGAATAATAATATATTTGAAAGTACTATTTCATATTTTTGGTATTTTAAATAATTTCAATATAATTATATATACGGAATTAGATCATTTTTAAAAACAATTTTATTTGATTTATATCAACCAGAACTAATTTAACACACGAACATAAAATAAACTACATAAATATTGAGTACAAATATTTTTGTTATAAGTGTATTTAAAGATCGCGGTTAAAAACGTAGCCTCCTGTCATCCGATCTCTATAAATCAGTGGTTCTCAACCAATGATCGTGGTGACTTAGATCTTCTATACCAATGTTTTAAACGTTTTTCTAGTAAGAATCTTGGAAAAAGTTTTACATTTTTTCACAATTCAAGATATATCAGATTTATAAACTATATTAATGTTTTTGTGACTTTTTACTAAATTTGGCCCCCAGATCGAGAATCGCTGTAATTCAAATCGTTTCTTTATATTTTTGTATTTATATATTACTTATAAACAATATCCAAATCGCATAACTATTAATATACGTTCGATCTCGATTCAGTACGTGTATAAAATACTTGAAAATATTTCATATTCTAAATTGTATTTTAAAGCCATTGCATATTATGCTTATTTTAAAATGCTAAATTGTTATATTATCAAAACATATTTTTTTTATATAGAATCCTATTTGGATTAATAAATTTTATTTTTATTTACATATACGTGTCAGATTCAGTATGATCAGAATTTTAAGTCACTTTTGAATTTAATTTTTACAGAAAAAATGTAGATATTTATTAATAATATTATTCAGATATTAGATTATGTTAATGAAATACCGATATTTGTAAATTATTCTTTATTTTGCATATTACTTAAACAAGAAAAGTGTCAAAATATAAAATGCTCATGAATCTCCATTATAAATAAAGACTCTTAATTTTAAATAATTAATCTTATGTTTTATACTAATATTTCAGAAATCTATTATTCATCGTTTGTTATATTAATATAATATATTGCAAACAGATAGAATTTATCTTTTCACTATTAATATAATCGTTTTAATTTATTTTATTTGAATCATTTTTTTTTTTTCAAATTACTTTATAAATATTTTCCTTACGATATTAAGAATTCTGTATTCCATTAAAAAGTTTTTGTTTCAGTTTTAATTACGAAACATATGTCCATTTTCATGATTTTTTTAAGAGTGAGAATTTTTTGTTCAAATAAATAAATTTTTATTAATAAATTGTACGTTTACATATTAATTTGTATAACCAGAGAGGACTAAGAATCTTTAGGTCATTTTTTAATTAAAGAAAAAATTATAATATATAATATAATGCTACCATTGCTACTTATAGTATTCTGCATAACTATACCTTATATGGTCTAAACTTAACCAAACCAAAGTGGTACTTGTATCTAAAAAAATAATACTAATCAATTAGGTTTGTCGTTGAATATAATTCTGGTCTATAATTGCCAGTGTTGGGACTTATCTAGATAAATTATCTAAATAATTTTTTTTTTTATCTTTTATCTTATTTAAATAAATAAATATAAGTTATCTAAGTATTTATTTTAGCTAAAAATTTCACTTATCTATTCAAAAGATAAATTATTTTATAAAAATTAGCAAGATTTTTTCGAAAATGTTTCATTTGTATTCTCATTGTTTCACGCACAACTTGTACGTAAAATAACATCTCAGGCAAAAATATATGACGTTATTCTGAAAAGACTATACATTATTCCTATTAAATACTTATTTTTTATCAGTAATTAATATTCTGTGTTCGGTAATAAATATAATATATAAAATGTATTAATTAATTTATATAAATAGCCTGTATTAGTACAAACATGTCGCAACCGATGTTATTTCCAGAACTTAATTAATATTTTTAAATTATAATTAAAATACGAATAATAGAAACAGATGACAAGTTATAATCACCGCCGTAATTATTATTTATTTATTGAGACATTTTTCAAATTCTATCTAATCTTTATTAATAAAGATAATCTAGCCGTTTATCATTTCCGTATTCGCTGTACGATCGTCTAAAATTAATATAAATAATAAATAATATATAATTCATATTGACATAATATCCAGATATTCATGACAATTTATAAGTCTGACTAGCAAATACGTGAGATGATATTAATCTATTTCGGGTTTTATGTTTTGTAACTATCTATGAATCAAATTTTAATATGTTCATGAATCATAACATATAATAATAATAAACATTATTTTGTATACACAAATACACAATACTCTTAAATATATTTTCAATGTTGTTAATTAATAATTTTATAGTCCACTACACGAAAAGTAATTGGTGACCCCTGCCACCCGCCCATCATTAAATAGCCATGAGTTTTCTTATGTGTAACTACTATTTAAGGATGTATTCTTAGAAATATTATTTTTAAAGCAAACAATCAAAAAAATAAACATATTTTATAGACATATACTTACAAGACGGAATATAATTTTTTTAAAATTAGTTATTTTAATTTTAATTTCTATAATTATCTGTAATTTATCTAGATAAAATATTTTTATCTTTTATCTGTATCTTAGATAAAATTTAGTGTTGTTATCTTTATCTTTATCCAGACGATTTTTTTGTTATCTGTTCCTAATACTGATAATTACATTATAACCTTGTACACCTGACACCCTCATCCCCCACCATCTGTGAGCACGCTTCTGATGGTCACCATCATTCTAATAGTTAATTCTTCCATAAATTAGGAAATTACAATAGTGGTTATATTCACTCATTTTTGTTGAGACGCATGAATGAATCTATATTATTGTAATTAAATTTAGTATATTATTAATAATTGAAATAAAATGAATGGATACTTCAATTTTACATACAATTTTATTGGACGAAACTTGCATAAATTCTACAAGAAATCATAAATGATCTTTTATTTCGATTAAAATAAAATTTTAAAAATTATTATTATTATATAACTATAATTTATATTTATACATTAAATCTAAAATTATAAGTTACATATACACACATAATATAGGTACACATTACCATCAACAAATAAAATGTCATTCACATTCCAAGGATATCCGAACATACAACATAAAATATTACTATAACAGGAACATAAACAAAAGCAAATCGTTTAAAACTTTACCTATATGAACTATTGAACTCCCATATTTTAGGATGAGGTTTAATTAATTAATTGTAATAAAGAGCATGGTAACCCTCCATATAATTATTAGTTTTATTCTCTTTATTATAAACAGTAAATCTTTCAGGTTATTCAAATAAACCAGAAGCTCATTACGTATATAAGAAAACATTTTTTTAAATGGAAACAATGGAAATGTATAACAACTTCTGGATGATTTACTACGTATACTAAAATATCATTAAATCTATTCAACATACAGAATATTCTTCAATTCTGAAGGAAAATGTAGTAGAGCCTAATACTGACCATACTTACCTATCTGTCAAATATTATCACTATCAATAATAGCATCATCCAACAATACTATTATAAAATTGTAAATTTATAAGTACTACTCTAAAAAGCAGGAAGGTCGATTTTGGACGTTTCTTCTTCGTCTCTTTGGTCCTTGGAAAAATTAGTGATTTATTATAATTCAGATTTGAACGCATTAATATTCCATTCGAAAATAGAATTCTGAGCGATACTCAATATACAATATAATAAACTAATGAACCGTTCCAAAATTTTACTATGTGTGTAAACTATTATGAGAAAACTTGAAAAAATTTACAAGTCCAAATGTTCAAAATTGCATTAGTTATCATGAAAATTTAAAATAAATTTCGTCAAAATTACGATTTTCGTGAATTTAACCGATTTTCTGCCATTTTTTCGAAAAATTAATTTTAAAAAGTATCAACTAGATGTCATTCGTAGTAATCGGACCATTATTTCTAAATCGTGCTTTCAGGTATAAAAAAAATAATAAATATAATATATATTAGTAATATAATTTTATTTATTTTTAATTATATAATGAATTTTTAAAAATCCGGGGGACGATCGCCACGTCCTCTCCCTAAAATACACCCTTGCTTGAAATGTAAACAATTGGTAGCAATCTCCTTCGATTGTTTTTGGTATAATTTCAAATACCAATCACATTTAAGTACCATCATAAGCTATTGTAACCTAAAAATGAATTTTTTAAAGTTCAATTTCCCAATAATATGAATTTACAATACGTTCATTATTTGTTAATTTATCACCCACCAACAATTCAGCTCTTACATATTCAACACATCGTTAATATATAATTTTTTTTCTCATGGCATTAATGGAAATGAGATGTTTAGAAATTTTCGGAAACGAAATCGATAAGTACTATATTCTTAATTTCTGGGAAGGGAAATTGAAGTTTGGCATTTTACAGAAACGAATGGAAGGCTAGATTAATTATTCAGTCCGTTTATAAATTACTTAAAGTAAAACGAATATAGTATTATTATCTTATTGATTACAACTTGCAAACTTATTGGCAATTGAAAAATAATCTATTTTAAGGATCGGGCGGAGTATTCGATATTCTACAAGTCAAATTATTTAGATGGCCTAGACTCAAATAATACCGTAATTTTAAAGATAAGTTTATAGTTATTATCAATACGAAACACGACATTATCGAAATAACCATAACTTTAGGCGAATATAATTTAAAATTTTATGGGAGCCTTTTAGTTTAAACCAATAATTTAAAACTTATAACAAAGTTTCTATATTTAGAACATAGATTAATAAATACAAAACGTGAAGTAAGTCGTTTAACAAAAACGAAGATAGATAAACGATTATTATAATATTCAATCACTATACCTACCATATTTTTACCACGATTTTTATTTTACCCCGTAAATATATGAGTAACTTCGTTGTGCAACACGAGGACGAATGAAATATGAAAAATGTTGGTAACGTCAAAAGTCTAAATAATTTTACTTCACAGCTATTATAAATAGCTTATAAAACGAGAGTTATAAAAAAGATGAAAATATCAAATAAATAACGTTTTTAATGTTGGCTTCATTAGTTTTCATCACCATCATTTTTATTATTGATTATTATTTTGCAAGTTCTGAGTTTTAGAAATTTATTCTAAATCAACATATCTACTATGTTATTTCCTTTTATTCATTCGTTTTCAATTAATTCGAATTAAGTTTTAAACTTTTTTAAATAAAAATACTTCAAACACAATAAAATAATAATGTTGTTGTGCTATCATAGCAGACTTTGATAGTATTCCAAATAAATAATATTCGTAGTACTGTATTCAGAATATTTTTTAAGTACTCGGAATACTTTTTAAATACTTATTTTCAAAAGTATTTAATACAATACTTTGAATAATTTTTAAAAGTATATATTCCAAGAAAAAAATACTTATTTTTAGTAGTTTATCTTCGCTCAAGGAAAAATGTTTGTGAAATTCGAAAAAAAAGCTAAATGAAGTACCAACTATAGACGCAATTTTCTATCGAAAGTATACCCTATTTGTGGTAATCGAACCATTATTTCTACTCGAAAAAGTGTCTTTAGACATAAAAAAAAATATAATAATATTCAATTCTATAAAAATATTCAAATTTTAGGAGCTTATAAAAAAAAAAAATTATCATCTACAATTTTAAAAATATTTTGAAAATAGATTAAGTAATATTTGAGTAAGCTTCTATAAAATTTTCAAACCGTTAAACCTGAATTTGCAGGTAATCTTAAACATTTTTAGAAAAAAAAATTTAAATCTCTATACATAATCAGAAAATAAATCAATCATTTCCAAAGGTTTTTCTCAAATTTTAAAATTTATTAAAATATTCAAAAAAATGTTCAAGTTCCTATGATCAAAACTTAATTAGTTATCATGAAATAAAAATTTTTTAAATAATGAAACCGTTATTTTGCCGATTTTCGGAAATTTTAACTTTAAAAGCTTATAAAAAAAAAATTACTAGTCATAATTTTTAAAATATTTTGTAAAAAGATTAAGTAGTATATGAGTACACATCGATAAAATTTGTCACATTGCGATCTTCGCTCAGAATTGTTTTTTTCGAATGAAATATCGTTGTTTCTGATTTTAATTATAATATTATATTTTAAAATACAATTCAATTTCATTATTAACTTCCCCGAGAATCGAAGAGACGTAAAAGGAACGCCCAGATTCGACATTCTGTATTTTTTTTTTTTTTTACATAGTTAAAGGTATCAAAAGAAACATTTTCTGCTTAGAATTTTTTAATTTTTAGTCAATACAGCTACGGTTTAAATTTATAGTAGAAACGGTTTTATTTTATTTTTGTTCTAGCTTTAAACTATTGTTATTAGCTAGAAACGTACACAAAAATAATTTGGAATACAATATTATACTGCATACGAGTGAAATAAAAAAAATATAGGGATTGTAAATCGATTAAATATTAAAAAAAAAAAGTACTGCTACAGCTATATACGTTACATCCATTGTCGAGTAATTTAAAAACAATAGATGATAGATAATATAATGATTTATTTAGGACAATAATATTATCGCGGTCGTTTATCCATGACATTTTAAAAGCACTATTATATTATTTACAATAATTCGAATGATAGAAATACGACGTAATTCGCCTAGGGTCTATTATTTTAATGATATGACAGCTGACCTGTCGAATACGCGTACGAAATAAACCTTGTCACATCTAATATTAAAACCCCGTACACGAATATAGATCGTAATATAGACTAAATGGAATTTCGCGTGAAATTCACTACAGAATTTTTAAAATTTATTAGCATAGTTTACCTGTTCACCTATTCACCTGTCCAATATATTATGTTTTTGTTCTTGTCACAAAAAATTATGCTGGCTAAACTTTCGTCAGTCTCGACAAGCGAAAAAATATTAATAATTAATAATTAGTTTAAGTCAAAAAAAAGATAAGTGGGGATGTCGATTGTGAACGTTCTTTCTTCGTCCCTTCGGTCCTCGGAGAAATTAGTGGTTTATTATACTTAAGATTTGAATGCAATGATATTGCATTAGAAAATACGATTCTGAGCAAAACTTAATATATTACAATATGCTATCCTAATAATCCATTCCAAAATTTTACCACGTGTGTAAATTACGAATGTAAATATATAAAATAAATTTCAATTTCCTACGATCAAAACTTATTTAGTTATTAAGAAATAAAATAATGAAACCGTAATTTTGCCGATTTTCAAAATATTTTGTAAAAACATTAAGTCTTATATGTCTAGACTTTGACAACATTTTCAAACCAATGAACTAAAAATGTCAGGAATTATTAAACATTTTTATAAAAAAAGTTTTTTATAAAACTCTATACTTAGTCAGAAAATCAACCATTTGTTTCTAAATTTATTCTTGTAATGAAGTTCACCTAAGTTAATACTCAAAAAAATTTTCAAGACACTATGATTAAAACTCAATAAGTTTTCACGAAATTAAAAAATTTTAAGTAACAGAAACCGTATATTTGCCGATTTTCCGCCATTTTTTTGGTAGTTTTTCTCCTCCCAAACAAATGCTTTTGAGAATTTGGGAAAATGAGCTAAATAAAGTACCAACTAGATGCAATTTGCTATCGAAAATATAACCTACTTATAGTAATCGGACCATTTTTCTACCCGAAAAAGTGTCTTAATAAAATATCATAAGATTCATTTCTGTTAAAATTATTCAAATTTTAGAAACTTATAAAATAAAGTTGCAACATATGATTTTGAAAATATTTTGTAAAAAGATTAAGTTGTATATGATTAGACTTTGATAAAATTTTCAAATCGAAAAAGCAAAAATTACAGGAAATATTAAACACTTTTGGAAAAACGTGATAATCTTTATATTTAGTCAGAAAATCAATCAATCGTTTCAAAAAATTTTTCAATGATGTAAAACACTTATTTTGACACTCAAAAAAAGTTTCAAGTCCTTATGATCAATACTTAAATAGTTATCACGAAATTAAAAAAATTGAAATAATGAAACCGTTATTTTTCCGATTTTCGGGGATTTGAACTTTAAAAGCTAATAATAAAAAAATTTCAGTCACGATTTTCAAAATATTTTATAAAAAGATTAAGTAGTATATGATTATATTTCGATAAAATTTTCAAAGTGATAAATCAAAAATTATCAGAAATATTAAGCGTTTTTGGAAAAAAATTCAAAGTTCTATACTGGGTCAAATAATCAACCAATCTGTTCCAAAATAGTATCACATATGTATATTACCTATATTAATACTCAAAAAAAATTTCAAGTCCCTAAAATGAAAACTTAATTAGTTATCACGAAATTAAAAAAATTTAAATAACAGAAATCGTAATTTTGCCGATTTTCCACAATTTTTTTGGAGTTATTCGCCTCCCAAGGAAAAACTTTTGAGAAATTCGAAAAATGAGCTAAATAAAGTACCAACTAGACACGATTTGCAACCGAAAGCATACCCTACTTGTGGTAATCGGGCCATTATTTCTACCCGAAAAAGTGTCTTCATACATAAAAAAATAAAAAATTTAAAAAATCTTTGTAAAACCAATACATTCTTCGCTTCGTTCAGAATCTAAAACAAAATTAAAATAATCAAGTAAATATTTTACTTTTTATAACTTTATTCGTGTTAAAGTCATAACAGTCGATAATCATTAATAATTAACTATAAGCCTATAACAATGATACATAATAACTATATAAAAAGTTTATATTTTTTAATCAGTTTTTTAATGAGTTTATAACTGTATATTATTATTATATTATATACCTAACATCATATGAAATCGAATTTTGCTTGCTCTAAGTGGAAATAATATAAATTTTTTTTATGTTTCTATTTATACTCACTGATTTCACCCTATCCATTTATAATATATTTAACAAATAAGCTAAAATCATAATGTAATGTTTTAAAATGCATAAATAATAACACCTAATGACATTAATTAATATAATTTTTTTTCCATAGATTTATAATAGTTTCCGGTTAAAAAAGGAGTAAAATAATTTTATAATAATAATAATTCAAGATTTAACATAAAATAAAAGTAATATTACCGAGAGACGGTTTTTGGGTGGTATTAATCAGTGGTGTACACAGACGCCTTTAAGAGGGATAAAGGGCTGAAACCTCCCCTATTGGTTGTACTATGGGTATATATTTCTTACTAAGATTGGTACTAATCTTGACAGTTTATATTATAGTTTTATGCTATTTAAATAAATTATTTTTTATACTCGTACATAATAATGTTTTATATGATTAATTTGATAATTAAATAACTATTTTACTAATATTAATAGTGACCAATTGTTTTTTGTTTCTTTAAATAATCATTACATATCACCTGATCGCTAAATTCTATAGTCCCTTCCTTCCCTCTTTTAAAAATCCAGCGTACGCCACTGGTATTAATTGTCGTTTAACCTCTGCTTATACCGGTTTTTTTCACCGTTTAAACTCTCAAAATCAAAGCTAATCGTGCAGTATTATAATACGCTTAGAATCATGTGGGCAATATATCGAAATATATTCCTATGTTTAAAACTGTAACTATTATCGTGGTTACGTGCCAAATGATAATTACACATAATAATACGCAATAATAATATAAACACCGAAATAACACGACAAAAAAAATCAATTTAATAATACACCAATAATAAAGTGTTAATAGCAATACGTGGACTATAATAATAAAATACCTTAATGTATATGATATAAGATAATTACTAAGCAACGGAATTTTTTTTTTAATTTTATATGTATATAAATATAAATATGTTGTAAGTACCTACTATATTTTATGTTTCGTTTTTCGGTTATGTTATCGTTATAAATAGACAGGATATAATATATTTGTTTCACGTATAGAAAGATAATTGAATTTGATAATTCGCAAAATTATATAGGTAGGTACAGAGCTAGTTTTAAAAAAATATTATAATAAAAATCTTATTTTTCACATAAATATACAATAATAAGTGATTGCTCAGACTGGGAAAAAATATTTTTTTTTTTAAATATTCGAAATAAATATTCTATTATTTACATAAGATAATATTTCATGAGTACTTGAATACCTCGCATATTTGCCTATAAAATTTCCAAATTATTTTTTTTCATTTTAATGTTTAAAAATTCTAACTATGAGAAATACTATTCGTCATTTTGAAAACCAGTTCTTTTCTCAGAGAATAAAATAAGTTTCGTATATTATATATAGAAATTTAAAATTTTATTATATCCAGACAACCGTTCGTTAAACAGAATAAAAACAAAAATTATATCATCACATTGAATTTCTGTGAAAATTATGTCCGTTATAATTAGTGTGCCTACCTATTATTTTTATAATATTATTATGCAAACGCTAAAACAGCGTTTTATGTAAATAAAATTAAAATGTGTATCAATTAAAAATATGAAATAAATTCAAATTATCAAAACATATATTTTAAAATAAATTTGATGAATTCTTACACAAAAAATTATTTTATTTAAATAATGTGTAGACTTATATTTTAAGAAATTGGTGAAATTAAATTTACCATTTTATATAACTATATTGTATTTATATATAGTATTGTTTAATATATACTCTAATATTGTTTTATGTTAAAAAACATAAAACTTTAACATACTTTATATGTAAACGTATGAACTAATGAACAAATGAGGCGTCTTATGTCAAATGTCAATTTTATATTTCCTTAAAGCCTAAAGCCTTTTCATTTTTTATTTATACTAAAAATATTAATGTTGTTTTTGATGTTGATTTTTGGTATAATGTGAATGGTATATACGCAGAGCCACCGTTACGATTTGTGAGGCCTTATTTTTAGAGAAATATTACCAAAATAAATTCCCCGTTAAAATATCATGAAAGTTTTGGCTATTGTTTTTGCATGAATAGCATTTGAGATTTAGTTAACGTAAGTTCCAGTCTCCTTTTAATTGCGTCTATGTCCAAACAACTTAAATTATTATAATATTATTGTATATAAACTATTATAGAAACATCAATAATAAAATAATATTTAGAAGCACTTTATTAATTCAAACTTGTATTCTTTTTGCAATCTAAAATCAGAATGACTAAACTATTCAAATATTATATACGTATATTGTAACAAAAGTGTTAATAGGTAATTACCCTTTAAAATAATATACTAATATAATAATAATAATAAACTTAAATTGTGTAATATTGGAATCTATTTCCGTAATAATTAAGAATTATTAGTATTATTACTTTTAATGAAAGCTCGTAATATTTCTTTCTATACCAACCTACCTATAAATAAGATTTGTAAAATATACAAATATACATAATACATGTAGGTACTTTTAAGACTTAAGAAATTGCACATATTTTAGATTATTTATCGTATTTTAGAGGCCGGTAAAACTTATAAGAAGACCGTAGTTTGAAAATCCCTGTTATGCATACATAATATAAAAACAAGGATAACGATTAAAATTTAATGCTTGTGTATTTAAATATATTTAAAATGTATAAAATTAAAAATATTTTAACAATATTATAATAAGTTATAATAAATAAATATTATATAATATAGTAAATACTAAATTGACTATACATTCATTAGGTACATTAGGTATGATTAAGATTTGAATCCAATGATTTCGCATTCGAAAATACAATTCTAACCGAAATTCAATCGGATACAATATATTATACTGATAATCCGTTCCAAAATTTTACAAGACCCTGCGTTCAAAATTGCATTAGTTGTCTTGAAATATCTAAAATCAATTTTGTCAAAATTACGATTTCGTGAATTTTGAATCTAAAAATAAATTTAACATGCGAATTAATTTATTTGACCTTACTATAAGTTTTAATACAAAATTTAATTTGCAATGAACTTTGTTATTTAACTAAGTTAAAGAATACCATTAACTTTCCGACTAGGCTATTAGCATAAAAAGGATAATATTAAACATTTTCGTACAACAAAAAACACGAAAATAATATCTGATATTGAAAGTACGAGTGAATATTACAAGAGTCATTGACGTAGTAACGTAAAAATATGTACAAAAAATATAACATATGTGTACTTACTTAAAAAACTTTCCAAAAAAAAATATGCATATTTACGATAAAATAATGTCCGCGTTTAACTAAATGTAACCTGCAGGTTACAGAACTTTATAAAAAACAAATTGTTTGTGCGATGATTTTTCGTTATAAATATGGTAATAGCTTTTTGTTTTAGCCTTTGTGTAATATTAATAATTTAGATAATCGAATGAAAAGAATGGTTATGAATTTATGATTCATGAATTTACATAGACTTATAATACTATAAACGTATGTAAATTTATGATGTTATAAAGGTGGTGGGGAAGCAGGGTGGGCCACAGTAATATATAATAATAATATACATAATATGCAAAAGCCACCTTCATAATCTACAATAACATGGACTAATTATACTTTTGTATATATTTGTACTATTTTGTCGTTTGTCTTTTCTATCGTTGTGGTTTGTTTAGCAGTGAATAATGATAGAATATGTTTAATAAAATTATAACTTAAAAACACTGAAAATTCTTAAAAAAAAAAAATGCATCGCAAATGAAGTTGTCAGTTACTAACACAATTTTAATATCAATCAAAATTGGCCTAATCGGAGTAAAACTTGTCCTACTTCAATTTTTGCTCCTCCTATAAAAATACTTAAATGGCGCCCCTGATGTTATAGATTATTCATGAGAAATCATAAGATACATATTTAATAGGTAGTTACATTTTACTGGGTTGTACAGCGTTACTCAACCAGAACACCTTGACTAGGGGTCGCGTAGGTCAAAAATGATGATTTTATATAACGCTGATTAACAAAATGTACCTTTTTATTTAAAACTTTTTATTTAAAAAAAAAAAAAAAAATACTTAAAATAATAACTATAAAATTAGCCCGATAAAGGCATACATAGAAAAATGAATAAACATTATAAAATAAATAATTAGTATGATCGTTGAATTTGTTTTACATTTAAAAGTTGCTCATCAATATAACGGACACTCCACTGCTCATGCATAATTTCCAACGACCCGAGACATAACGTTCAAACTTGACAAGTTTAAATTACTAGACATGGTATTTATAAATTATTATTTAAAATAATATATTTCGTTTGGTTAATGATAGGATATTTTTATTGTTCAAATTTATACCTAATATAGATGGGAGGGGGGGAGGGGTCGCGACACTAAAAAGGTTAAGAAACGATGAGGTAATGTAACCTGTAGACTTTTTTTAGTAAAATATAACTAATAAAATAATACATAATAAATAAAGCCTTTAACAAATGGCAATTAAAATACTGTAATTTCATACAAAAAAAATCGGGCAGTCGATTTTGCGCATTCGTCCATTCGGTCCTCACTCCTCAGAGAATTTAATGTGGAACGTAGTTATTACTTATTGTGTTTGGTATATTATAATATTAAGATTTGAATTCCATGATATTGCATTCGAAAAAACGTTTCTAAGCGAAACTCAGTAGGATATACACAATATAATTAGTGATATTTATTTTTATAAATTCCCTTTAGTTGTCAAATAATGTGCAATAGAAAAATTAATTATAAAATAATGAAATTAAAGTTCATCAAAATTACAATTTCTGTTAGTTTTGCCGTTTTTTAACCATTTTTCTTATACCAAAGAAAAACTTTTGAGAAAAACAAGCTAAATAATGTACCTACGTAATACCAACTAGACAAAATTCTCTACTGAATATATAGGTATATATAGGTATATATAGGTACCTTGTGATAATCGGTCCATTATTTCTCCCAAAAAAAATGTTTTCAGGCTGTTAAAAACAAAAAAAAAGAGTAAATAATAACTAATAAGTAATAAGTAAGTTCAATATAATATTCCGATAATATTTATTTGTTATAGATTTATACATTTATTTATCAAAAAATATGCAAAAGAAATAATATTTATCATAAAATAATGAAATCCAGGTTTGTCAATAATATAGATCCCGAAAATTTTGCCGTTTTCTACTGTTATATTGATGGTTTTTCCTGGTTCATTAAAAAAATGTTGAGGAATTCGAATAATGAGCTAAAAAAAATACCAACTAGACAAAATTCTCTACCGAAAGCATACCCTTATTTATGGTAATCGGTAATCACTGCCAGTAAGTGTCTTTAGACTTTAAAAAGCACTAAAATCAAACATCAATGTGAAATCTTAAAATTTGATGGCGTATAAAAAAATGGACCTTACAATTTTTAAATTGTTTGCATATATATTCAGGATTATGTCATAAAAGATAAAACACAAATCAATATGAATATGCTAATATTCAATTTTCAAGCCGTAAAACATAAAAATTGCAAATTACGAAATTTGCATTATTGAATAAATAATTACATTTTTAGAAAAATGTTATCTATATTTAGACATATAGGTTATCCACAACTAATAATTCCAAAAATTTTTCTTATACGCAGAATACATATTTCAATTATTTAAATAAGTAACTTTCAAGTCCCGACGTTCAAAATTGCATTAATTATTAATTTATCATGAAATATTTAAAATCGAGTTCGTCAAAATTACAGTTTCGATGAATATTTCCATTTTTCCGTCATTTTTGGTAATTTTTCTTCTCCAATGAAAAACTGTTGAAAAATTTGAAAACAAGCTAATTAATGTACTAACTAGATGCAATTCTCTATATTAAGCATACTTACCATGTTTCTGCGCGAAAAAGTGTCTACATACATAAAATATAAAAATAATCACACATCATTATAAAACTAATTTTAATCTAAAATAAAATATGTTCATTAGACATCAATAATATTATTATATTATTTCAATTTATTAATAAACATAAACAAATCATTTTGTGGAAGTCCGATTTTTTATAATTATATAGGTAGGTACTTATTCCATATACCTATGTACAATTTCTTCAAACGCATATGATTATTTTTAGTCTAAAATTCTAATATGTAGAACTATTAAAATTTTGTAAATTTGTAAATATATCCAAGATAATGTTTAATACAATTAACAAATGTTACATTTCTATATCTAAAAATTTAATACACGCTCAACTCATATATTATATAATTTTTTTAATAATAATTGAATTAAATTAAACCAAAATCAAACACAATTTCTTAAATGTCGTAAGTCACGATTTTTTTAAATAAGCCCTTTATAATTGGAGTTTTGAGTAAAATTTATGAAATGACAAACTTAAATAACTATTGATTTTCATTATGTTATTATGCGTAAAAATACGTACAAATTTAAATTACGTTAAGTTGAAAATTTGATAAAAGTTTTATAACATAGGTAGGTTATTCCATTGATTAATTATACAATTATGTATAATTAATCAATGGTTATTCTATTATCTTTATTAATATGCATTATATATAGGTACAAATCAATTATTTATGTCAGAGGTGTATTTATAAGGAGAGTCGAACAGGTTTAAAACCCCCCATGATCAAAAAATAAAAACAAAATTAATATTAATAATATTATTTTATCACCTGTTTCAGATTTTGCATTATAATGTACATACAGATACAAAACATAGTTATTTAAATTTTTTTGCAATTTATTTTTTTATATTATAAAACCGCGAGGGGGAGGCAGCTTCATGTAAACTTTTTAAAAAAATCTGAACCCTCTTTATAAATTGCTAAATACGCCTCTAATTTATGTAGGTACCTAATTAATACATATGGATGGGTGTTTATAAAATGTGACAATTTATGACTAATTTATGCTGAAACTTAAAAACAAATTCTTCATAGAACTTGGAGTCTTGAAAAGTAAAAATAGAAAAATGGAATGTCCAAATTCAACATATGATTTAATATACCTACTCGTTTATGTCGTATATTTAATTAACAACACAATAATTGTCGTTAACTAGATACATACCTATATGAAATCATTATATTCTACACGAATTTAATGCAAGTGTATATTTTCTTAATATGTAAATATCAACGAACCACTATTGAATATAGTTCAAATTTTTGACGAGATGGCGTTTTATTTTTCCCATTCACTCGATATGTAGCTATAAAGTAACTTATTTCCAATCGCGTTTTCGACCGGTGCGCATAATATTATTTTAAAAATATTTCTTCACTCTTGAAAACACTACCTACGTCCTATGATAATATGTTATTGTTATTTTCAATTCTGTATTGCTATATTTAGTAGAACTGATCCGGTTTGGTCACTCGTCACATCTATTTATTATGACGACCGAGGGTAACCTATCTTTGGCAGGTTACAATGATATATATTATTATTATTACGATTATATTATGATCTGTTATAACAAGTTCGCACGGAGAGCTTCCGATTTAAAATGTCCACGGACGAAACAAGTACAAATATTTTCTATTTTTGTCGTAATTGTTACTGTTACCTACTTAATACTTGCTACTTGGCTGGAAGAGTTCACTAATTTTTGTAATTCTTTAAATTTAGTTATTCTTTTAAAATTAAATTAAAAATTGAAACTTAAATGTAATTAAAAGTAACTTAACTAAGCAAAAATGTTTAATAAATTAATTTTTAAAAATTAACGAATTAGGTATATAATATTACAGGTAATTATTATTTTAAAATAATGCCTAAATATAAGTACCTATTGTATTTTTGTTTTACTTCAATCTTAATCATATATTTTAAGTAGATAAGTTACCTATCTAAATTTAAAAAATAAAACCACTATAGTATAGCAAATGAAATTAAATATTAAAATATTTTGTTTTCTATAAAAGTATATTATTTAACTTAACTTCATAAACAAGTAATTAGTTAACAATAAAAAATATTTGTATATCTTTTTTAGAAAAATTTAACTCTTCAAGATAAAAGTTGAAAAACTTAATCGTTAAACCTATAACTTGATTATGTTCTTAATACTATTTTATATTATTATATAATGATATAATAATGTTTTATGTTCATAAAAATGCAAAAAATTATTTTGGTATTCTTTAAAAAAAATGTTTTAATTGTACTTAATATTAATAATATTAATATATTTTCAGCAGTTTTCTTTTTGCATAACACATCGATAAATTAGTAATACTTTAATAAAATAACATTATCCATAAAAACAATAATATTTTATTATATGTAAATTTATGCAATATTTATACGGAGAACTGAAATTAATTTAAAAGTAAACTCAGCATATCGCATATTATGTTTGATTATTGACTTTCTGGCGAAATTATAGGTAGAAATAATATTTTTTAAAACTCCAAACTTACATCCATAACACATAAAAATAAAATTATTTTCTTAAAAAAAATACCCATTTACAAACATTTTAATATTCTGTTATATCCAATTTTAAATTTAGCTTTTTGAATACTGTATTCTTTAAATTCTAAAATATCCTTTTTTATGCAAAATCATTTTTTCCCCTTGAACTCAATGTTTAAGTTTAATAAAGATATTCTTACTCATATTTACATTTAACTGCACAGCTTATAGAAAGAAATATAGATACCTACTGGAATAAATACATATTGTGAATGCCTAATACAAATTTCAAGTTATCTACGACCATCATATCTTTAAATTTATAAAATAACAAAAATAAATTTCGTTAAATATTGGTTTAGGCGATTTTTACCGTATTTTTTTTTTCAAATTTTTTTTTAATTTTAGAAAAACTGTTGAAACATTTATAAAATGAGTTATATAAAGTATCAATTAGAAAGTAACATTTTCTATCAGAAAGAAAAATTTCTACTCGTTAAAATATCTAAGTACGGTACATGCAGCATACAGGTACTTACAATATACTACATACATACACAACAAAAAAAAACAAATGCTCATTATAAAACCAATATATTTCTTGCAATCTCGCATATAGAACCTAAAAATGGTTACAATAATTATTTTTCAATTTGGTCGTTTGAAAAATTCTTAAGATAAATATTTGGTTATCTGATATGATAGGTGACATATCGATACATCCAACGAAAAAGGTACACTAACTCAATTGTTCAGGAGGAGCAAAATCAAATTCAAAGTTAATTTCTTATTCTAGTTTTTTATTTTTATTTTAATATTATTTTATTATCTCTGTGGGATAGACGGAAATACAATCATTTTCGTGATCGATAAAGAAAAAAAATCCTTTATCAGAATGCAGTGTTAAAAGTCATAACCAAAAACGAAAAAAAATTAGTTACTACCTTTTTCGTTGGATGTATCGATATATTATGTACCTATTAATTTTTAAAATGTGAATTTTTATATTTTATTCCGTAAGAAATGTAGATATTAATGTAATCATTCTGAGAGCGAAATTGGTTTTACATAATGACGTGTAGACTGGGCACCTACCTAATTTTGTTTTCACACTTTATCAAGTAGAAATACCCGTACAATCGTGTCAAAGTCATCACAAATTTCTCTATAGGTAGTTTTATTAAACATTTATTAGAAGAAAAAAACTGTCAAAACTTAGAAAAAGAAACTACATAAAGTCATAAAGAACGGAAACTTGCTTCTAATGAAACATGTCGCATAAATCACTAATGTTTAACTAAAAATCTTTTATTTTACGTCGTTTTAATATAATAATTTACAATATCAACAACTGTGTATATCAATTATCAATAGATTGGTTTATTATTATAGTTTGGTAGAACTCGACTATTTATAACTCAGCTCGTACTCTACGTACCGCAGTGTTCGGTCAATCAAGTAAAATTGCTAAGAAGACGTAAATGACGCATCGGATAAATTAAATCGTTACAACTACTACCCCACTCACTATTGAAAATCTACCCTCATAGATTATTAAGGGTAAAAAAACTGTATTTTTGAAAAAATGCATTTATAATTTATTGTTTTAAAAGGAATATGTTTATTTAATTTTTGATTTGGTTAAAAAGGAACTAAAATTGAAACGAGTTCTCATTTTAGGAAATGAACGGGGAATCCTCATTCGAGTTCTCTTAAAAAAGAAACTTCCCAAACACTGAATTAACATTATTGTCTTAATTTATGAGACACTTTTATTCTGAAGTGAACAGTTATATGAATTTTAATAAAAATAGTATTATTTAAATTATTTGTGTCTAAAATATTCATTCTAATACGTTGAGCAAGTTGGCACGCAACGTTAGTGTCTGATGACATCTACATAGTATATTAGTATAATATTATCAAGTTTCTATGCAGTTTTTTAAGAATGTTCAGTTTGTTTCAACCAACTATGAATATTATGTTTTTGTCAAAATTATCATAATTTTTATAAATACCTAGATTGTAAAATGATGTGCTTTAATTTTAATATAGGAATATCATAGATTATACTTACTGTATTTGAAATATCGTTAGTCGTTACTAATTTTATTTGAAAATGGTGTCTGCTGTGATTTGAATTGTAAAAATACTAGAGATGAGCCGGTTTCAGTTCTTGTTCTGTTCTAAAAATTCTTTTTTTTTTTTACAATTTTAATAAAATAAAAGAATAAAATACCTACTTACATTATAGCATAGATTTAACTTGCATACTAAAATCATATTACTCATTTAAAATCCAAAGAAATAAGAACTATAGTTAATAAATTAATAAACAAAATAATTAAATTTATTAGATACAGGATTTTACTTTATTAGATATTTTTTTTTTTATATTTTATTTATTTAAAAATATCAACATCCTCTTTTTGTCTGGATTTATTCTGTTCCTTTTAGTTTTTACCACCATTGTGATCTTAAAAAAATAATAATAATAATAAAGAACTGGTAAGAACCTATATATAATAATGATGGAACTGAAGAACCTAGAACTGGAACTGTCCCATCTCTAAGAAATACACAAAAATTATTTTCGTTTAAATTTAAAATATGCTGAATAATATACTTTTTTATTTCCTACAGTACTTATTATTAATTACTTTTAACTTCTGTTAAAATTCTATTATACCTACCTATTACTTCATCTTTTAATTTAATTTGTTTTGTTAAAACTTTCAAAGTATAAATTCACTTTGTATAACTTTAAAAATGTAGTTCTTAATAAACTTTTAAAGTTTTAACTTGATCGGTTGGTCCTAATAAATTTTTGACCACCATGTATTGGTATTTGGTAAATTAATATATTGAAATTCAATAACTAGATTTTTCAATTAATGTAAAAATAAATTTATGGTCTTTGAATTAAAATAGGTATTAAAAATTAATTTTTCTACTGTCGGTATGAGAAATATTAGGTATCTGTGTTAATAATTGTATTACCTATTTAAATTTATTATTTGTGTTAATATTTTATAAATTATTCATAATTACTTAGGTATAATATTTATATCATAATATGCATAAAAAATATCTTGAAAATTGGTAAGCGCAATTTTTTTCATTACAATTTTAAAGTTTTAATTTTAATTTACTTGTTTCTTAGTTCAAGAATCTTGATTGATCTATGATTTTTTGTTTCATCATAGATTACAGATTTACAAAACTAATATGGAAACAAGTACATTATAACATTATACCTATTGTGGTTAATTACATAGAATTAATGATAATTCAACAATACTGTATAAATGGGGACTACAAGAAATGTAGATATGGATGTAAACATCCAGCTCTTCACTATAAAGCACTAAAAAAAATTAGCTTATAATATAATATGTACAACAAAATATGCATTGTTAATCAATCAATATTATCCAAACTCAGTAACAAAATTCATATGAACGAATTTAATCTAAAATAACAACTAGGTATATTTTATTTAAATTTATGATAATAATATCATAGTTAGGCAAATATTTTAAAACAAAATAAAACAAATTATGTATTTTTAAAGATTATAGTTTTATACCTAACATTACACTAGACTAAATTAAAATATTTAAAATTGTAATTAATGGCAAAAATATTGTTTTTATTTTTAAACACATGATTAATATATTAAATTTAATTAAAAAAAAAAAAAAAAAAAAAAATGGATATATTTATTTTTGATATGATAACATGTTATAATATTTAACTAATTATGTATTGGACCGATATTTAAAAAATATAATTCATTATAAAATTACTAAATAGGTATAATCTTCCTATGCATAAACTTTAAAATATGCCATCATTTTAGTATGATGAACATAAGGAAAATTACAAATCTTACTATTAGATTAAATTATAGTTATCCTATATTTTTTAAGAATATGAAAACAAATGTTTTATTTTAAGTAATAAACATTTACATACCTATTATATTTTATATTATTATAAATGTAAGTAATTAACTTTCATTCTAGGTATATTAACTTAAAGAGTTTATCAAATGATAAAAAACTAAGTCAGATAGTTCAACATTTATTAGTTAACATCAGTTAAATCTAAATTTTAATTTTACTCATTGAGTATCAGACCTAAGTACTTACTCAGCATGTTGTATTAAATTGATTATAATTCTTTCTCGTCCACACAGAAAAAACCACACGATCGAATTAAAATAATAATAGATAATAAAAAATATATTTTATATATTCATCATACGAAAATTCATTTATTTTAATACGAACAATTAAAAATAAATAATTTTAACACAATGTTGTATAATGTATAAATGATATAAAAAATGTCTTAAATATTATCAATACACATAAATCTAAGAATTAAGTACCATATGTATTAGTTGCAGTCGATATAATAAATAATATCATTATAATAATAATTAAAAATATTATATTACATAAAAATTGTGTTAATGAACAGAAACTTATTATCAGTATTGTGTAACCAGGTTAAGAAGGAAGTGATGAATTATAGATATTGAATTTCAAAACACTACAAAGTAATAACAATCTCAATAATTATTCAATGTGGATATTATATTAGTATGTTCAACTTACTGAATAATATATTCATTATGGATATTTATGTGAAAATAAAAAATGTATATCCTTAAATTCAAAATTAGTATAAGCCGTAAAAAAAATATATATAAAACAAACGATTTTGATTTTAGTTCATACAGTATTGCAAAAATAATTATAACAAACATTATGTTTTATACTTAAAATGAACAAACACAATAATAATTTTAACAAAAATATAAATATTTCAATATTATATAATTTAATTTAATTAAAACTAAAATAAATAATTGAGATTTTATAATTAAATTTTAAATATTTGAACGGTAATTATTTATGAGCTTTATATTAAAATTATGGCAGTTACTTATAAAATAAAAATATTATAAACAGACTTAATTGCAAAATATTGTATTTAATATTAGGTATATTAGTTCTTGATATTTATAACCTTAAATAAATATTGTTTAAGTAAAAATGACTTAAAAATTTGTTCAAAAAAGATTTTTGGTAACAATTTAGTTCTATAGTTTTTTAGAAAACCAAATTATATTGTTCATAAAAAACAATGTCAGTCTGGTTTAGGCAATTATGCTATTATAAATTATATTTTTAAAATTGTTATTTGTTGGTATTGTATATAAGACCCAATCATAGGCGCAATTAAATAGATGTTAGGGGGTGCTCAGCACGTCCAAAAAAAAAAAAAAATTTTTTTAGCACCTCTAAATAATTTTTTTAACATACTGTGTATACAATTATATAATAGTCTCGATCATTTTAAAATTTTTGTACCCCAAAATTTTAAGTTTAGTTGCGCCTATGGACCTAATTACAACCATTCTGACCTGATAAAAAAATTATAAATATACAATAAATTATTCATTTAAACATATCCATAACATTACTGTAATAGTATACTCTATTCTAAATAAAAATCTTAGTAACAACAAATGTATGTAAGGTTTGTTGAAATGATAATATAGTGCATACATAATGCTCAATTCAATCTCCAAATAATAAGTTTGTGATGTAAAAATATACTTAGATTTAGAACAGAGTATAATAGATAACTTAATATAAAAAAAAAAAAAAAAACTAAATACAATTATTATAAGTATTCAAGTTATTTAACTGTTAATACTTAATAGTTATTAATTATGTTTTTTATAAGCTTGAATAAAAAATATTTAATTATTGTTTAACAAATACCAACACATAAATTATATGTATTTAGTTTATTAATTAGCACAAAATTGTATATACAAAACCTAATGACTATTATTAGTAATAGGCCAAAAATTGATTTCAGAAAAATATATTTTTACAGTATTTAAATCGATGAAATTTTTAAATATAAAAATGTATGTTATCAATGTATATATTAAATACATTATTTATATTGCACTTAAAAAAAAATATCTTAGATCAATGTACTCATTTTAAAGTAATATTAATTATCAGTTTTATATTTATAAAAAAAACTTAAAAATTCATATAGGAAAAATAAGACATTATACTATTCCTAACTAATAAAATACATCATGAAAGCACTTAACATAAAATTAATTAAATTGTAAAATATAGCTAATCTAAAAATAATAATAATAATGTTTTCTACATTGGTAAACAAAATTGTAAATTAAATTAAACATAGGCTTCAGATTTACCTGAATTAGGTCGAATGCGCGCTAAAAATTTCTGCCAACTGTTTAATGTTTTACCAGACCAAATCCAAACACTTGATGTAATGCCGACTAGTAATGAAACAAAATATTTTGCAATAAACACCTCAAAGCTAGGTTTCCTCCCTAGCTCATTGTTTTGTGAAGGACATGGTAAGGCATATTTCGGATCCTGACATAGAGTATAGTGCCAACTACTAATCCAAGAATTAAGATTGACATGCTCATAAACCAAACATAAAATTTGAGCCACAGCAGGTACTGTGTATAAAACACTGAATACACCAATGCGTATCATTAATTTTTCTAATTTTTCAGTACCTCTTGTACCATCATGTTTCATTACTTTTCTGATTCGACATAAAGAAACAAATCCTGCCATCCAAAAAGCTGTTCCCAAAATTAAATATACTACTAAAGGAATCAGGACCATGTCTCTCACCGCTGTGTCATCACTCCAAACAGACAATGAACAAATTCCAGTTAAAACATCACCTAAAAAATTAAAACAATACTTAATTAATTATAAAATAAATTATACATATTATGGTACAAATAAAATTAACAATAAACAAAATTTCTGAGAAAACTATCATAGTATTCTAACCAATTTAGTTTTAATATTCAGAAGTGTCCTAGATAGTATAGTATATTTTCCTATAACTATGTATTTTATAATAAAATTTGAGAATGTAGTACATTATAGTAAGTATATGCCCAAATTGTTAATAAATAATAATTAAATTTGATTTTTTAATAGCAATAACAACAGTATTAAAATTAAATGTATGATATGTCACACACTGATTCAATGATGTCCAATGAATATCGATACATCTAACGAAAAAAGTAGTAACTCTATTTTGTCAATTGTACAGGAGGAGCAAAATAATATTCAAAGTTTATTGTTTTATTTTTAATATTATTTTATTATCTCTATGGGATAGATGAAAATACAATCATTTTCGTGGTCGATAAAGAAAAAAAATCCTTTATCAGGATGCAGTGTTAAAAGTCGTAACTCAAAAACCAAAAAAATTAGAGTTACTACCTTTTTCGTTGGGTGTATCAATATCATAAATGTATCTACTTTTACAATAGTTAGCTTAATTACCAATTACTAAAATACCTAATTAAAAAAATGAATATAACCTATTTTTAGTCAATAACAGGAACTTTTTATTTATTATGCACCTAAAAATTATATTATTATAAGATTAGATAAGTGGCTATAGGCTAGAACACAGTTAATACAGAAAATACATTATCCTAAAAATCTAAATCAAAATAACAAAATTTTCCATCTCTAAAAGTGAATTAAAAGACCAAGAATCTTTAATAAAATAATTTTCCAGTTTTTGACCGTTTGAAAAGTTTGGATAATTTAACCATATTTTTTATTTAACCTTGAAATTTATCAAGATAGTTTGATAAAAAAAAATGTATATTTTAGTTCCAATCTCAGTTCCAAAGATTTAAAAATTATTATATATTTATATTTTATATATTTTAGACGTATAAAAATTATAATATCCAAAACCTTATCTTTTCATTAGGTGTATTTAAATTAATTACCTTATTTTATGAATTTGAATATTAATACATAAAATAATGATTATTAAAAGTTATATTATCCACTGTTACATTCAGTCAGGGTATGCACGTGACTACCTTGTGATTGTATATTTTGATGATGTGATAATACTTAAATGTTAAATTCAAATAAACATACAATTATAAATGAATAAGTATACCTAATTTCTAGATTTTCAGTTTAACCAAGACCAAAGTGACAATTACCGTGAGCAGCAAGGTAGTCAGGTCTATATACACTATAATAATCAAAAGATAAATTAATAAAAAAAAAAACTTCAATTTTAACAAATTAAAGTAATAAATTGTTAATAGTGATTTACAAAAAACAGTATGTAGGTATGTACATGTAGATTACATTCATTACTAAATATTATTGCTCGTATTGTTATTGTTTATAAATTTATAATATTACAAATTTTAAATAATTTAATTATGTATGATTTTTTTTTGTCAAGGATAAACATAATTTTATTTTTTAACACTCTACTAATAATGTTTACGCACACTTATAGTCAGAGTTACATCCATTTTAAAAATGTTTATACTTTTATACCCAATCATTAAATAACTCAAATAATAGGTAATTTGTATTAAAACATATTTCATTTAAAAATGTCGTATATTATGTAATTTGTTAATATCTCTTAAATTGTATTTCTATCAATGGTGAAATAAAAACTCAAAATAACAAACAGAAGTAGGTATATATAATAATTAGTATGAAAAAAGTAAGTAGCTAAACGTTTACTCACCCTCAATCTTTCCCATAGCTAATACCGTAATAGTTTTTGCAGCTGGCACAGTCCACGCTGCCAAGTGAAAATAATGAGAATTTGCTTCAATTGCTTCATGGCCCCATTTGAGCCCAGCAGCCAGGAACCAAGTCAATGTCAACACAACCCACCATACTGAAGATGCCGTACTAAAGAAGTATGACACCATAAATAGTACAGTACACCATTCGTTATCATCCGTACCTTGGGTAATTAAACCTTTTCTGTTGCACGCAATAGAATTTCCAAATAAATATCCGATTAGGTAAGATACAGAAACCATTAAATAACATAATGACAAAAATATAATTGGACGTTCCGGGTATCGAAAACGGTGTGTATCAATAGCAAATGTTAATGATGTTAACAAACAGGATGAAGCACACAAAATAGACCACATAGCTAACCACAATCTAGCATTACTCATTTGTTCCTGACTCCAGAACGCATCACAGGGTACGCCACAATCTTTTACCACTCTATTGCCGACTTTGATCGTATAACTTTGAACATTTCTGTCAGTCCTTTTTTTGTTAATATTGGGTTCAATTCGAAATTGTTGTGGGCAAACAAACCCGATGTCATAGTTAGGATTATTCGGATATCCTTGGTGTTCTGGATAGTGTCTAAAACCAGGCCCGGATAGGTCTTTTCCATTTTGAGGCTCTATTATTTGTGGGGTTTGCGGAGTAGTGGTTACGTTGTTTTCACCGACGCACAGCTGTCCGTTTTCGCCCAAGTTTTCAGGGAACTTGGAACACTCCAGATTGTCT
>CM023361.1:32706017-32867456 GCA_013282895.1 Eriosoma lanigerum | reverse complement strand
TCGAATGTTATTGTGTTCGACAAACATAATACACGGCACGCACGCACACAAGCGATTGCGTCGTCGTTATCACGGACGGTATGATTTGATTCGATCTGTGGCCGCCCGAGCAACAATATTAGAGCCCGGGAATTTACAGGGAGCTCGTAAACGTGTTCGCCCGCCCACCGCGCACGTACCTAGGTTATAAAAATATTATGTACACAGTACCAGCGGTCGTCGACGGATTACATTATTATTATTATTATTATTATTATACATTTTATACCTCTACACTTACTGCACAGTAAATAAAGTTGTGCACACGATAATACTTATAGGTATTATTTTTTATCAACATAGCTCAATGTGTTGACGTTTGTCAGACAAAAAAAATTCACACTATTTAAACTTAAAAACAAAATATTTTTTTAACAATAATATCTTGGTAGGTGCCTATAATTATTTATTTAAGTTATTTACAATTTTAATGAAAAAATCGTACCATCTTAAAAAGTTAAATTAAAAATTAATTCATTAAAACACCAACTTAGTTAGATAAAAAGTTTTCTATTGATAAAAAATAAAATTTTTAAAACAAATTTATATAGGTAATATATTAAAATGTATACATATAAGAGCACGTTTTATTAACTTTACATAATATATTTTACATTAATTATATAAAATTAGTACGTACCTACTTATTGAATTTTTTATTTATTTATTTTTATAATTTATAAACCTCAACTTTAAACGTATTTTTACTTAATTTCTAAAAACAAATATTTTAATAATCAATTGTATTAATATCAAAACTTATTTTAAAAAGCGGAAAAGTCGATCCGAGCATTCCTCTTTAATCCCTTCGGTCCTCGGAGAAATTATTGGTTTATTATAATTAAGATTTGAATTGCATTCGAAAATATGATTCTGAACGAAACTCAGTCAGATATACAATATATTATGCCTACTGATAATATTTCTTTTTAAACATTTTCTTTATTCAAATGATGTTCAACAGAAAAATTAGTTATCATAAAATAACTAAATACTAGTTCGTCAAAATTTCAGTTTCCGTGAATGTTGATAGTTTTCCTATGCAAGGACAAACGTTTGAGAAATTCAAAAAATGAGCCAAATAAAGCACCAAGTAGATGCAATTTTCTACCATCAGCATACGTGCTCTACTTGTGATTATTGGACCATTATTTTTCACCGAAAGATGTTTTTAAATATAAATAAAAAAAAACATCTTATAAAACCAATACATTTTTCGCTTCGCTCAAAACCTATATGGCTATATGTATATATATATATGGATTCTGCAAGTCATTATTGTAATTCTTAATAGTGTTTTAGGTACCTAAGTCACCTAAACTAACCTGAAAGTTCCTATCTAACTCAGTTGATAGGTTTGATTATTATTTTATTTTATTTTTTATTAAATGCTATTGAGAAAAAGAGATTACTTAACCTAATAATAGTACAATAAAATAATAATTTGGGTACCTACTCAATATATATCTATTAAAGTAAATAATATACGTGTGTACAGTTTGTATAGCGTAAAATAGGTATATATTTTCAATTTTCTGGTAGATACCTATAAGTATAAGATAAGATAATTTGAAGTTTCCTACAAATTTACTAACCTCATTACTATCTCATTGTTGAAAATGTAAATAAATAAACCCAATTTTTAAAACAATTTACTTCGTTTAAACATTTTCTTAAATTTTCATCTTACCATTTACCTAATAATTTCAACACAAATTTCACATAATACGTTTATTTAGTTATAGTATTATATACTTACTTATATCGTAATAAGATACCAAATGTGCATGTGATGTGTACCAATTTATAAATTCTATAATAATCGATCCTAAAATATAATATTTACATCATGTAATGAGTAATAAAATAATTGAAAACGTATTAGTTAATAATATATATTAAATTTATTAATTTTCATATGACCAAATAATTAAAGACTTTGTAATTTGTATAGCATTATTATTTTTAATTATCGGTTAATATTAAATATACTTATTACCTATTTTACTATTTAGTTTACAATGATTCTGACAATACTGTATATCTTATTGTTTAGTAAAATATTTTATCACTTTTAATTAAATAATTTGTATAATAAAATTCTAAAATAAAATATATTATATAAGTAATGAAATCATAGTATTAAACTTCGAAGATGAAATAATGAATATGAGAAGAGAATATTAATAATACAAATTATTTTAGACAATACGAATTTTATGACCTAGAATCGCCACTACGTAATAATTATTAAATTATATTATTATAAATAATAATATAAACTTTATAAAATATAATTTGGTCTGTATTTCCGAAATCTGATTATTTCTTGTTTTCAACACGACTTCGTTGGTAAGCAAAATTCAATAACCTTATTTGCTCTTGGATATAATGTAATTATATAGTAATATTGAATCTATAACCTACTTATATAATATATTATATTAAAAAATATATTTTTAAATTATATTGTCTATATATACTTGTTAAATTATGAAACCGAATCATGAAATTATTCCGATGGTATAAATCTATCGACTACCTATAGAATATATGTAGGTATAGTACGATAGTAAGATTTTTAGAAATTTTTGTCGACAACTAAAAATAAATTAAAATTTATTGTGTGTTTGATTTTTAATTTCTACAGTAATAATTACCTAGTTAAACTATATAATATATTTTATAAATTGCATTTAAAAAATGAAAAATTCTAACTACTAATATTATCTAAAGTAAACAAAAAATGTACAAAATATCGAGAAAACCTTCTTTACACATTTGTTCTGAATTTATTTTAATGTCATTTTAATAAGTACATTTTTTTTGCATACAAAATAATTTTGTTAATAAGATTTAACATTAAAAAAAAAAATAATAACTGTATGAAATTTTACAACTCTCTCTTATTAAATTTGAAATACAAATTTTTGGTTTAAAGCTCATAAAATGACGATACAAATAACAATTTTATCAATTTTAAATCCGCATTAAACATATGCCTACATAGTGTAATAATAATTAATAATAATAAATTAAATCATATTAAACATGATTTAAATAATAGATAGACTACTAAAAATTATTTTATGTTTTATTTATATGACATTTGTTCATAACTATAGGTATGATGTCAAAATAATTAAGTTAATTCACTTAAGTTAAACATTTAAATATTCATAAGGCATTATCTTGATATTGCACAGTATATACACAATCCCACAATTATTTTTAAAACTGGTAAACAACCCATAGGTTCAATGGGAAAAAAATACATAAATTAAAACATTAAACATATTTTACTGTTTATGAAGTAGTATTATGTATATTATTTTAAATCAGTATAACAATTGGGCATGAGTATAATATATGTCATATAACATAACATATTATTATGATATGACGCAATGGCGTCTTTGGTAGTCAATTATATTATATTACATTATTATATAATAACTGAAGCAAAATAATGATAATCTTACTTCATCATAATATTATGTTTGATCAATAATTTATTATTTCACTTGAAAATAAAATAATATCCAAATAGCAATTTTAATAGGTAATTTAAAATAAAAAGAGTGATTGAAAATAGTTTATACGTTTGTACATTCGTCATTGTCTATAGAACTAACAGAGTATTTTAAAAAAGGTTATACATGTATAATATATTTTAAATAGTTTTAACTTGAGCAAAGTGAATAATTGTTAATTATTTCAATTTTTATGTCGTTATTTTATCTTTTCTAACTAAAAGTATGTAATTTTGTAAGACCTATTTTATGTATCAAGAATAATTTATTATGTCTGGAAGTAGTTTTTGTTTAGTTATTGTAAAAGGTTTCAATATAACGTTTTATTTTACAACTATAATTAGCGCTTTGTTTTAAGGTAGGTACATTATAATATTTTAATAAAAGTTAAAACAAAGTTTATGATGCACAATCAGGCAATGAACAAAAGACAATATACCTATATAAAGAAGCATAAAATAATGTTGTTGCGATTGTCACGAACTTCCGTGTTATTTAATAGTATAATGATAATATTATTGAGTATTCGCAATGAATTCTACTTATTACTAGATCCTAATTATTATTTATTCGTATTTCTTATTCATAAAAAATTAACGTCAGTAGAATATAATGGGGGCTTTTTTTATTATAGCTTCGCAAAATAACTCCGCACCGCAACCACTCCGCCTTATCATCAGAGATTCGCAACCACATTATAGATCGATCTTTCACTTATATAACAACCATGTAACTTATAATTATTTTAACTCCTTCTAATTTTTTCTTATCTATGAGTATCTTATCATTAATTTTCGATCTTATATATATGTATATAAGTAAATAATTCTTATAAACCATTAACACAAGCAATAAAAAAAAAGTATATGCCTATTATATACTTTGATTCGGGGGGGTTTCATGAATAGGGTTTAATAAAAAACCAAATAATTATAAATGACATTAGTACTAAAAAATAAATGCATACTCTCATGAGTTACAAAAAGACTAACACAATACTTAGAATAAAAAAAAAAACATTTTTAAAGATATTGTATAAAAATGTTTTAAGCCATTGAGTAAAAATATAATTACCTATTGTTTATTCAAAATAATAATCTCTAAATTAAACTGAAATTTGTTTTAAATTTTTAAGTTTCCAATGTTGTATCTACAGACACGAGCAAGCTTTTTATGTCTCCTCTAAAAAAATTAAAAATTATTATATAAATTGAATAGGTTCTTATTAAAAAAGAATAACGAAAAAGTACCTAATATATTTATAATTATAAAAACGAATATCCTTTAAAATAATTAATGTTCAATACCAATAATAACAAAGGTAATATATATATATGTATATATTATAATTTATAGGTAAAAATCATAATATATTATTTTATAACCAAATTAATTGAAATTATATAAAATATAGAATTTTTACGCCTAACAAATATATTATTTAACAAGTGTGTTCGCGGTTCGCCTAAATACCTAAATGACAAATTTGTTTTAATAGCGGTGATTTAAACATATTTCAACTTCGACTATATACTCATATGAGTAGTAATGTAGTATACCTACTATACTGAATAATATATCGATTTTAGATAATATGAGTGGTAGGATAGATAGGCACTTAAATTTGAAATAAAACGAATGAATAAATGTATTTTTCATTTTTCCATCTTTATAACAATACTGTTTGTCATTTATCGTTGAATATACGATCTATTATCATAAAATAATAATAATAAATATGTTTAAGTTTCCCATAACAGTTTAGATTATATAATACTATCGTTTCATTATATTAGCATTATACAATAAATTATATACCTCCAAGCTACACCGGTTGTAATAAAGTTATTTTATGTCTCAAGAAAATATGGTTCATATATTCTCGTGTTTTATAAAGTTTCAATTAAATTATTTTATACCTATATACTATATTATATGCAACACCTATAAATGTTTATCATAATATTAAATAGGTACCCAAACCCAATTTAACACTGTGTACTATTACTTTTATAATACAACATATATTTTTTATGTCTTACATTTAAGACTATAAGTATAAAAGATAATTATATAATGGCATTAAATTTAAAAAATCAGCAATACAATTGCTATAATATTTTTTTTTTTATTTATTAAAATTAAAAGTAACATCAACTATAATTGAAAAAAAGGCAGAAAGGTACATTTTGGACGTCCATCCTTCGTCCATTCGGTCCTTTGAGCTAAATAAATTATCAACTAGATGCAATTTGCTACCGAAAGTATATCCTATTCGTGATGGTAATCGGATCATTATTTCTACCGGAAAAAGTGTCATATAAAAATAAAAAACATCAATGTAAATCCAATATACATTTTTCGCTTCGTTCAAAATCTAAAATTGACACATAGGTAATTAAGAAAAAAAATTATACTTGGACAAATTTCAAAGTTCTATATTTCTATAAAATCAATGTAACAGTTCCAATTTTTTTTCATAAGTAAAATATCTCTATGTTAATTCACAAAAAAAATGTCCTAAATCATACGTTCTAAATTACATTAGTTATCAATTGACAATTTATCATGAAATATTTAAACGTTTTTCGATATATATATATCATAAATGAAATTTAAGTAAGTATTAGATATAACTATTTATGTTATAATTATTTATGTTAATTCCCGTTGATGTGAATTTCTAGATCTTATAATTTAAATTAATTAACTTTATCGATCATAACTAGAAATAATAACACATTTCCGAAATTGTATTATTTATAATAAATTACATATCCATCGTGTTTCTTTATCTTGTACATAAATTTAATTTTAATAATTTACCTATCTCAAAATGACTATGTTAATGTAAGTTCCATTTACTTTATAATTTTGAAAAGTGTTCTTCTCCATTTAGGAAAACTTATGAGAGAATAGAAAAATGACTTCTTCAAAGTAAATATTATAACTTATAAGTCGGGCCATCAGCTATGAATGTTTTACTGCATTTACAATTATTATTAAAATATACCTACAAATAAAATTCAGTTAAGTCATTATTATTGTAACATTAAATTATTAGATATAAAAATCCAATAATTTATACCCATATGATTTTTTGAAATGTCAATTTTCGAACGTCGATTTGTGACAAACAAAACCAAATTAAAATTACGACAATAAATAAAATAATGGTTATATTCAATCCGCCAATACCGTTAACTATATTATTTTAACTAGAATTGTATAATATAATGTAAACCTTCATTATAAGTACCTATACCTATGAGGTTTTTAAAAATTTGTTAAAAAATTGTATTGGACACAAAAGTAATTTATTTTAAAGATATCTTTGTAACGATCGTCTGCGCCAAGACCTTTTCCTTTAAATGTCCGAACTTTTTTTTTATTATTATTAATATTTCATACAAGTAATGTCATCGTATGATCATAATTTGTTGTTACATACGTTTCCAATGTTATCTATTGTTTTTTTTAACACGTAAGTCTGATCACCCTGTATATATGCGTGTTGGACAGCCGCAACATATACGTATACCTAACCTACCTACAATATTAATTTTTATCGTCACGCGATTAAGCGATTTGTTGGCAATACGCGAGTATTATTTCAATATTTATAACGCGTACGAATTTTCGCGTGTAACTGCCGACGACAACCGATATACTCGTAAATTATACCTATGTGCGGGGTCGGTACATTTAAATAGCCAAATAGGTATAAAGGTATAATAATAATAATATTAATTATTCGATTTGAAATGTTCATACTCCGAAAAAAATAGAAAATTATTTGGAACAAAATATTTTTAGCCACATGGATTAAACTTACGTACCTGCCTATTAAAAACTAATATTCTTAATATGCGTGTTCGAGTATTCAAAACAGTGGCGGATTTGAAGAAGACCTTGACTTTTTTTTTTACTATGCTTACTTAAAAATAACATTTCATTTCGACTACTATTAATTATAAATATATTATTCATTTAAATTATACATTTTTTTTCTTAAAATTATTATTACGATTTAGATACATAATTTATGATTATCATAACCTAGTAACCTAACAATATACATTGTATTATAAAGTTTATTTAAATTAAAAATGGTAAAAATAAATACAAATTTTAAGTTGATAAAAAATGAAAAATTGTTTTTTCAAATAAGAAAATACATTTTTTAAATGATGAAAAAATTTACATTTATTATTTTTTCAGTACCTACCTAAATTAAAAACATTAATAAAAATCTAAATTTTCTTTAATTCTTTATAAATCTAATTCAATAAAATAAGTCATCTGACAATTATCAGAAGTCAGAATCATCATTTGATTTTCAAATGGTAACAAGTAATTTTAATAATATATTTATAGAAATTTGTACTTGCAGAGTAGGTATATTATTACACTCTAAATTTTAAACGGGTCGAGTTGGCATAGTGAATGCTAAATAGTTACAACGAAATTAAAATTTCATAAATATCATAGAAAATTAAATTAATAAAATTAATATTAAAATCCTATAATATTTTTAGTAATAAAATATAAATTAATATATATTGAATAGGTTAGGTTAGGTCTTCCAAATAATGCTCGTTCAGAAGTACTTTATAGTTTACAAAGTACCTATTACCAATTATTGGGCTAATTTAACTCGACTGAGTGACTTGTTTTTATATTAATTTGACCGTTATTTTGTATACTTTGTACTTACATGATAATATTATAATGTGTTATTATCATATAATATATTTATATATACTAAAATTTTAAAAATAACCTTTTAGTTATTTATTGTACAAAATACTGTGAACATTACATAATACAATTTTGGATATAATTTTAAGTAAATTGCATAGGTAATTTAATTTTAATTTTTATCCATAGTTTGTTATTTACAATTATTTATCGGACCCTAGCAGTGACCTGCAGAATAACATCATTAAAATTCAGTCGGTTTTTCTATTATGATTTCTAGACACGATTTTTGACCTACGTCATTTATGAGTATCCGTGACACGGCTCCCAAGATAACACAGTGTGTTTTAGGTGCAAATGTTAAATAATATTATGTATATACTGTATATAAATACGAAATATGTTATGTGTTCATATTTTCATAATCGTATCGTAATATAATGTATATACTCAAAGTCCCAAAATAATAATATAATAAAAAATATTTCGAATTAAGGTTATACTTACCATTTGAATATTTGTATCCTACAATAAAATAATGGTAAATATATTAAATATATAAGTCAAGCAAAAATAAACATTTTTTTTTTTTTAATATCAATTCTGAAAACTTTTTTTAATCGTTTTAATCGATTTTATATATATTTTTCCAAATTATTATTAACTATATATTCAATTATGTGGAAAAGAAATTTAGTACAATTTTTTAAAGGTGCAAGACTGGAATGGGCAGGTCATGTCTGGAGAGAGATATTTCAAGATGGTACTTGTGAACAATTTGAACACAAAAAGACGGCATGGTAGATCGAAACAATGGTGGTTAGATGTAGTCAAAAGAGTCCTGCAGGAGTTGAGACCAGATTGGCATGGCGACCTAAATCATGAGTATTATTGAGAGGAGTGGAAGAATTTGTTATTGGCAGCAAAGGGCCTAAATGGTCTATAATGCTAAAAAAAATTCTTCGCTTCGCTCAGAATCTGAAATTATTACAAGCTACAATAAAATATAATAGTTAAAATATGTATTATTTTAAAATTTTGCAAAGAAATATGTATTAAATTTTAATTGAAATAATATCAAAATTATTTCAGAAAAAATGAATACTTCTGCTTTTTGTAGTTAAAAATAGAATCTACCCAGTCAGCGTATAACTATAACATTAAATTTTCTATAACTAAATGTTAAATATTTGCAGTGTTGTAAAACAATTCTAATAACTTAATAAATTATTGCAGAATTGTAAAAATATTTTTTGACGAGACTATTTACAAGTAATAATAATAATAAATTTAAGTATCGTTTTGAGGGTGACAATAACAAATATAGTATACTTACTATACATACAAAAATGTTTTTAATATATTAATATATTATCATTACCAAACTAACAAATTAAAATTAAGTAAGAAGCTTTAAAATATAAATATAATATAATATAACATAAATATATGAAAATAATTTTTAAAACAAAAGTCCAAACATCGGAGATATTTTTAAAAATGATTTAAAATATACATATATAGGTACAATAAAAATGGAGATTAGTTAAAATCACGAGGACTGAAATTAAATAAGTATCAAAAAATAATTCACGAAAGTCAAATCAGCTAATAATGAAAATAATATGAGGGAATTATATAATATTTTATAATTTTATGATGTAAGTATACAACTTTAAATTTAATAAATACATTAATTATAAATTAGAAAGGTATTTAACACATTTTTAATATTGAAAAAACCGAGCAATCTATTCATTTCTCCTTCGACCCTTCGATACTAGGAAATTTTAGTGGTGGAATGTTATTGCATTCGAAAAAAGGATTATGAGTGAAACACAGTCAGATAATCTATACAATATAAGTGCATAGTGATAATATTTATTCTTATAAATTTTCTTTATTTATCAAATAATGAACAACAGAAAAATTAGTTATAAAAATATGGAATTAATCAATTAAAATTCGTTAAAATTTCAATTTCTGTAAGTTTTGTAGATTTTCAACTATTTTTTTGTAAAATTACTTATTTCAAAGTAAAACTTTTGAAATATTCGAAAAATGAGCTTAATAAAGTATCTACCAAAGTGCCAACTAGACAAAATTCTCTACTGAATGTTTGAGTATAATACGGATATATAAATTAAAAAATGTTTTCAGTTTTTCAGACTATTAAAAACACAAAAGATATAATATAATAATCAATTCTCCTAAAGTCCTAAAATATTCCCTAAATATGTTCCCCACTGGCCGTTCTTAATAATAATAATATTATATCTGCTAACTGGAGCTTACATTTTTACAGAACTTCTATAACTATCAGAAATCTAAATTGGAATTGAAATTGTAATTATACATTTTATTTTTATTTTTCGTCATAATAAACCCAAGTCATATATTTCTATGATTTATATTAGGCTTCGTCATTTTGTTTTCTCAATAGTGATAAAAAACATAGAAAATTATTTAAAATGAGTATAATATATCTTTATTATTTAGAATAGCTACTTATATTTTTACTCAATTAGTTTTTGAGAAAAAATATTTAATCAATCTACTCATATAATTCTGTACGGAATACGTATGACTAGATATATAATTAAATGATATTTGGTACCTAGTATTGTATACAATAAACATAAATTGTTATTTTCTTCGTACACGAATTAATTATAAATAATATCAGTGGTTCTGCGTTAGTGCGTTGAACGTATACTATATTATAATATATATATATATATGTACCTACCTATGCGCATCTTGAATCAATAATCGCGAGTGTGACGGTAGCGGTGACCCGTTCGTAAGTTACAGTATGTCTCGTGAAAATATTGTCCGCGAATCCGATATCACAACGTTTTTAGTACCTAGAAATGTTTCAATGTTTGCAACATTTCGATCGATATATTTCAATTAGACGATAAATAGGTTAAACTCAGTATAGGTACTCATTGTTAAACGAAAATAAATTCCATTTACGAAAATTGTGTATAATTAATATTATTAGTTATAAACAGTTGTGTATAAATTTTATCTCGGTACAATATAAATTTGAAGAAAAAAAATTAAAGCGGAAGGTCAATTTTAGACGTTTCTTCTTCATCCCTTCGGTTCTAAGTCGAAATTATAGTGGTTTATTATAATTAATATTTATTTAAATGCAATGATATTGCATTAGATAATACGATTTTGAGCGAAACTCAATATATTATATAGATAATCCATTCCAAAATTTTACCACGTGTATGCAATTGCATTACCAATGTAAATATTAAAAATAAATTTCATGAAATAAAATAATTCAAAATAACGTAAACCGTAATTATGCCGATTTTCAGCCATGTATTGGTAGTTTTTCTTCTCTTAAAAATTTTTTTTGAGAAATTCGAAAAATGAATTAAATAAAGTACTAACTAGATGCAATTTTCTACTGATAACATATCCTATTCTTGGTAATTTAACCATTATTTATACCCCGAAATATGTTTTAAGACTATTAAAAACCGATAAAATATCATAATATTCAATACTACTAAAGATTATAAATTTAAAAGCTTATAAAAAAATTGTTACTAACGATTTTCATAATATTTTGTAAATATATTAAGTAGTACCTATATGAATAGGTTTCAATATAACTTTCAAACCGTTGAGCTTAAAATTGCATGTAAAATTAAACATTTTTGGAAAAAATTTCAAAGCTCTATATTTAGCTAGAAAATCAACCAATCTATCCCAATTTTACCACGCGTGTATATTACTTATGTGAGTACTCAAAAAATTTTTCAAGTCCCTATGATCAAAACTTAATTAGTATTACGAAATAAAAAAATTTTAAATGGTGGAAACCGTATTTTGACGATTTTCTATTTTTTGGTAGTTTTTCCTCGCCTAAGGAAAAACTTTTGAGAAATTCAAATAATGAGCTAAATAAAGTACCAACTAGATGCAATTTGCTATCGAAAGCATATCCTTTTCTTGATGATCGGACCATTATTTCTACCCAAAAAAAGTGTTTTCATATATATATATATATATATATACATATATAAAAAAACATCTTTGTATAACCAATAGAATCCTTGCTTCGCTCAAAATCTAAAACGAATAAGTATACGTAATAAATATATATATTTATATAAATCGAAAAGTATCTAAATTAACAAAATAATATTGCCTTCGACAATCATTACTCATTAGCATATCATAACATAATTATTATAGTACGCTGATTAAATAATTGAATCTCGTATTTGGGAACAGGTATTTTGTGGAAATAATAAATCTCATATAATATTATTTCTCTAGTCTCTCTCTTTAATATTGATTTTAAATTAGAGCTTGTCTAATGAACATCTATAGGGTTACAGTCTATTCAAAATTTCCAATTGTCGAATAATTCAAATAAAAAGTTTTCGTCATAAATTTATAATCATATTATATAGAATATATAATGATATTTATAAAATATATAAAGTATGTGATAAAGAAATTGCAATTTTCGGTTTGATTCTGGAAATAAATATATAATATTATAAAACGGATACACCGTTTCTATATGATTTCTTTTATTTTCTATTTTATATACATATTTTACAGATTATTAAATCGAAAATGCATTTTAAATATTATATCTACCTACCTATACAACAAATATCCTAATTGTTTTTGTTTTATGTGAACAAAACAAACCAACTAAGAAGATGTGTGACAATATGACAGCTATGTTGAATGCAGAACTTTATGTCATCGTGACGTATGTTGGACGGACAGAGGTTAAGTAAAACTTTATTATAAATACGAGACTGATAGCATTTTATTTAAATTTACAGATTAAACAGTATTTAGTAAACACGCATGGGTAAACTGTACTTTTTTTATGTCTATATGAACTTTGATATAAATTACTTTCATACTTCATAATAAATCTATTACCAGAATCTATAGATTGTGTAAACAAAATTTAAAAGAATAATAATGTTTTTTTTTTAAGTGTATTTCAGGTCTTTACACGTTAGCGTTCCCAATTTGCTCCATGTTCCCCTATATATCTAATATAACATGACGTAACATCAGAAATGGGTCAATCTGTTTTAATTTTAATCCAAACTAAATCGATTTTTGATGTACCTACAGTTTAAGTTTCCGTACTTTAATTGTACGTAAGCCAGAAACTTAACTCAAGTTTTACAATTGATAATAACTAATAAGATAATTTATTTACTAATTTATATATATATATATTATTATCCAATATCCATTTTACTTATTTATTATTAAATATTTGTAAAATTATTTTAATAATTCAGTTGGAAGTTAATTTAAATTAGTCTAAAAAAAAAGTTTGAGTCCGAGTTGGTTAGGTTATAATTATGGTTAAGAAATATTGTAATTCCTAAAATCACGTTGTTCTAATGTAGGTACCTAAAACGTTTAATATAGAAAATAACTCAAATAAATGTATAAATTCACTGCATTAATGTTTTTTTTAACATTTTTTAGTGCATAGGTATTTTTTTATGTCTAATTTATAAAAAATATATAAGTAATTAATTAATATCGAATATCTCTTATACGTACTATTACCTTAATAATTTATTATCATGTGTATAATATATATATTTGAAGATTTGATACTCGAAGTACTTATTCGTTTAGTTCTAGTAAAATATTTAATCAGTAGGTAAACGCTGAACAAATAATTACTTTCAAGGACAAAGTGATATTAAGATTTCCTTAACAAAATTAATTTTATGAAGAATATGAATGAAAAATAGTTTCTCTGTCTTAGACATTGCGAAATTTATCGATTGTATTATTTGTAAATACTTTAATATTATTAGGTATATACTATCTAACAATTATATCATCAAATATCAGGATATAATTCAATCTAACCCTGATGCCTTATTTTTTTTAAACAGTTTTTCCAATAATGCTATTATTACTTTTCAGACATGAACATACTCATGATTAGTTGTTGCTCATACTTCATAAAATATAAGATAATATAATTTTTGTACTTTGTGAATTACTTAATTATAGGTATTTTAGTTTTACTAATTAGCGAGGATGGACTGGGGCTAAAAATCTAACCGGAATTTGAACCCAAAGTGGCCACAATTTTATTATAATAAACTCAATATAAATAACACAGTTTTTTTAATGTATAATAATTTATATTACCACATAGTGGTATAAATTCCCAAATATATCTAATTATATAAGTACTTATATCATGTGAAAACGAAAACAGAGAAAACTTTATATCTCGGTACCTTATGCATATTTTTAAATTCTATTCACAGGACTGGACACATAAAATTAGACTACTAGACAGACACGTAACTAGATGAGAGCCTTGGCAGGCCTGGCTCACCTAAAGGTGGAAATATGAGGCTTGGGGGAATAAGCCCCTCAAGATGTTAATTAGCCCCCTCAAAATTTTAGTAGAGAAGATAACACAAAATAAAAAACTTATAACAAGTAAACTATATGTAAAATACAAACAATCCACTTTTACAATAAATATAATTTTTATTTCATCATCATAAGACAATGTTCAAAGATTATGCTTATATATATGAGCATGTTTTGCATAGGAGTAGTTTTGTTAGATTTAAGATTTAAGTATTGAGTCTGTTGCCCCCATCAGAAAATTTGTCTTAGTTCCGCCTATGCATAGTTGGTATTAACTATACTTTTTACATGTTAAAATATATTTTTAAATAAACGGCTACTGATTTTGCATTCTGGCATTGACTCACCGGAAGATGTCCTAGTGTTCTGGTAGACCAGTTCGCCTCTGCTTATTAATCATGTATTCATGATAAATAAAAAAAATTTAAGATGATTTATTCAATTTCAGGCTATGACTTTTGTATACATTAAAATCTAGTAAAGTACTTAGTCGCGGATACAGTATGATTAACAAGAGGGGATGATTAAAAAAAACATTTATACATTATTAATTATAGGTAGTCATGTAAGTATATAATATTATATAATATATTATGGAATAGAGTAAATAATATAAATTTAATTGTTTTTTTTTTTTTTTTTTTTTAAAGACATTTAATTTTCTTATTAATTTTTAACTTATAACTTATAACTAATAAATATTTAAACAAAATTTCTAATAAAAATATAAAAAAATTGTTTACACCAATAAACAATTAATATAATTATAGTCTTATTGAAAAAGTAGATAATAAAATTCAGTCTTTGTGACTCACAATATAGTAATATATGCAATATATGGTAATAAAAAAAAATTAAATTATTATTAAATATAATATTGGTCATCATAGGAGGCGGCCACCCTTACCACCTCTCACTAAATAAGCATCCGGTAAATTTGGTAAGTAATACCTACTTTACTAGTTATTTGGATCTAAAAATTTTAATTGTTGTTTATAAATCTGAATCTTACAATATTGTTAAATTTTTTTTATTAATAAAAATAATGAATACAAAAAAAAAATAAATAAATAAATAAATAAGCTTATATTATTATGATAAATCATAAATATAAATTATTGACTATATAAACAATTTTATGGATACAAAAATATTAATAATTTCAATTTGCAAAATCAACAATGATTTTTAGTATTAAGTTTGAATTTATTCATTTGTTTTTTTACTGCCAGTTTCATATTTTCATAAACAATATTATTGTTTAATATTGGTAAATAATATGTATTTATTGTATTCTAATGGGATGATGCTTCATTATTAATTTTGACATAAATCTAGTATTTTAGAATACAAATAGTAGTAATTAACAATTTACAATCGTTGTTAATATTTTTAAATATATCTATAAGAGTTTATTACAATAAACTATTAATATAAATAGTTGTTAACATTAAATATGATATTATAAAAAAAAAAATAGATTAATATAATAAACAAATGGTACAAAAAAAGTTTTAAATAACATTCATAATTTAATGCAAGTTTAGTTAAAAAGGTGTATTAAGTTTTTTTTTTACTTTGTACTGTTATTGTAGTGTATTTTGTATACTACAATTAACATTTGAGTAAATTGAAAACTGATTTTTAATGAAAACAATAATCGTAACAAATTCTCATTTTAAAATTTGTAATTACAATAATTAAGGCAACTCTTATATTCATATTTAATAATCATTAATAAGATTTAAAACATAAAAAATATGTAATCAAAAGAATATGTTTTAAAATGTATTTAACAAAATTGTAATAAAATTTTTTTTAAAAAAGTATTGTTATATTTAAGATTGCTTATAGTAAAAGCATATTTTAGTTAATAATCAAATTAAATAATAAAAATGGTTAATGCATATGCAAAAATTGATACATTAACACGGATAAAAAATTATTTATTTTAAATTTCACTAAAATAATAAATAAATATTTTAAATATTTAAAACATTTACAAAAAAATACTGTACAATTTGTATAAATTTTAATGATTATTGTTGGTCTATACAAGGTTAAATTCAATTCAGTTGTTTAGTTTTGATATAACAATGAATGCAATAATTTAAAACTTATTAAGTATAGAATATCTCAAATAATGTTGCATTACCATACAAATTTAGTCCCAAATTGTTAATTTTAAATTATATATTGTATTGTATAAAGTACCATAATATATTTTGATTAAAATATATATTATGCTAGAAGATACCCAGACATTTTTTTCTTTGAAAATACATAAACAATACTGATACATTATAATTTATTCATTCAAGTTATAAAGTATGTGTCTATTATGTTTTATAATATATAATAAATTATTATTTATATAAATCATAAATAGAGTACATATTATTGTCATGCCCGTCCAATTTTTCAATAAACATAAAAATTAATTACATTATTTAGGCTTGATAAAAAAAAAATAATTAAATTTTGTACATTGTAAACTTTAATTTTTAACATAAATTACAATGTAACAATGCAATGATCAAACATGTAATAAGTATAAAAACGTAAAAATTAAATGACTTAAAATTACAATTTTAATGCTCATTTTCAACTGGTACCATATGTATTGCAGATTTTCCTATTTTCCTACTATCTGAAATTAAAATGCACGAATTATTAATATATATTATATACCCATATAAATATCTAAATTAATTATTATGACTTACTGCTTTTTAAAATAATTGAATGGCATGCTTTAGTGATTGATTCTTTTGATTGATTCACTGAAAGACCTAATATAAAACCTCTATTTATATATATATAGTTAAGTTAGATTTATAATTATTATTGTTATGATTTTTATTTAATTATAAACTACTTTTTTTTATCAACTCAAAATATATGTTATTAACTTTTATTTATTTATCTATAAACATAAGCATGATTTTAATTTATTTATACATAAAATAAATTATTGAAATCCATTTTAATGTAGTATTAATATGTTATATTAATTATTTAATTTTAATATCTTAGAATTTATTAAAAATAAATATTAGCTCATAAAAAAAGAACTTGTATTTTCTGTGACCTATGGTTAGGTTAAATAATCTTAATATTTATTTAAAATAATTGGCATTAAAGCAATTACATAAAACACAATATATATATATATATATATACAACAACAAAATAAACAAATCGAAAAAGGAACTATTAAACTTTATCATTTAAATTTTTTAGTTAATTAATCAACTTTATTCTAAGTACAAATTATTTTTTAATTAGTTTACAATAAAATTGAAATAAATCAATATATAACATTCAAATAAATATAACTGAGGAGTGTGTTACAGTAATACACAGTTCGAATTATGTAAAATGTTTAACAGTATGGACATAAAGTAAGTCAGAGACAAATATTCATATGAGGAACAGAAATGAACCTAATGATTTATGTAATATACAGTCCCGTACATTATATCAACAATCAATATTGGCACATGATGGCAGGTCCGGATTACCTCTATCGTAGGCCCTAAGCACAGTGCTATATTATCCATGTGCTACGGTCCTGTAGTGTTCAGTATTTAAATTTTTACGAAACTTAATGTTCGGGAGGGGCAGTATAGAATCTCAGTGTTAAGCCTTTAAAAACAAAACAAAAAACAACTTATTTTATACCATTTTGTATATTTTTTCTTCGTATTGAAGTATAAAAGAAAAGATAACTGTAACAAATTAAAATAAAATATTATGTAGAATATTAAAAAATATTCTACATAATATATATTCAACATACACCTCCGTATGCCATATACTATTTAGTGACATTTTATCGGTTTATAGTATATCCAATCTGATTTCAATAAGTAATTATTACGAATTACGACAACGAACAGTCTAAATATACAAGAAATATTATGCAAAATATTAAACTTGTTGTGTTAACTTCTACAGAAGGTAAATTAAATTAATAAATAAAAAATAAATAAATAAATATTACGGAAATATCGTAGCCACACATTTTATTTTCGTAGGCCCTAGGCACAGTGCCTATAGTGCCTATGCTCTAATACGGCCCTGCACGATGGTCATAACATATTATTAATCTAATTATATGTGTATATATATATATATATATATATGTAAATATATAAATTATCACAAAAAGGTTTCATACATTTAACTTTATTACATAACAGTAGATTTAATTTTAAAAAGTACAAAATGTAATATATTATGTTATTTAATCAGTCATGTAATAATTTTAAATATTAAAAAAAACAATAGGTTTAATTTAATTTAACTTTTAAAAAAAACTCTTGTCACAAACATACTGTTTTTAATAATAAGTAAAAATAGATTTAAATTTAAAAATGTATCTGTTATCTATTGACAAGTAATTATTATCATTGATTTTATTCTTGTGTATAACTTATGTTTTATAATAACTTTTTAAAATATTTTATACTTAAAGATAAAACCTAAATTGTATTTCAAATACATAGTTTAATAAAATTATGACAAAGGATACAAATTCATTACATCATGAGGATTACGTACATCTAACTTATTGGCAGCTTTACTTGAAACAATGATATTCTGAAATAAATGTATATTAAACATTTTTAATTTTAATTTAAATGACTTTATATTACTTTTGATTTTCCCTTAATATGAAATAAATGAGCTAATGTAATTGTTTCTTGACGTATCACTGGATTTGTTAACATTGGTGCATAAGATATTTCAAAATATATTCTTTTATCCACTGCGATATTGTAGTCCTTTGCACCCATAAATAATTTAGTATTACAACAAAGTATGTCAATAGATGGTGATGTTACCAAACTCTAAACAAACAAAACTGGGAATTAAAACAAATAGTTAGAAATAGATACAATATTAAGTAGATGGTAAAAATTAACAGTTCCAGTTAACATATTTACAAGCAACACAATTAAAAACAACCCAACTGTTTCACTGGTGCAATATTATCAGCAATATTTTTGAATTTTGACAAAAATATATATTTTTTAGAAATTAAAAATTATAAATATACTTATATAAGTAGTTATAACTAAAATCAAAAATATAAAAAAAAACAAATATTGATTGAATGCAAATCGAATTGTATAGAAAAGTTTTTACTAGTTTATTTTAATTAATATTAATTCAGAATTAATTATATTCAAACTGTAGAATATCAGAGTACTGAGAACAGAATAAACAAATTTTGGTATGAGTAAAAATGGGAATACACTATATTGTTGTATTTAGGGTCAGACTGGAAATTGTGTTCGGTCCGAGTTATAATATTAAAACAACTATTTTCTCAATATTATAAACGTCATAGTATATATCAGACGATACATATTACATTTTATAAACTTACGATTAAATACTACAGTAACACTATACAAAAATCAAATCCTAGCAGCAGCCGGTTAGTTGTTTAATATTGACAATAGTTTATTGTATAAAAAAAACTTAATGTATTTAGATTACGTAAATATGTTTGATACAAGTTAGTACTTTACATACTATTACTAACAATCTGACAAAAAATCAAGATTTATGGTAGCACTGTTAATTAGTTTTCCTTTGTAACTCGCTAGCACAGTCTGACTCTGGTTTTATCATTCAAAGTTTAAATATAGTCAACTTATAAGTAATATATTAAAAATGTAGTATAATCAACATTACAATGTATTAAAAAACCAAAACTTAATAATAAATAATTTATAAAATTTATTAATAAATAATTAATAAATAATTTATTATTATTTAATAATAAATAGCATATGGTTTTAACTAAATGTTTTTTATAATGATTAAAACATCACATTTAAGAAGATAATTAAATGATTTTATATTTTACAGCTTAATTTACAATAATCAATACTTAATGTACAATATGAAATAATATTAATTCTAATATAATATATACATATTTAGTAAATAATTTAGAATTTTTATTACAAAATACTTCTTTGACTTATTAATTTTCCATATTCTATGGCTTATAATAGCTTAAGACAGTACATATTTTAAACGAAATACTATACATTATTTCTTAAGTATATGAACAAACTAAATTATTAAAACAACTAAATTGCTATAAAATAATATACAATTTTTGTAAATGTTATTATATTTATATATATATAAGTTTACTAGTACATTAATTACAAAATAATTTCCCAAAGACACTCATTTAGATCTGTAGGTATTATAAAAGCTTTGAAACTTATAAACTTATTTTAAGTTTTAAATTTTAACTAGTGAAAAATATGAATGTTTTTAATTAAAACCTTAATTACAATCATGTTTAGACATAGTGTTATTTATATAATTACATTTTTATTCTTTTATCATTAGTTTTCATTAAATATTGATTTTACCTGTATTATTTGATCATTCAATGGTTCTACTGCAAGTATATCATAAAACTTAAAATTTTGAGAACTCAACTAAAAAAAAAAAAGTGTATAAACAATTATTATTAATACAAATTTATTATTTATTTAAAACTTACGACTTTTTGCAGTTGTTTGATATGTGTTATTTGTATTGTCAACCGATTAAGAATGATGAATCCTATAAAATCGTTCTAAAAGCAGGATTATTATTAACAATATAATTATAGTTTAAAAATCAATTTTAATAACAATAATACCATACTAATTACTTATATAAATGAGTAAATAAATATTTGAAATATACAATATTTCATAAACAACTATGTTATTTACAAAATTGAATATTATTTTATAAAATTTTTTAAATGTACACTATTTTTAGTATTTTAAATGGCATAATTACTAAATTTATTAATACATACTTTTATTAACTTAGGAATTGGTATCCATTCTTCATTATTTTCGCTGTTTAATTCTGATAATTTTCTTTTTTTCTTACTAGGATTTCCAATATCTAGTAATGAACAATTGACTGTAGTGTTTGCAGCAATTGTAGAATATCCATCTATAAATAAATATTTACTGATTAGGGTATATTATAATACATTTTTTATATTAAATATAATATAAAAATATAAAATAATATATTATAAAATTATCATAATACTTACCTATACTTATAGCTTTATAGTTGTATTAAATATTTTTATGTTAGACTATGTTGACTATGTTACATTATTTAAAAAGTATCATCAGCATTCTAATGATTCTATTGATTGCAAAATATTGGTATCTTTTAATTAGTAGGTAAATAGTTTAGTAATAACTAATAAAGTTATTAAATATTAAAGTATTTACATATATTATAACTATTTATTTATTTATTATAATTAACGCCAGACGGCTTTTACAAAATTACACGAGAAAGAGATGTGTAACAGACAAAACACACATAAAACACATAAATTAATTATTAATTTTAAGAAAAATATGAACCTTCGTAATAAGTATGACTATTAGAACTATACATCAATCTAACTGGAGGTACGTTCCTGGAAAAGTTAGATTTGTAGGAGGGTACATAAAAATTACAATGATGCTTAGTTTTACTGGGAATGTAAAAGTTAAGTCCAGCAAGGATCCTTGGGGCATCAATTCGACCTTCAATCAGCCGCTGAACAAAATTTATGTCAAAATTAAGACGCCTATCAAAAAGAGGGGCAAGTTTCAGAACTTGATTTATAGGCCCATAATCATGTGGTGTATGAGTGATGTTAAGACAATGTCCAGCAAAACGAATAAAGCTATTCTGAACCCCATCAATCCGGCATATGTCAACAGCGGTATATGGTGACCAAACAACGGACCCATATTCAATTATTGAACGGACTAACGTATTGTATAGCGCCAGAAGACAACTGGCAGAACTGAAATTAGTCGAGTGACGTCTTATAAATCCCAAAACACGAAAAGCTTTACTAGTCATAAAATCAATATGAGGGTTGAAATTGAGGGAAGGAACAAATAAAATGCCTAAATCATGGACCTGGCTAACATACTGAATAGGTATACCTTCTAACCTATAGTCAAAAGATGTCATTAACCTAGAACGATAAAAAGTCATAACTTTACATTTAGAGATGTTAAGAGATAAATTAAACGTATTACACCAATTAGTGAATTTATCAAGGGTATTTTGAAGAGTGAGGCAATCATTTTTAGAAGATATCATGTAAAAGATTTTCGAATCATCGGCAAACAGTAGAAGACGACAAGGGGAAACAGATGAGTACATACTAATACCTACTAATTACCTACTAATTAGCATTTGTTAGAATCCTGATAATACTTTTTAAACAAAGTAACTAATATAATATGAAATAAAAAATTTTAATTACATGTAAAGTTATAAGTATAGGATAGTTTTATATTAATAAAACCTATTGTATTAAATATTATTAAGTGATGTAGTAATATTTAGAATGCATAAACGTATATTGCATAATTAATTTTTAACAATCTATTAATAAAATTCTAATAAATTAGTTAACAAAGTAGAACAGTGTAATATTTTGCGAGTGTCATCAAATGTACTGAATCAGAACTATATATTATGGAGATAAGTTGGGTAATATAGTACTAAAAATGAAAAATGATATTAGATTAATTATTACAAAACATATAAAAATAAACTATACTAACAAATGTGATTGGCTGAAAAAGAATTATACTGAAAAATAATTCTGGTAATATTAAACATGTTTCAAATACAATTAGAAAAATAGTTAACAGAGATAAAAAAAAACCAAATTACAAACATCCAAAATTATTTTTTATAATAATTTAACTGATATAAACATTAATGCAAATGCTTTTGGCAAATACTTTTAATAATAACTATATAAATGTTGGTAAGAAAATAATAGAATCAATACAAAAATTAGTATATTGTATGATAAAACAATATAAATAAATAATAATGAAAACAATAACTACATATATGAATATAAATTAGATTATACATTTTTTGTAATGAAGTAATGGAAATGATTAAAAATTATGATTAGGTGCATTACCTGGTTTTGATAAAATTTTATCTGATTTATACAAATAGCTGAATACATAGTCAAACAAGTTACTTATTTAACTAATTTAAGATTCTAAAAGAGTATATTTTAGGATATTTATAAGCAAACAATTTGTAACCCCAATCTATAAAACAGGTAACCCAAGAGAATTCACAAATTACGAACAAATCTCCTTAGTTTCAGCAATATCTAAATTACTCATAAAATTGCCAAAAATGAATTGTTTGTTAACAATCATAAATTATATGTAATTTGGATTTCATAAAAATACTGGTAGTGAGGTTACAGCATACTCAGTAAAATTAGCTTATAGTTCACTTGATATAAATTAGATTCTTTTAAAAGTGTTATGTTTATATAAATCCCATGAATTATTATTATATAGGTAAACTAGAAAAATTTATAGGAAAAAATACTTTTCATTATCTTCATAATAGTTTCAAATAGTAAAATTTAATGAATCAAGAAGTGATCCAAATATTTTAAAATATGGTATCTTCCAAGAAACTGTTTTAGGTTTTATATTTTTCTCAATTTATGTTAACGAGTTACTAGAACTAGACAAAAACGTAAATATAATAGATTTCACTGATGATACAGTTCTATTTATTGAAGGTAATCATTGAAATGATACTTATAGAGACTAAAACAAGTTTAGTAATATACTTAATATCAATAATATTAAAATGGTTTATTTTGCATTGTACAATCAATACAGACATATAGTATGGGGATCTGCATATAACAATGTTATTGAACTATTAAATGAAGTATATAGAATAATAGTATGAGTAATATTAAAACAAAACTATATTGAAGACAATTGCACTAATTATCTGTTTAAAAATATAAAAATATTGATTATTGAACAATATGAATAACTATCAACTACTAAAGAATATGAAAAATCAATTTGAATCAAAAAATAAAAATAGCTCGATTATCACTCGAAATATAAATAATTGTAACTTAATATTGTTTAAATACAAAATAAAAATAATAAAAATGTTTTATATATACCAATGGAGGAACAAAACTTTTTAATAAATTACCAAACAATATTAAACTAATTAATAATAACATAAACTTTATACTAGAAATTAAAAGATGGTATAAAAGTATATTACTTTTTATTTTTTTTTCTTCACCTCATAAACTATCAAATTAATATTTATGTTATTTTAATGTACATGTATATATGTAAACCATATAGATATATTATATAAAATATATATGCATTATTATTTATTTATTTATTATAAATACGGGCAGTTAGCCCAATGAATTACAATACTACAAGAATTTATAACAAAATTAAAAATTAATTACATGAAACAGAAGTGATAACAAAAATTAATAGTACTTCTTATTGATGTAAATAAATATTATTGAAACGAAAAAAGAACAATTAAGATCTGTTTAAATTAAAAAAAAAAATAATAATAAAAACAGACCTTATTTACTTATAACAATAATGGATTCATATTACAAATCAGCATCATCCTACAGAGAGACTCATTATTGGCATAATTGGTGGTGAAGACTGGGATAGAAAAAGGATACGCTTTACGAAATGAAAAAGATGAGACTTTGAAATGAATATTATTAAAAAATGCAGGACAGTCAATCTTTCCACACAACAGATTGCATAGGAAAGTCCGATTAGTCTGAACTCTTCTGTTGGCCAAGGAAGACAATCATAACTTTAATTCATAAAACAGGTGATCCAAGAGAATTTAAAAATTACAGTTTCTCCTTAGTTTCAGCAAACCAAAAAGAAATGGTGTGTCATGATGTGTCAATTATATACTAATTATTGAACTAATTAGACTATCTACTTCCACCACAAACATTGCTCAAAGTAAATAAGTATAGCTATATGTGTTATTAATTATGTTGTATATACTTGTAATATTTATGTTAAATGTTAGATGATTGAATAGAAAGAAACCAAATAAAAATATGATTACTGATTGACTTTGTTCAGATTAAAATAATATATTGTATTGTGTACTTACGATTAACAAATTCCTTCAAAATATCGTCAGTGATGCGTTCGACTCGAAAGTCGCAATATCCTTTTGGCACAATCATTTTTCATTTATTTTATCACGAACGCATTAATATTGTGTTATGTTCACATATAATTAGCGAATAACGACTAAAAAATAAAGTAATCTAATGAAATGAAATGTTAAACCATAAGTTTCTAGTTTTCCTCTTTATCAACAAACCATTATCGTAACAGTTATCGGTTATCACTTTATCAGTGAATTTGTGTCTGTTTAGATATTTAATTTTTAATTTTGTATAATCAAACATTTTTATAAGAGTTTTATGCTAATTGTTTACACGTACATCACGTACGTTGTAATATTTGTAATTCAATTTAAATCAAAATATACAAGTACAATATAGTACAACATAATATACCTAAGGTTTACACATTACTAGGAACGAAAGCGATTAAATCTAGGAATGGGATCGTTTAAACCCAGGATTAGGTTCATCAATAATATACATAATTGTAAAATAATTATTGCTGTAATATTTATATTGAATGTCCTGATCTAAAATGTGTCGGCGCCACTGCGAATGTCCATAGCAAAGGCGTATTTAAAAATGTATAAAGGGCAGGGGGGGGGTCAGATTTTTTTTTTGGAAGCTTTCATTAAATAATTACAAAAAAAATGAAATTAAACATTTTCTGTATCTGTATTTACATTATAATATACAATTTAAAATAATAGCAATAATATTAATAACACAATTTTATTTTCTTATTGGTCATGTGGTGGGAGGGTTTTACCTGTTCCACCGCCACCTCATAAATACGCTTCTGGTTCATAGTAAAAAAAAAAACAATAGAATTTTTAAATGTAGGTAAATGCATTTTTGGAAGTATATCAGATATACTAGAATTTTCGATTTTTTTGAATATTAAAAAAATAATGAACATATGTTTAATAATTATTCATGGTTTTTATAATAATGAAATACCTTCTAAATTAGTTAATAATTTTTGCTAATACAAAATATATATCAGTCGACAGTCATTATACTCTTATATAAACTTGTTCAGGCTTAAGTTATAAGTAGAGCATAAGATTTAATTATTTATTTTTATTGGAAGTCAATATCATGGTTCAAAAGGAGGGGAGTAAATTAGAAATTTCAACAATTTTAAAGAAATGAATTCTAATTTAAAAAATCAAACATTGAGTTTACCAAGGGAGGAGGATAGACAATGGCAACATTTCATTGATCAAGGAGGGCTATATTTTCTTATTATCATTAACAATGTATATTAAAGCCTTAAAGGGTTAATATTTCAATATTGTTGATCTGTAATAGATATAGATATAAAAAATAACTTATTTTACATCAGTTTTAAAAAAACTAAAAAAAAGGAGGCGATATTTCCCCCATATTGTTATACCCTCCCTAATGATGAATGAATAATTATATTTAAAAATGTCATCGTCTTATCAGTAATAATTCACACTTGTGTTATAGCATTGTTCGATTAGTTTACTTATATTATTTACTTTTTCCACATATTATACAAGAATACACTTAGATTCGATTCTACAGTACACATTTTTTTTATATATATATATATATATATAGTCTTATAATTATAATTTTAAAAAGATTAATTAAATATTTTGAAAAATAAACTTATGAAAATTTAAAACATAAAATAATATATTTATAATTATTTGAAAATAATGTAAATATTTATAATTGAACATAATTATTTTTAAGATATGAGATTAATTTTTCTTTAAAATGAATATAAATACATAATGTTATATTAATCTAATTGCTTCAAAATACTGTTTACTGGTTTTTGATGAATTTTGGTTTCATGAAGCGGTTGTGATGACTTGTAATGACATGTTTTTGTGTTTTTCAAAACTTTCTGAAAAATATAAATAATATGATAATTTAATAATATTGTATAGTGCTCAAGAAGTTAATACATGCAGAAAATGGTATAAAAATTAATTAAAATTTTTCTTATCGTAAAAAAAGTGAAATATAATTATTAAGATAATTTATTATTAATATTTATAATTAAACAAATAATCTTTATAGTTAATACTCAAAAGTAAAAAATATATGGTAATTGTTTAATAATATCAAAAAAAGTAAACTAGATTTTAGTAGGACATTATTGTATATGGGTAATACTACCTATATGTTCAGTTTCCAACAAGTTAAAGATTTATTAATAAAATCCCAAAAACGCAGAACTTTATTTATGATATTTAGGTTGAACTTGGTTCATAGTTTTGGAGGGAATGCTATTTCCATTTTGTAAAATATTATATGGAAAAGAAATTATAGAGTATATATTTTACATATACATACATTTAATTGACTAATAAATGTTTATATTTCAAGTTAAACATAAACATTTTAATATAAGTTCTGTGATTTTATTATATTTCCTGTTTGATAGACAGAGACAGTATCATTAAAAAACATGTGTGTATAATGTCCCCGGATTAAAGTAATTTTAATATTTATATAAAGAGACTAAGTTTATTAAATAACATACTTCTGGCAAATTAACAATATTTTTAATTTCTTGCTTTTTGTCATCTCTCAATAAATATGCAAATGGATTGCTGCTGGCTTTAGCTATTATTGTAGTCATCGATTTAATTTCTCTCTTGTCTTCATATTTGCCAATATTTATTTCATCATTGTTAGTGCTTAACAATTTTTTATTCATGTATAATAATTTGGTAGCCATTCTACTATCACCACTCCGTCTCATAAATGATCCTTTTATAAATGAATTCGACTGTAAAATATTAAAATTGAATCAAATATAAATAAACATATTTCATTATAATTGAACAGTGTTGGAAAGCAAAAATAATTGTAATACTTAACACTTTTTGAATACTGAAACAAAATGTAAATAATTAAATAAAATATAGAAAATATATTTTCGAATTGATACTTACTTCTGATGAGACTAGATTGGTTTGTTCAAAGTCTTTTACTCCAATATTTTTTACTTCTGTTGTGCTGGCTATAACTGTTGTAACTGAAGTTAAATTAGACTTATTGTTATCATTAGTACTTTGTATTGTTTCAAAATTATTTGTACTTGACTTTTGTTGACTTTCACATTTTGTATACTTTATCTATAACATAAAGTTAACAGAAATTAAGTAGTAATTACATACTTTTTTAAGGTTTTAAAATTATATTCATACAATGTGCGTTTTTTTTATAACTGGAACTGATGTTTGTAAAATATTAATAGACTTTTCATTTTCATTAATTTCATCTTCATCAGAGGTATTCTGGAAAATCGTTAAAACATAATTAACATTTAATCTTAGAAAGATGTTATACCTATACATTTTTCATTGATTTTGTCTGTTTAAAGAGGAATATATCAAAATCATACCAAAGCAGAACTCAAATTGTGGTATTTAGGTTTCAATCTTAAGCTCACTTGGTATAACAAAACTTGCAGATAAAATATCTTTTTATATAATTTTTCTGATTTTAAATATTATAATATACTTGTAAACATTTAATATTTGAGTCGTAACATATTATGAAACATAGGATTTACAAAAGAATTATTAATTTTTGAAAATTATATATGAAAACTATATATTCTCGATTTTCATCTTTACGATATAATGTATTGTAAGTCATAAAAATTTTCATATCATAAATTAAAATACATCAATTAAATATTTTAATCTTTGTTACTACCAAATTCTTCACATACTAGATATTTGTCTAAATATATAGCAACTTCAAAATATTTATTGTTTTTTTTTTTTTTTATTTAACTCAATACTAATTTTAAAAGATTGAATTAAATTTAAATTAATTTATAATACATATTTAAAAATAGCTAAGCAATAATTATACTTTATATTACATAAAAATTGTATAACACAAATTAAAATTTTTACAGTTATTATTAGGTTAGATTTTTGTATTTAAAATATAAATAAAACTAGTTATTTAATTTAATTAAACATCAATTATTTTTTATGTTTATTGGAATTAATATTAAGTAATAATAATCTTACTTGTGATAAATAAGATTCTCGCTTAAAACGTTCTTTCATCCAATGCTCAGTCTCATCATCACTTAATTCATTTTCAACATTATCTTCATTATCAGAGAATAACGGTTTTTTTAAAGCATCATCATTTTCATCTACATAAGAAATTAAAATATCATTTAAATTAAACAAATTGAGAGTTTATAATATTATCTAACCATATTCATCCCATTGGAATTTTCTTTTTCGACCAGAGTCTGAATGTAAATCACCATCCTCAAGTAGCATTTCTTTAAGTGCAGTTACTTGTTGCTGGTCATCGTCTAAAAGCTGTCGCCTAAGTACGATTATAAATTTTTATTTTAATAAAAAATTAATTTGTAATATATACTAATTCAATGTATAAGACAGGGGTTGGGAACCTTTTCGTAGAAAAGAGCCATTTTTTTCAAAAAATTACAAAACTATTATATCCAGGGAGCCGCACAGGTTTGAACAACCTTTTTTTTTTTAAGTACATATTATTAGAATAAAGATAGTATAACTATTTCATTGAGAAATTGGTAGGCAATAAAAACATAATAACACGTTTTAAATTAAGAAAATATAGAAAAACTTTATCTTATTAATTCATTATTATTATTATTGTTTATATAAATATTTTACGAATCTTAATATATTGATAATTATCCACAAAGCCACAGGTTGTATGTTAAAGAGCCGCAGATTCCCGATCCCTAGTATAAGAGAAAATATTTTTTAATGGTTAATTAAATTTAAAAACATACATATAAATCTTGTCCAATCCATCTTTTACAATATTCTCATCTAATTTATCTTTATCCCCTTCTTCTTCTTCTAGATTATCCATAGCATCAGCCAAATGTTCTTCATCGTCAGAACTCCAATCTGATTCAGATAATTCTGCCTCATCTTCGAAAAAATCTTTAACTGAAGTAAGTTTGGGCATTTCAAAATCTTCATCTGCATTGAGATCAATACCATTTAATGGACTAAAACCCAATAAATATTGAGTGAGTATACAAATATTTAAATATTATATAAATCATAAAAATTAACTTACACCTCAGAGTCAAAACCATCATCAAAATCATCATTTTCCTAAACACATTAAAAAATAAAATAAAATATAGTTAATATAAGTTTAATATTTAAAAATGTTATATATAAAACCTCAGTATTGGATTCTTGAGTAAGGAATTCTCCAGAACATAAATTCATTAATTGTTGTGTAGAGATATTTTCATTTTCCGTCTCATTAAATAAAGCGTTCAAACAATTGGAAGTTAAATTAGTTTCTTTATCCGATTCATTATTATCATTTTTGGTATTATCTTCTTCCTCACTATCTGATAATAAAACTAACTTACGTTTCTTTTTCTTTAAAAATTCTAAACATATATATAAAATGAATAAGTTTTGTCTATTAAATAAATAAATATGGCTTATGTACCTTCTTTTCCTTCATCATCTGAATCATCAATAAAATTTGGTAAATTGTTTTCGTTATCTGAATTACTATCTAAGCTAGATATTTCAGCTTCATCATCAATAAACTGTTTTGTTATACTTTCGTTTGATTTATCATCATCTATACTATAATGACTGTTGTCACTATCTTCAGAACTAAAACATATTAATGTATTAACTATTACTTAATATAGTGTATAGTTTTACTAGTTTAGATTAAAAATAATCAACTTACTCAGAATCCAAATTCGCTTTTAAATTTTCATTATTGTACTAAAAAAATAATAAATAATTTAAATAAGTGATGAAAATATTAATATATTAATATTATACAACCCTTTACCTGTGTTGAAACAATTTGGGTTGGAAGTTTGTCAGACTTAAAGTTTAAACTTGAGTCATCTCTGGAATTTTCTTCTTCGTCATTAAATGAAGACATTATACTATTGATTGATAAGTCATTTTGATAATCATCTTCATCTTCACTCATCTCTGATGGTGTAAATTTTTGTTTGGATACGGGTTCTAATTATAACAAAACAAAAATGTTTTACTTAGAGAACGGAAGGAATTATAATTCCCTATGGAAGACACTAAAACCTACACAATGATTCCAAGGTTTACAAAAAACATATTTTAAATTTCTTTTCATTGTTAGAAATAAGAAAATATTTTTTAGTTGTTTTATTTTTAAATTTAGTGAATGTAAACAATTTGTTTAAAATGATAGTTTATGAAATTTGAAACATTGTAAAATAAATTTTTTTCATATATTAAAAAATAATTTAAATCTATCATACAATAATTATTTCTGAAAGCAATTTCTACAAAATCATTTAACATTAATAATTTTTAAAGTTTTTTTTTTTAATCGCTAAGGTATATACCACAATTGTGATTATCAACAATTTTTACTACTAATGATATTTAAATAAAATGTATTTTTGAATTAACTGCAGCTTTTTATATAATATATTGTATGTATTTAATTATACTTCAGAATATTATAAGTAAATATATTGCAAAATTTAATCCCTTAATAAATACTTGCTTTTTACCCTTTAATATAATATTTTAAACTAATAAAATTTATTATCAATTTAACTGTGTTGAAAATAGAGTTTATTAAATATAAATTATTTATTAATATTATTATTAAATTAATTTGATTTTAAACTATAAAATTAAGTAAATTATAATAATTGATCAATATACCTTTAGCACAGTTGTTGTCATCATTATCATTTAAAGACATATTCTGATCATCTTTATTATTGTCATTAGTGGTAGATAATTCTTCATTATCACTACAATCTTCGTTATAAAATTTTTCTACATTTTGTTCTTTATTTTCAATAAATTCCCTTTAATTTATCATATAAATACTAATTAAAGACAAAATAATATACACAGTATATAAAAAATATATGTGCACCACATAACTAATATTGTGGAATATACTAAAAGTAAAAATGTAATATCTAGTTACACTGTATACAAATATTTTGTATAATTTTATTTTAATGTATTAACCTTAAATAACTTTTAAATATCTTAAAAATTAGTTAGAATTACTTTATATGTAATTAATAGAAAAAAATGTTATATAAAAGTTATAAATGATTAAATTTTCTTTTTCTTTATATATCTACTATTATTAGATACAAATTTTAAATAAAATAATATATAATCTATAATATAGAATTAACAGAGCTGTATCAAATTTATAAAACATCATTTAAAACTAATTTGAACTAGTTTACTGTTATAAAATAATAATATTACTTTGTGGTCATTTATTTAAGTTAAGTTATATTCCAAATAAATTATTGATATGCTGAGAATTTTTCATTTAATTATGGGTGAACTGAAGTTTAAAATGGGTTTACGTAATGCTCTTAAAATTGTACTGTCATTTAATATTAATAGCAATAGTTTTAATTTAAGTTTCATATATAAAGATAATAACTTGTTTGCCTCGTTGTTATATTTAAAGTGACAGAATACGGGCAAGAAATTATTATGTTATCTATTAGAAATAGATTAGTTATAATATGGAAAATATGAACAAACGTATATGTATATAAAAATAATAAATATAAATTCAATGAAGTTTACAATTAATATAAAAAAAACAAATTATTTTGGTTTGTTTAAAAAAAAATCACATCATTTCTGTGAATCCCAAGAAATTATCTATGGATCACCAGTAAAGAACCTGTTATAAAAATTTTCATGTAAAAAAAAATATGATATTTTTATAAATGTAAATGTAAATATACATTAAAATTAATTTAAATATATAATTTTATAATTTTTATATTTTTATAAATTTAATATATAATTATATTTTACTTCATAATTTTCAAGTTCAATATTATTATATTTCTTAATAAGTTGTTAAAAAAATTATTATTATTGTTACACACCATGCTTTATGCAGTAATTTTTTAGAACCAGTTATAGAAGCTTGAAATTCTGTTGAAATTTTTGATCTGTTAAGGAAGTCTTTCAAGGATTTTTGTTTAGGTTTATGATATGGTAAGCGCACATGACTATTACTGACCAGACGTTGGGTTTCTCTGCTTATCTCATCTACTTGTGACTTTTTTTTCTTCGATGGTTTCTGAAAATAAAATTAATATAATATTTCTAAGTATTAAATAACAATAATAGAAATTTGAAATAAATAATTAATCATACAATGTATGACAGATGAATAATTTGATTATTTAAATGTTTTCTTTTTTAAATTATTTTACTAAGATTTTAATAACTTAACATTGTTAATTAGAACTCTTGGGAAAATACGTTTTGAGTTATGAAATAGAAATAATACTCCTTAATAATATAAAATATTGTTTATGAAGATATTTAATAAATGTAATGATAGCGCACGTGATTATTACTGACCAGTTTTTCAGTTTCTCTGTTCATTTCTTCTACTTCCGGCTTTTTTTTCATCATTGATTTCTGAAAATAAATTCAATACAATGCATTTTTTTTTAAAAACAATTATAGGATTAATATATATTCAAATATATAGTAATCTTATTAAATACCTAAAACAGATGTTTATTTTGATTATTTTAATATTTTTTCCTAAGACTACTTTATTAAGATTTTAATAGCTAAACGTTGTTAATCAGAACTCTGATAAAATACGTTTTGAGTTATGAAATTAAATTATTACACTTCATTAACATACGATATTATTTATATTATTGATATCAGTAGCGCCGAAGTCCATATTTCAGTATGGCAGTAGACATACATTTTAAATTTTATTTTTGAGGATGGATATCCGTGGGAAAGGTGATCTGGAGCTTGTACTTAATGTAACTAATAAAAACTAATTATAATTGGTTAAACAATAAAATAAGTTAGAAATAATTAGACACTTAGGCGCGACTTGATACATTAAATAAACTTAAAAACGTTTCAGTTATTTTTATTCATATAAATGTGTTAGTTACTTTAGATTGAATCGGGTAGTTTGCATATTTCATATGTGACATATCGATTACGTACAAAGATAAATTTCAATGTTTACTTTACATAAATATTTCTAATCATACATCGTTCAAATATTTAACAAATTGATTGTTACGAGTATGGACGTCGAAGTCCATCTAGTGCTGGACAAATATTATAGAAAATACGTCGTCGTAACATTCGACAAATAATTTATAATTGTAAAAACGTTATACATAACTGTCGTTGACGCTCACCATTGTTTTAGTCGTATAATATTAGTGTTGCAGCAAAGCGGACTGAAAACGTAATGGATTAAACTTTAAGCATTTTAACAAACAGTGGTCAATAGATTTGTAAGTCAAATGAGAAAAACGAGAAATCCGCAAAATTCAGTCCCGTCGGCGGCCGTTCACAATCATAAACGCATAATGTCATTGTTATCTTATCAATGTATTCAATTTGGCGGGAACCTTATCTAAGAACATTGTGCACCGCATGATTAAAGATATCTTATAAATATTTAATAATTATTGTGATAAAGCAATTTTTTTAATACAATAATATTGTACATTTTGTATAATAACAGTGTTTTTTTGTTACATATCCACTCAGGTACTCGTATTACATTTAACAATATTTTATCATTGACACCGAGATAAAGACGCAATTCAAAATAATAATTAATAATATTATGACTTTACGAGTTTTGACTGTCGAGTAGATATAATTAAATAAAAAAAAACCAAAATTTACGTTAGATATGTCATCTACATTATTTTAAGCTTGTAATTGGTAAATATTATAGAAAAATAATCAATGGTCTTCATAGTATAATATGTATTTTATTGAATGAATACAACATTGAACGGGAGTACCGATTTCAAAAATATTTATTTTAAACATCCTGATCAATATTGAATCTGCAGTTGACTTGATCTTAAGTCTTATCCTAAGTTTATTATTTGTTATTTTCATTAACAAAGAATTATGTCAACCATGAAATATTTTTAAGAGTATGCATATTTGTATATGTATATTTTTTTTTTATGTTCTAATGTTTCTAGAAACTAATTGTGTTTTATATCTTGTAAACAATGATTAGCACAAATCACCGAGTAACCTATTTTTTAATAACGACACAAAACAACAATAATAACAAGTATTTAATTTTAAGAAACACCGGCTGCATTCTGCACATTGTATGCATTTTTAAAAAACATTGATGTGTTTTCCTCACTTTATTGCATCACGAATGACGCGCAAAAGTAATTAAACTTACTATTCAGAGGAGGTATTACTTATATAAAATAATAGTTTTGTATTTTTTTGACAGAACCAATTATAATTTAATTAATATAGGTATTTATTATTTTATAATATTATCTGTTGTTTTTTTTATATAAATTTAGATATTCATATAATTGTATATAGGTAACAAATTTCACTTATCTATGTTTTATTGATTTCACTTTTAATACTAGTATTTAGAATTGCAAGTACCAATCTATAATCTATAGCACTTAAGTTTTTAAATTTTCAGTTATTATTGCACCCCTTTTAGTTCTTTTACATTTTATTCAAAAATAATGAAATATTCTACAATTTCCGCACTTTTTATCATAAAATTCATGACACTCATTTAATTTTGTGTCTTACCACATATTGTACAGTCATTTATCATGTTTATATTTCTATAAATGTTCAACTTTTTACCAATATTATTACTTTTAGAAAAATAATAATCTTTACTCTTTACAACTTTATTATTTCTTAAGTTAGCTTCTCTTTTGACATACCTACTTTGTGATGTTTCTTCTTTTCTTTCCTACCCATGTATCATATTTGATTGCTTTCAATTTTATAACTATTTTGTATTATTTTTTTGCACCAGTCTTCTATTAATTTCAGTTTACTCCACAGCTCTACAATGATCAACATCATTTCAATGCAAAAGTTTTCTTTAGTAAACATAATTGAAAATCATTTTTTCTGATACCCAATACAATTTCTCTTAACAATTTTTTTTTTTCACATTGACTTAATTCATACTTTTACCAACTATCTTAAGTCAGTATAAAAGTTTTCAAAATTTTCACCTGCACTTTGTTTACACGTACAATATTTGAAATTTTCCATAACCTAGTTTTTTCTAGCAATACAAATTTAAGCTTTAAGTGCTTTTAATATGTTAACAATGTTCCTTTATTGAATTTGACAGTGTTAAACACTTTTAAACCCACAGAAACAAGTTAATTTTAAAAAAAAAATATAGCAACTTGTAGGTATACTTTCTTTTTTGGCATAACTTTCTGTTGCATTTAAATTAGTTTTTTGTTTGAATATTTTAACATTTTTGTGTATGTTACTTGTCATCTGTAATAGTGGTTGTTTAATTAATTTTTTTTTAACTGATTTATTACTTAACGAAATATTTATTAAACTTTAGTATATGGAATATATTTTAATATACCTACTAATTTTCTTATTGCCGCTTATAATCATTAATAAACCAAAATTAAAATTGAAGAAGATATCAAATTAATGATAAATGCATGTGATAAACAATGTAATTACATTACATTGTTAAATGTTGTATTAAATTGTTGTATAATAATAATTTCTGTGCGTAACAAGATAATTTTTTTTTAAATTAGAATACGATTCGAATTTTTCAAAGTTTGTACAATTATATCTCGCCACGTAGGTATTTTAAATACACGTATTACACATGATAAATTTGAAAAAATAATGAATTTTCAGATATTTATAAGATTAAGATTTAATTTTAATTACCTATTTAATTAGTGTAATGCATCATAGTGGTCACAAAATATTTTTATATAAAAAATTGACACTTTATTTTTTCCTATGCACTGATTACGACATTATTATTAATATAAAATTTAGGTACCTACTGATATTATGTACCATGATTATAATACATCTTATTTAATAAACTTATGCGGTCAAATAATTTTACTTTTTGTCCATTGTGTTCATAAAATAAAAAAAAAGCAGGAAGGTCGATTTTGGACGTTCCTTCTTCGTCCATTGGGTCCTCGGAGAAATTAGTTAAGATTTGAATGCAATGATATTACATTACAAAATACGATTTTGAGCGAACTCAATATAATACATTATATTATACTAATAAGTCTTTCCATAAGTTTACCACGTGTGTAAACTACTTAAGAGAAACTTAAGAAAAAATATAAAGTACCTACGTTCAAAATTACATTAGTTTCATGAAAAACCTAAAAACAATTTCATCAAAATTACGATTTCCGTTAATTTTAACGTTTTTGCGTTATTTTTTGGTTTTCTTCTTACAGGGAAAAACTTTTGAGAAATTCGAAAAATGAACTAAATAAAGTACCAATAAGACTCAATTTGCTACCGAAAGCTCACTCTATTTGTGGTAATCGGACCATTATTTTTACCCGAAATCGTGCTTTCAGTCATGAAAAAAAAATATCTTTGTAGAACCAATACATTCCTCGTTTCTGTTAGAATATAAAATCAATAAAATTACTTTCTTATTGAAAGAATTGATGTTTTTGAATGAAAAATGAAGGCTTTGCAATTATTTTTTGAATTATAAATTAATCAAATTAGGAACATTTATAGGATTAAATATGTCAGGCCATAAAACATCAAATATTTCATATAAATATATTGAATAGAAAGATGCATAAATGTCTTTAATTATAGGCGATAGGCCAATTATATATGAAATTGCAAGAGTGTATAAGTGTCAAGTGCACAATCTACCACCCTCAATTGGCGCCCCTTTTTTCTTTAAACCTTATCTATTATTTCTTTTCGGGGTTTTTTTTTTTCATAACATAAATATAGCCATTAAAATTTACGTTCTAAAATTTTAATTTTAGAACAATTAAGTAAAGAGAAAAATAGTTTGGGCGATGAACGTGTTTTGTTATTAAATTTTAGGTGTACTGTGTCCTCTTAAGACAAACAACATGTGGTCAACAACAGTTGTCGAAATATACACAAGTGATTATAATTTTAATAATGAACTAGAAATAAAATAATTCAACCTAATGAAAATCATATTGGATTAATTTTTTTGCTAAAGTATTATACAGTTCAGTTGTGCATAAAGACATTTTTAAAATCATGCAAAACATGTTTAAGGTTAAATTATTTTTTCTTAGTCTGGTAGTTATAAAACTGTCACCATGTACGAGTATGTTAAGGGATTACACAAGTTAATATTTTAAAAATATTTTTATACAATAAATATATACGAATGTTATTTTTCTATATTAAAATTTAAACCTAAATATTTGTATTTAGATTTGTTTATAGTAAATGAATCAAGTGAAGATTATGTCAATAGAATGAGAGAACTAGGTAATCTATGCATTATATTGCTATATTTTTAAAATGCTAGTATGTTGATGATAAATTTGTTCGATAGATTCAACCTAATATGAATAAATATATAATTTAATTTGAAATAGGATAAGTTTTAAACATTTTAGATAGAGATAGAAAGTTGTTTTTGAACAGAATAATCAGAATTTTGTGTTGCAGAATTTTTCTCATTACAATATACAAAATAAAGAATAGGTAATAAAAAATATATAGTCTAATATAATTTTTAAATCATTTTGACGTTTAGTACCTATTTTTAAATACCTTTTTAGGATATAATCTGGAAACTTTGGAAAATCAAATAAGAGCTAAGAGCTTTTATAGTTTTTTTTTCTGTAAAATATTAAAATGAATTTGGTAACAATAAATTTTGATCATATGAAATCATCAAAACTTAAACAATATATTTTTTTTTTATCTAATATTAGATTACCTTAAATAAGTACCTATAGAAGGACAAAACTTTTACTTTAGTATTTTCTTAAAAATCTATAAGACCTAAGCCATGTTTAAGTTTTAAAATTAAAAAAATAACATATATTAATCATGAACGTTTTAAAATAAAACTAAATCTATATAATATAGACATACACAGATCTATGAAAATTATTGATCGTGCAAAAATTGACCATTATACATAAAAGAAAGTAGTAATGAAACATTACATCAATACATTTCATGTGTTCATGTTGAGTATAAATTTATTCTACAAAAAATGTGTTTAAAATATAAAATATAATGATTATTATTTTTATTATAAAATTATAAAATAATGTACTATGTATGATATATAATATACTCAATAAGTAAGTATAATAGGTATATTAAATTTTAAATTAAATGCATCAAATATAATCTTTTATAGGTACTTTGTAGCGCTTGCAAAATAAAAAATATTATTATTTTTTAACAAAATATATCAAACTTATACTTATACTTCAATTATACCTATATAGATTTTGAATAAAATATTACATTTTTATTTAAAATATTTTTGTTACAAAGAATATTATAATATGGTATTTTGCATTTTTTGTTTACCAATAATTCACTAAAATTAGATTTTATAAATAGTTCTAGAATTAAAATTTAAAATAAAAACATTTTAATTTTTAGTAAATAACTATTTATTAATACATTCAACTTTTATATTCGATTTATACGAGTTACAACATATGAACAAACAATCTCATCTACACAAAATGGAAACAGTTGTGAAATGTGTTGATGGCACGTGTTGATGAGACTATAAATACGATTTTATGTCAACAGAAAAAATAAATATTAATATCATCAAGGTGTTTATGACTTAAAACGTGCAAATCGTAAATATTATTAGTTTTTTCGTCATTTTTTTTGTTCAGTATTATTATTCATCCTTAAATTTTGGCCCCTACAAGGGTGAGGGGGATAGATGGCGTCAGTGACACCAATGGTTCTAACTCGCACTCTCGAGAGGCCCGCGAAAAATTAAAAATAAATAAATTGCATATTGCTATGAATAAAATGACATAAAACAATAATTATAATATATACTTGTGTTTAAATAATTCAATTACGTGTATACTAAAACAGTACGTATTAGAAAATTATAAAACAGGTATAGGACGGATACTCGGAGCAGTATTATTTAATTGTTGATTATCGTTGCACCTTGCACATGATTGTTGAACGATATGCTTATACTCGTATTTATTATAATAATTGTATAATGACTAGGGTAGAGGACTTGTAGCCTTAAAACATTACATTATATGCTAGTATAATAAACACTTAAAAATTAGGTAAATAATATGCACTTGTAATACATTTTTAACCATTTTTTTTTTAATAATTATTGCGATTTTTTTTATTTATGATTCAAATTTATTAATTGTAAAAAATTAAAATACAAATTACAATAGGTACATATGACTATACATGTATTTATATACAGGGTGATTATTTTATCGTACTACACTACTATTTCGATAAATTATTATGTTTTTCAATTTTTTTTTTTTTTACAAAATTTTCGTAACTTATTACTCTTTAATTGTACATAAAATTAAATTTTTTTACAATTTTTTTTATTGCTTAAATTTTTGGTTTTATACTTTTTTAAACGGCATGCTATATTTATTTTTATTCTATTACATGGGTAATAATTTAAAAATAATTTATGTGAAAAAATTGTTCATTTTTGTCTATTAGTTTTTGTAATATTGGTATTTGAAAATTCGATTATTTTGATACATAGGAGATTTTTATGTCACTGTAACTGTGGTTCACACTTTGAAATTTTCCATATTATAATAAGTAAATTTTAAAATGATGTAGTATTTATAATATGCCTTTTTTTTTGTATAAAATATATCTATATAATACTTATATTTCAATTATTATATAAAATAACTAGATAACGAACTACGTATCTGTGTAATACAGACGCGCAGTATAAAACTAGTTATAATTTATATTGGCTCCTAATTTATATATATAATGTACTTTGAACTTTCTGTGAAATACGTAAGAACAGTCATTGTCATATTGTTCATATCATTATAACACAGATTATATGAAAAAGTTTCATATAATCTGTGATTATATTATTACGTATCACTTTATCTGTTATATAATCAGTAATTTTGCCACAATAATAAAACAGAATAAGTAATTAATAATAACTTTAATCCTAAAATCTGTTATAAATTTAAAAACACTGTTTAGTGTTTACTTTGTGTTTGTTAACATTTTGTATTTTTCTTGTATAAATTAAATTATTCATTATTGTATATTATACTCTGACTGCATTACAAAAGATGGCTGAATGTAAAAGTGTAATAATAATAAGATAGTAAATTGAAGGATTTTCAGCAAATATGAATAATGTATCATCCAATAAAAAATTGGTTTATTTATCATAACATCTATATGACTATATCTATATGGCACATGATATATATAGATATAGTCATATAGATGTTATGATAAATAAACTAATTTTTTATTGGATGATACATTATTCATTTTTAATAAACTAAATAACTAATGTATAAAATAAAATGAAATTAATGTAAATAATAAATTTATGTCATCGAAAGTTATAGGTTAAGTATAATAATATCTGATAACTAATCTTTTAAATTTTGATCTGACTGATTAGTAATTATTATTTTTGAGACGACACATTCAACAAGTCTTGAGACAATAATTGATAAATAGGCGTCAGTAATACCTATGTTAGACTCTATCTAATTTCTTAATATTATAACTGTTATAGACATTCGTAATAATATGGTGTATGATAGTGGTATATTATGATTTAATAATAAAATACTTTTACTGATAGAGTTTGTGAAGTATAATGAACAAAATTAGCGTTTCCCAAGAAGCAGTTTTATTATTTACTATATACTTATTAGTTATTTTAGAATTTAATTAAAATAACTGTATTTCATTGAAAAATTAACTACATTAAAAACGACAAAGGAAGATTATTTTCATATTTTTTTCCTATTTGGTGACGTATGACCTATATACCATGCCGTTTGAAAATATTATAAATTTTTAAAAAATTGTAAAAAAAATTATTTCGAAGTAGAAATGAAAGAGAATAAGTTCTAAATATTTTGTAATAATATAAAAATTGACTGAAATACGATAAAAGAATCACCCTGTATATAAGTATACTAGAAAATAAAATAAAATATGGTATGATTGTTATAATATGCGGCACGACTATTTAGAATTTCATAGATACCACGTGTGTCAGTGTAAATTGAATGATTTGATATCTTATATTATTATTTATTAATTTATTAAGTATGCTATATACTTATTACAAAATAAAAAATAAAAACAAATATTATTAATAAACATAATATTTATAAAGTCAATTGTTTTTTAAAAATTTTTAAAATTCATAAAAATATGCAAAAAAAAGTTTTATAAACAAGAAATATACCCAACAGATAAAAGAAAATCAAAATATGCATTTATACATCCAAATATTAAACGTTTATATTTCTTACTCTGCTATTTTTATGGCAGTGTAAATCAAATATGCAAATGCTACCAGTCCTCTACCCTAATAATGACTATAATATACTTTCCAATGGCGTGGCAAACTACTTTAAGACATGCAACAGATATTTATATTTACCCACACACACCAAATTTTAATCATCAATACATACATGATTCATTCACAACAAATTTTTATAATATAGGTACCTAACACATAGTGATAGTAATATATTATGGTATATGTTTATTAACAAATCATTATAGTTACAACTTTGTTAATAAAATTTTTTTGTTTAGATTATATTGATACTATTAATTTGATCAAATCTTAAAACCCCAAAATTATTCATAACTTTTTAAAATAACAAGGCAGTTCTCCACTTATTTTTTAAAGGTATTGTAATTAGCTATGGCCAAGGAATGTATTTGATAGGGGAAGGGCGGCGATCGTTCCTATCGCCCCCCACCGAAGACCGTTTGATACTATACTTAAGTCGAAAATTAATTTCATTTTAATATAATTTATTAAATAAAAAATTTATAGGTAAATATATGAATATTTGAAAAAAATCGCTCTCCTCTACATAATAATACATACGTGCCTGCTATAGCCCTTCTAAATTTTCAATTTAGAATTTAGAGTTTCATACTAGTTGCGCTACTGTCTACTACCCAGCTAAAATTTTTGAAGGAGCAACTTACAAACTTAACAAGTTCCTTAAAAACCATTCCACTACCCCACTAATACTGAAAACCATTCTATAAATTTTAGATTTATAAATATTACAATATCTTTGTTTCGCGTACGTAAGAGGAGGGACAGTATGACACACAACCTTGTCTCCATGCAGTTATCACTATCCGATGCTTGTATCCTCCAATCTAGATCTACACCTAACGCTTCCACATTCTTCTCTACCACATCCTCACATCACAGACGTAGTTTTCCTAGCGGTATTCTACAAGTAGGATTTTCTTCTAGTACTATCCCAAATTCTTTACTTCTTAATTATAAAATATATAAAATAAAATAGTTTTATATAAAAATCTGAGATTCCTAATAACGGTATCTAAAACTTGTTGAAATACGAGTTATTTAAAGGTATTCTCTATTAATAGTTCAACAAAGCTGTTATTAATTTAAATTAATTAAAATATTTTAATTTGTAAAAATATTAATTTTCAGTTTTTACATAAATTATTTGGAAATAAACTAAAATTTGTTAATATAGGTTTACCATATGTAGGTCAGCTATACTCAGAATATTTAAAAGAATTTGGTAACATCATTTAAATTTACTATAGTGTTTTAACTTTTATTATATCTATAAATATCAGTATGGTTTATTTAGTACAGTTTATTAATAAGGGACTTATTTTATACATTATTATTATAAATTAGTTTCTTAAAATAAATATTTTTGAGTATTTGTGATTTAATAAAACATTTTCCCTCATTTTAGGAAAAGAATATGAAACAATATCTCTTGATGAATATAAAATATTAATGAATAGTACGTTTAATTATTATTATATCTATGGTATGAATTACAAATACCTATATTTCTTCTTATTTTTTTCTCTATTACTTGCTTAAATTTTTTTTTCTTGTATTTAATATGACGTATTTTTTACAACCTGTTACTTTATCAGAATAATAAGTGTAATTAATGTAAAATGAGAGGGGAAATAATAATTACGAGACGTGACAAAATTAAGTGATCTTCCACTAGAGGTACATTACAATAAAAATAGGAATTAAATTGTAAAACATTTGAACATATAATGAACATATTATGTAGATAACCCAAATTTAAACTATAAAGAATTATTGTTATATAATATGATTAATATTGAATAAATAATAGCTACAATTATATATATATATATATATATATATATATATATATATATATTTGGTTTGTATATTAACGTCATAAAATCGAAGATCACAAATTTATTAGAAATACATCTAATAGATCTCATTTATCAAATTCTAAAATGAAGTCAAATATTAACAACATAAATAATTAGGTAATCAAAATTATAACGATGTTTAAGGTATTCCTCGGTTATATGAAACTATAGATTCCGTTAATAACAGAAACGCTAAGATAGAAGGTAAGTTATTTTAATATACGAATGTTTCGTGTAGATAGGAAACGAGAATTATACATTTAATGTTTTCAATGATGCCTTAAATATCCTTAAATATAATGTGTATTAGCTATACATATTAATAGTTGAATAAAAATGAATAAAAACTTTCATTGGTGAACTGTTATTATGTACGGTAAAAACATTATTTTTATGTTTTGTAGATTAATTCATTTCATATTTTCATAGGTTTACAAATATTTAATGATGAAATTTATTCGTATTTAAATAAACGTAAGTTATTCTACGTATATATGAGTCAGAATGCTTCACAGTAATTTATTTATACATTTTAATTTAGCATAAACATAAAAAAATAACATCAATATTATTAGTATTAATATTTAGTGGGGCTAATAATAATTGATAGGTATAATCTTTACAATATTATTTATATCTAACCAAAATTAAAAGACGTATCTACATATAAAACATTTATAAATATAATATCAAACTAATACATATTATTTTAAATTTGATGATTTGTTTTGTTTGAGTTCTATTTTTTTTTAAATAAACCATTTTAGAAGTATGATAAGTTAAATTTCAAAGTAAATTATAAATATGTTAGGCATTGTTTGTATTCTAGGTTTACCACTTTTGACAGAATCTTACTCAGAATACATTCATAAATTGAAAAAAAATGGTAAACTTAATTGAGTTAACTATTTTATATATAATGATAATATTATTATATGTACCTTTTATATAAGCTATTAAAAATAGAATAACTACTTATAGTTTCAAAAGATAATTGAATGGAGTTTAAAATATTTAAATCGTGTAGGATAGATCATTTTTTCTTAGAAAAATTCTTTAGATAAATTATATTTTTAAATAATTTATTTTGTTTACGGTATACCTAAATATCACTATTAATAACTACCAACATCTAAATTATATTTGATTGAAATCCATGTTTGTATTGTTTTATTAGTAGTTACCTACACAATATTCTTATATCAGTATATCTAATAATAATTTAAAGAATAAGTAACATTATACCAATAGGTAATGTTATGGTCTCTTCAACACATATTAGGTATACATTTATAATTAATTACATTTAAGAAATTTAATAAATGAAAATGAGTAGTTACCATATCTTTGATATATTCATGTTATTACTATTTTATGAATTAAATAGTAGGTATAATAATCTGGTAACTTAATTCCCTTAATATTTATCCCTTAATTTACTTCTTATTATTTGCTCAGTTGCTCGTTAAATGAAGATTTATTAAAATATAGATACTTATATTAAATTATAAATTAAATATACAATCATATATTAAATAATATATTTTCAAAATAATAATTATAATATAATTTATTTTAGATTTATCGAAACCGTTTTCTCCCAAAATGTTTGAAGGTTTAAAACGCTGTAAGTTTTTTTTTAACTAGATGACTGTTATTTTTTAGGTACTTTTTAAAAAAACATTTTTAACTAGAAGAGTTAAGTACTTATAACATGAAGTTTTTCAATGATTATATAATACTCGTATATTTAAATTAATATATTTCTGTGCAGTTTATCCATATAATGGTGAGCAGTTTAGTAGTTATGAAAAAAGGGTGTCTGAAGAATTTAGTAAGTATAAAATATATTAAATATATATTACTAATAAAGAATTTTACTAAAATCACAGAAGTAGGCCTTTATATTTTTTGACTTTAAATTAGTGTGTTATAGCAAACTATATAGGTATACTATATAGTTTATTGTGTATATACACACTTCTCGCGAATTTATTTCCCTTATTTACTACCCTGAGGTACGTATTTCACCAAAATTAGTAGGTATAATCAAAATTTTTCGTTTCGATACAAAATTTTCTAATTATTAATTAATAATATTTAATTAATTAAACTATTTATAATACGAAAGCTCTGTTATGCCTACGTCTATACGTGTCGTAAATCGTAATTAAAATACTTTTTAATAGAAATAATGATCTGATTGCTACAAGAAGGGTATGTATTTACTCTTCTTGTATTATGATAGATAATTGTATCTATCTGGTACTTCATTAAAGTTAGCTCATTTTTGAATTTCTTAAAAAATATTTTATGAGAGAAGAATAACTACTTAAAAATGACGGAAAAATGGCAATAATCACGGAAACTGAAATTTTGACGAACTAGATTTTAAATAGTTTATGCTAGCTAACGCAGATTTGAACGTAGGAACTTGATATTTTTTTTGATTATCAATATACTTTATATTATAAGAAACTTTTTTGGAATTGTTACATTTATTCGATTATATACGTCTTCATTATGAACTTTGAAATTTTCCCCAATGATGTAATTTTTCTCTCAATTATGTTCAATATAATTTGCAATTAAGATAAAACAGGCCTCTGTATTAGTTTAATGACATTTTTTTTAATTAACGAAAATGTGTTATTTTAATGAAATTAATGTTGAATAATCGTTGTAATAAAACAAAATTAAATTTTTTAGTGGTATTTGGTAAATTGGAAAATTTCAAAAAGTTCATAAGATGATTCAAAGTATAAACCTAGTCTATCAAAAAGCTAAAAACTGCAAATTAAAACAAATGAAATTCTAAATTCTTAAAAGGCATTATGGATTAAATTTTTTCACTTTTTCGTGTATCTACTATTATATTAACTTATAACAATATAACCTATATCTACGTACTTTGAATTATATTTATATAATTTTTCAAAATAATTAAAATATCTGTATTAATAAGTATATATATATATATTTATATATTTTTTTTCGAAATTATTTAATTGAAATATTAGTAAAACTAATATTTAAGTACATCGTACATATTTCTTAAAATGTCGAGACAGTCTATGTATTATACACATTATACATCTACATCTACTTCTATAATATGTGTTTGTGTATGCATATTGTAAATAACGTTTTTTTCTTATTCAGTCTTGTATCATATTTTTAGATTTAACACCATTCACATATACAGAATATAACTCATTTTTTTACCGTAAGTTATGTTATATCAGTAGTGTCATAAATTATATAACATTATATTATTATAAATATTTTAAACAATTTGTTTATGATTAATATTTTAAGACTCCAAAATGTTATCGATGGATGGCTTCATTTTAACACTTCAATTCTCACTTATAAATTTATTAAACTGATTTTAAATCTAATTTTTATATAAATTATAGTTAAATTTTTATTAATATATTATGGGATAAACTGTAATTTGATCACATTTGATTGTCTTCTTATACTTGGAAGATACTTCCTCGCAAGAAAAATATATTTGATCACCAACAATTTTATAATATATTATTTAATTAAATACAATCTTAAGTAAAATAATTGAAATCATTTATTTAATTGATTTTGCAATTAAAAATAATTATAAATTAAAACTATATATATATATTGGTAGAATTATTATTTACTTTAATTACTGTACAACTAGATTTCAATATACTTTATTATTTTTATTAGTTTTTACAAAATTTGGAGAAAAATTAGACGATTATTTGAACAGATGTAACTATGATCCATCAAAACCCTTAAATAATTTTGAATGTAAGTTGAATATTTTATCATATATAGTTAATAATTGTATATAAATATCTACTCAATAACTGTGTACACAAATAATTATTTTATTTATCGGTCAATATAATATATTACTATTGTTAAATATTATACTATGTATCAATTGGTATTTTAAAATTTTATTTGTGTGAAATTATAAATTTCGTATATACATATTTGCAATATTATTTTAATGTAGTTAGGTATTTAAATTTTTTAAAATTTTTCTACAAACATATAAAAAAAAAACAACTTCTAATAATAAAGGGTATATTTAAATGAAATAAATATTTTGGTTTTGAAAATAATTGGTTTAATAATTTTATTATTTTAATCAGGATACCTACTTACTAGTTTTGTATAATTAGAGTTTCATTTAATATATGTACTACTTATACCATGTGTTTTAATGTCATTTATACTAATAAATATAGTATATTGTCATATCTACCCATTATAAATAGTTCTTAAATTGTTTATTATCAATGTACGTAACCTGTACACTGTATTAATATGCATATTCAACTCATTAAACATGTTTTTAAAAAATATATAACGTATAACCTATTAAATAGGCTTTTATTTTATTTTTACATATTATGTATTGTTTAAATATAATTTATAATGTAATTATTATTTACTTAATAAGATAATTTATCTATAAAAAAGACTTATTATTACATATTATGTAAATTTATAGTTTTTTTATGTGTCTATATTATTCTTATAGACTTTTATTTATAACTCGTTAAAAGCCACAGGCGTGTTTACAGAGTAACCGAGTAACCATGTTGGGCAATTCTTCTCCATCCCCCCCCTACCATTGTCGTATTTTTACACTATGATAAATAATAAAAATAATTAGTCAATATTATTTTTGTAAATTTAGCAACATTTTGATATCTGCGGCCCCATCCACAAAAGTCCAAATACACCTATATTGAAAATTTAAATATTATACTCGTTAGGTACTTGTTGTATGCCATAATATTTTATTATAAATTCTTACAAATTCTTAGAAATATTTAATTTATATTATTTGTTTGTTTATGTAGTACCTTCTAGTAGATGGAGAGTTATGACTAATGATGACTATTTTTATTTTCAACGCTGTACGTAAATCATTATCTTATAAAACTTTATTATACATTTTACTATAGGTAAATTGTAAATTTGTAATTAATAGGTAATATATAACTTTATAGTTATAACTTATAAAGTATAGAATCATATAGTATAGAAATTATAAGAATTTATAATATCTATTTGTTTTTATAATCTAATAATATTATTTTTTATACTATTATATTTTGTACAGGCATTGTATTAGATTTAACTACTAATTGTAATATCTATGTGAAAAATGAAGATTTTTAAATGCAGTTCTTAAAATAATTACCTATTATTTAGGTAACGGTCTATAATAGTATTTCTTTTTTTTCTCTTAACTTTTTAAAAAATAACAAAACTGCTTTTTATTTTTTATGATACGTGAACTTTAAAGATAGCTAGTTTAAACAATATATTTTTATGAAAATTTTGATGTATTGACATCTTTATTTAATCAAGATGTCAATTTTTATGAACTTTTTACATTTATTGGAAAATCATATTTCTGATGCAAAATGTATTGTTCATAAATTACATATTTAAATATTGAATAGGTATTGATATTATGATTACATTCTACGATATAATATATTAATTAGTTATAAAAAATGTCATCAGAAATATGATTTTTCCAAAACATGAAAAAAATTTTTAAGAATAATATTATTTTAATTAAATTAGAAATTTGTCACATATACATTTTGATAAAAATATAATCTTTAAATTGGCTATTTTCAAATTTTATATATCTTAAAAAATAAAAAGTTACTTTAAAAGACTGTAATTAAAAATCATCATTCTTAAGAGATATATTACAATAATAAGTAATACATATAATAAGTAATCTAGGACATCCTTTTATGTAGTATATGCATAACTTAATACTCAATTGTTAATAACTGTGGCATAATAATTGTGAAAAATAATAAACGTATAAATTACATATATTGTTTTTAGTGATTCCTCAATCTGGTGAAATGTTTGAAGAATATCAAATAAGAATTAATTTATTTAGTATGTCTAATTATTTGGCAAAATATAAAAAATAAATTTAATTTCTAATTATAACTGTATTCGTATAAATTTTATTTCTTATAATGTTTTGATTATTTAATGAAAATCGGTTAGAAATGTCCAATGCTACTAGGAAAATACAATATTCTTGTTTATTGGGTCACAATTAAAGTAATATATTTAGTAGAGAAAAAAAATATATAGGAAATTCCAGATTTATTTACAAATTCAATAACTTTGCGAAATATCAAAATTATTAAGCAGGCAACAGACTATAATTTCACGTTTATTACATTTTTAATTAAAAACGTCTCATAAAAAATAAAAAATAGTGTTTTTTATTTTTAAATGATGGGAAATTAGAAAATTAACAAATTAAAGTGTATATTTTTATGACAACTTTTAATGTGTCTACTTGTAATTTAATAAGGTTGACGATTTTTGAGAGTTAATTTAATTCAATTATATATGAAATATTCTACGTCATTCATTGTAATTTTTTTAACTATTATAATTTATAACTTCTACTACAATTTGTAAATTGTATTTAATCAATAATATAATTAGTAATACCTGATAGTAAATTGATTAAACAACTGACAATCATTTATCTGTATATCAATCGTTATTATTTTTTTTTTTAGTAGATATAAAATTGTATTATAACTGAGAGCCTTATTGATATTCATAATACGAATTTTACGTGCCATGATATTAAAATATTATAAGTGATGTAGTCATGTAGAATATTTTATTTTTCAATTAATTGAAAAAAGTTTTCAAAAATCGCCATCTTGATAAAACTGGGAAGTCGTCACATCAACTTTTTTTATAAAAACATACATTTTAATTTTGATGTATTCTAAATTCACATAATTAAAAATATATTTTTAAATTTTTTTACTAGATATTTAAAACTCAAAAATAATAAAAGTAATATTATAGGCTCTAGCCAATTGTCTAAAAATTAATTAAAAAAAAACTCAACAACTACTACAAAAATATTAATTTTTCGCGGAGATATAGCAATTAGTAAATAGATCTGAGTATGTATCTCCGATACTTGTACACCCATATTTGGTATTACAAAAATATTCCACATTATACGTACACTAAAAATACATATAATTTAACATGAGAACTGTATGTTTAGATTTTATTCCAATGCCTGTGGAATATTTCGTTGTATACCAAAAGCGTAAGTTATTTAAATTTCAAGAGTACAACTTTAAATAAAAAATCCGATTAAAATATGGCATATAAGATGCTATTATATAGCCATAGGTCTCGGATAAAAATGTTTATATTCTATTATCAAATTTAGAGGGCACATGGTAAAGAAAGTACTGCGATACGACCAAAGGGATAAAGAACTAAATGGTTTAATGATGACTGTAAAAAAGTATTAGAAGAATAAGATACAGAATGCAGTACGTTTAAGATTTTTATACAAGACCCACATAAAAAAAATTTTAAAAAATGAATCATTAAACAACGGGAATAAAAAAAATTAGAATCAAGAAGAGACAATAGGAAATATATAAAATTGAACTAAAAACAGCTATAGCAATAGTAAACGAAATTTAAATAATCTTTAAACAGAGAACAACCATGGTGAAACAGATAGATAAAACATTCATAATACACAAAAAAGAGATGGCTAATAAGTTTAAATACACCTTTGCTGAAATACTAAATATAAAAACAAAACAGAGTTCTTGAACAAAAAAATCACAACAAATCAAAAAATTAATGAACTCATAAATTAATAAATAGACAGGGCCAGTGGCGTAACTGGGTAAAAAAATAAGAAGGGGGGCAAAATAATGTACTCACCAAAATTTTAAATGTGGGGTAGGGGGTAAGATACATTTTCCTTTTACATAAATCTAATTTTTTGTTTTTACACTACTACACAAGGCACAAGCCTTAAATTTATGGGAATTACTTTTATTTTATTTTAGTTAATAATAAGTGTTAATAATTATACTAATAAGTCCAAATATAAAATGAAATAAATAATAATATTACAGAAATACTAAGTATAACAACCAGTTATAACATATTAATTATTTGTTATTACTTATTACATATTTTGGATTCATTAACGTTTAATGTAGATAATGTGAAAAAACTCGCGAGTTATCTTATTCTGTATGCTAACAAGTTAGTAGTGTTAGTACTGTTGCGTTTCAAAATTACATTTTGCATAATATTATTTTTTCAATTACTTTTTAAAAATCTTAAAATTTGAACTATTGACTTATCTGGGGGGTGGGGCAAAATTATACTTTTGCCTCTTCCCGATAAATTTAAGAGGGGCAAGTGCAAGTTATACAAAATAATTTATTTTATATTATTTTCGAAAAATATCAAATCAAGGGAGGGGATCTATCCCCCATAACCCCCTTTAAGTACACTTCTGGTCTGAAATACTAAAATTTGGAAAAAGAGAAAATTTGGTTAAAGTAATACGAATATGCATCATAAACTCAAAGTGCAAAGTCTAGTAAAATCAGCAGATCCGAAGAATTTTGTGAAAAAGCTTATTCCCAGGAAGGGTTTGCAGTATCCTTTATGCTATATGTATATGGCACTAAGAGTATACTAGTGAAAACGATAATAGAGACAAATATAGGTGTTCAAATCCAAGAAAACACTCAAATAACTATAGTTATGTAAATTATATTTTGATTGCAGTCGAATCAGAAGAAAACCTTAAAATGAAAACACTTGATTTGATAAAAAAAAATGTGAGGATATAGGTTTAGTAATTATCGAAAACAAAACAAAATAGGTACCTATATGATATTATCACATTAGAACTGCAATCAAAGGGAGTTAATAATATAACCAATGAGATTCGAGAAAGTGAAAACTTTTAAGTATCTTGGAATGGGAGTAGATACTATATGATATGAAGAAGTACTGAGAAGAGTAGGTATTGAAAACAGATACTTTGCAATGTTGAGACCACTCTTCAAGTCAAAAGTCCTATAAAAAAAATAACAATGTATAAATAACTTATTTGACTAATCTAATTATACGTCTGTGAGACATGACCATTAATGAAAACTGAAAAGAAAAAGTTAGCAATATCTGAGAGGAAAATATTAAGACAAATTTTTGGCCTCAAATAGAATATGAAAACTAACGAATACCAGTGTAGAACAAATGACATACTAAATTGGTTAAAAAATAATAAAATAATAAAAAAACAAAAGGATTGGATTGGAAAAACTTGTCTGTCACATTGTGGGTGAATGTTACAAAAAAAAAAAAAAAATTCACTGATACTAGATACGAGGAGACTCTCGGGACGACCAAGATGGGGTGATGTACATAAGGACCCGCGTTTGATAGAAGTAGAAAATTTAGAAGAGATAGTAAAATATAGAGAACGATAGGAAGACGTAAAAGTTTCAGCTAAGAGCACATGGCCTATATTAAGCAATGAAAAAAAATTGTATGCATTTATAATAAGTTAGGATTAGAGTATATTATTATCATCATCATTATAGATATCATTTAGCAGATATAATTTATATTTTATGTTGATTTTAAGGATGTTAAATGTTAATAAATAATTATTTATGGACTATGGTACGAATATAAATTTAGTTCTTAATTTGTTTAATTTTCAGTGTATCCAAATTTAGAAGAAACTTATGATCGATACGTAGATAAACGAAACAATGTAATAAACAGTAATTTACTCGAAGAATTAAGTAAGCATTTAAAATTAAACAATTGTACATAACTAGGTATTAATAAGTAACATATAAATATTGTATATGTTAGGTCTATTTAAATATTGGATTTATAATTTCTATTTTAAGGAAGGATGCTACTATAGTAGGTACTAACTATAAGGTAGTAGTTACTGATCTATTTCCTTGTTAGAGACTTTTAGTTGTGAGACATCGATGATTATATAATTATTACTTGTATAACATTGTATTAGTTTAAAATGTTAAAAACTAATACTCACTAATCAATATTATATTGATATATTGAAACGTAATATATTAAAAAACAAATGCCATAAGAAATCAATATAAAATATTTAGATAAATCTACCTTAATAGAATGCATTCCTATTGATAATAGAATATAATATAATAATAAAAAGGAGACTACGAAAGTACTAATGTTAAAACTTAAAAAAACAATAAATCAAATCAAAAGTTGATATTTAATATCAACTAATAATACTATTTCACTATACAATTAGGGCTAAAAATACCCAATGAAAAGGTGTTCAAAATAATGAAACGTAGTAAGTACAGATTTCCATGGAAATTATTGTAAATAAAATTATAACATTATGTACTATAATAATTCAATACTGAATACCTTTAGGCTTTAATTAAAATGTTAAAACATATCTTCTTATCTTGCGTGTAAACACATTTTAAATGAGAATTATAAACTATAAAATATTTTTTAGAAACACATCAGCTTCTTTTCTTGGGCTATATATATGTATATAAACTACCTTATTTAATAATTTTCAATTATAATTTCTGAACTCATGATTATTTAGTTATTTTACGATTACATTTTCTATTTTTTTTTTTTTTACAGAAATTCCATTCATTTTTGAAACTAGAAATATATATAACATGCGAATGGTGGAATACGGTATAATATTTATTAAATCAATTTTATCAATATTTTTTACACAATAAATTATATTTTTAAAAATAATTTATGATTTTATGACACAAATAATAAAGGTAATAAATTATTATATTATATTATTATTAAATATATTTAGTATTACTAATAATAAAGTATTATAAAATACTGTACCACCTTAACAAATATTAAATGTTCTAATATAATTAATGAACAGAGTCGTCCCAAAGAGTATGTTGGTTGAGGGATGTCTCACCCCTTTTCAGGCATTTGGCGATTTGGCAAATAAATAAATAATAAATAACTTTTTTGGCAGATGGTATTTTACAAAACGGATATGATATTCCCTCCAAAATATGCGTTTCGTTACATTTGCTTATTGATTAGGTTGTTTTATACTCTAAAGTCTAAGTTCAGCCTAAATGTCAATTAATGTTTTTAATTGCTGTGATTTTGCTATACTTTCCCTTAAATAGACGGAAAATGAACATGAGGGTATGACGTCCTCTTTAGGAAATTTATTTTTAAATATGTATCAATGAATAATAATCATATTTTCTGGGTAACCACAGATTACTAAAATATGGATACCAATTACATAATTATAAATGTATAACAAAATTTGAACAATTTTATTTCATTTAATATTATATTATATTACTAATGTTATTAATAATTATTAATTATTATTTGTTTAATACTTGTAGATTTTTATCAATTTCTATATTTCCAAATTCCATATAACATGTTATTTATAATACGTAATTGTTATAATATTTATTATTTAGAGTTTACACATTTATTAAAATCTACTTTTCTTCTTATGTTACTATATTAGGATCGGCCTTGTTGTTGAATCAAATTTAAATGTAAAATAAAATATTACTGATTTTAGAATAGGAATGTTGTTGCGGCCTGAAAAGATATATCGCGAGCGATACAAATAATTGAAACCATAATAATGAAAATAATCACTACTATCATACAAAAATAACATCTATCGGTCGCCGTTGTCACCGGTCGGTTGACACACACACACACACACACACACAAATATCGATATTATCGATATTGATAAAATGGAAAATTTATCATTTGATATTGATATTTTTTCCAAAAATATCGATATTTTAATATATCACAAATATTTTTTTTCGTAGTCTTGTCTATAGTTTGCGAACAGAGATTTTATACCATAAATCTTATACATAGTATTACCATTGATTATAGAATAGTCTATTCTATTATTACGTAATAATCATATACAGTGGCGCACACACAAAAATAAATAGGGGTAGCATATTGAATGGAAAAATACCACCCACCCACCAAACCATATTCATAAACAGACCCACGGGGGCTTTGCCACCCACCAACCAAAATATCAGGGGTAGCAGTTGCTACCCTTGAACCCTCCAGTGTGTGCCACTGATCATATATAATCATAATATCATGTATCCTAATAAGTAATATATTATTAAAATATGATTATAACATTTTAAAGTTGTATTATCTTCATATTTGACGTGTACGGTCACTTTAATATTTTTAAAACATACTTTGCATCTGTTTGTGTTTGAATCAATTTTTTTATAATGCTGGACGTACTTGGAAGGTGCCATAATAATATTGTATCGATAAAAGATAACTCAATACTGTAATAACTTCTAATTGACCATTAACTACTAAGTCTATCTTTAATAAATAATCTAAAAGTATGTTTGAACAGTAATAGTTGTGTCAAATAATTGGTATCTGGCGGTAAAAATAATTAAACTATATACCTATTTATAGTTTAATATTATATCTTATTTTATTTTCATTTAAAATTTTTGTATACTTTTGAAATATCGATATTAATATAAGATGATATATCTATGATATCAAAAATCGGATAATATCAAATGATATCGATATATTGTGCACAAATATCGATATTTTTGGCCCATCCTTAGTTTTAGTTCTAAGAATTCCGTCCGCCGTGTCGTTTACGTTTACCGTGTCTATTATACGTAGTGCCTCGTTAATCGAGTGAATTTGTCGTTTAAATCACAAATAATAACTTGGCTCGAATAGTCAAAAAATATTGTTTTTCCGTTTCTCTAATCGAATCGTAACCACGCTAATCGTGTGTTATATATATATATATTTTAATGCTCTAATAGCAACTATTATTATTATAATCGGCTCGAATAACAAAATATTATAAAATATTTACTTATTGTTACCATTTGTGTGTGTGTGTATGTGTGATTTTTTGTGATTTATTTAGACTTAGGTAAAGGTGTGCAGCTGGCCAGTCTTCTCACCAACAAAAATTGTGAGTTTTAGTTATTTATTTAATTTATTATTATTGTTGAGCCAGAAGGGCTATTCAATTATTCATTATTGTTATATTTTTTCTTTATTATATTTTAATATTAGTGTTGTGCCGACCAGACAATATCAAAATTTATACCTGTAGTTACCATTTTTATTTTTTTCTCATTTATTATTAAATAGTTTATAAACACGCATACATACTTATACAGTGTCGGTAATTTTGGTTGGCGTCCGAGGTGCGCGCAATATTGTTTTGCGTTCCCGGCCCGTATAAATGTAGATACTCATATGTAAAATAATATTATCATTATGTGATCAAAAATGAAAATCTGAGTCTGCTTTTGTATTTTTCTTATAATATATAAAGCAAATTTTGAATTTATAAGATGATTAATTCAAAAATTGTAAAAAATGGACTAATATAATATATATTTATACGAAACTAGACAATTATTATTATAACATTTTTTTTTTCAAAGTACAATTTATTTTATTAGAAATTAAATTTTTAGATAAATTAACAACATACGGAGAATTTTACAACGCACAACGTAGTGAGTTATATGTACTATTAAAATAAAGTATTTTAAATTTATAAGTATTTAGGTTTCTATTAAATATTGAGTTTGAACACAAAATTATTTTTTCAGTTAATGATTTTTGTATACATATTTACTAATTTTTAAGTTTTAACTGTTTGTAAAAATTACTAGTTTGTTTTTAAAATAATGAAATCTGATGATTAAATTTATATTCTACCATATTCTTTTATATGTACAGCTAGGTTGTCCCAGATCTATTTACTATAGCAATATATTCGCGAAAAATTAAAGTTTTCAATGCAGTTTTTTAAAATTATTAGTTAGGAAACAGAATATAACATAATTTTTATTATTTTTTTAAAAACAATTAAAAATATTAGAAATATATATTTTAAAAAATATTTTTGTATGACAATGTTGATGTGTTAATTCATGTGCCTTCTAATTTAATCAATATTATGTCAATTTTTAAAAATTAGTTTCTTATTTCTTTAGAAACAATTATACGACATGTACGGTCTTAAAAATGCTCACCCTGACTAGGCTAAGAAAAGGCTTTCATTATGAAAGAAATTAATCGTTATAATATATAATAATAATATAAGTTCATGGTTACAAAAATACAGTCCCAAACATCCACTTTGCAAATTATTTTTGTTTAGTATCGTGAATAATTACAAAACCCTTATGTTTTTAAAGTTAATCCACAATTGGGTGAATATTTTGATGAATATTTGAAAAGAATAAAAGATCTATGTAAGTTTATTTTACATTATATTTAACTTCTATTTAATATTAATAAAAAATAATATTTAATTTTAATATAATTCAATGAAATTAAGTATTAATAATTGGCTACTTTTTCCTAATTATACGTACAATATTATATTATGAATTTTATAGTAGGTACTTTAGAATTGTTTTCCATAATTATTTGTATTATAATATCTTAGGTACATATTATTTGATTCCATACATTTCAAATATTATTAAAAATACGTTTGTTTAGATATGATTCCAATAACTGAGTCATTTTTTAAATACTTTAAACTCTGTAAGTAACTTTATTATTAATTTTATATTATTTTTTGAGATCAATATTATTATAACCTAAGTAAAAAAAGCAAATATTATTTATTTTAAACAATTATAAAGTGAAAAGTCTATTTCTACTAGCTATATTTCTGTATCATTTGAGGTTCGATCTCTAGATTTTTGTTTTAATAATTATCTTAATAATAATAGTGTCTATATCAAAATAATGTCTAGTGCACGGTATTTAAGGTAATTCTAAAGCATCAGTAATGTCTATACTTATGTATACTGATTGAGGTTGTTATAATAAAATTTTTATATTATAAATTTAAATTATGGGTTTAAAAATATTGGACAATTTGTAGATAATATTATAAAGATATTAATTTATGTTTCTATCTTATATACAGAATGTATTAATTGTTCGTCTACAGGCACACATTGGGTGTAAATTTAGGGGGTGATAAAATTATAATTGTATATAATATATAATAACTCCATTTTTTTTTTTTTTTTTTTTTTTTTTTTTACATTTAAATGTACTATACGATAAAGTTAACCCATAATATTATTTTGAAAATATCTTCAGTGACGAATTAATAATTTAGAGGACTAAACCTCTATATAACCACCAATACTAGGAGTACTTATTTAGAACTCGGGGATGCTAAACATCTCTAAGCAACTCCTATGTGCATCTGTTGGTATTATACAATATAAAATCTGAAGATTTTTTTGAATTAATCTTTCAACACGAAATTAACTTGTCCACATTTTAATGGTACCTAATTAAATTGATGTTTTAATCTTAAATTACACCAAACTTAAGCTTCAACAACAAAAATTAATTTTTTTACAAAATATACTAATGTCATCATAATGTTACGCTATTACTTATAGTTAATACATATATTTTTAAAAATGTTATGGTTAATTTAAAATCTAGATATATTTATGTAAATAAAAATGGAATAAATGAATTATATAATTCAGATTAATTTATATTTATTTATTATAAAATTATATTGATTAGTATAAATGATTCATATAAGAATTTGTATTGTTTTAGTTTACGTAAATATAGGCGAAAATTACAGTAAATACATAACTAGAAGAACAGATATATTAAAACCTCCATTAGGTAATTGAATAGTAAACATTTAAAGTTATGTTTTTTAGTATTTTTATATTAAAAATATATTTTCGGTAAAGATATTAATAAATAATACCTATCATTCTCAATTTATTATAATTTATAGGTAACATATAACAGAAACTATTTAGGAAATTAGATCCTTTAGCTATATTTGATTTATTATAAAATAACAGTATTTGAGTTTTCGTACTGAGTTGTGTACTTAACACGAAAGAGCTATTTATTTTTTTTTCTATTTATTGGCGTATCTCATGTATCCAGATGATCAATAGATAAAATAATAGAAATTTTAAAAACGTATCAAAAGAGTCAGATATAAAACGTATGTATAACACTAGACTGTGTTTATTTATATAATAATATTATCTCACTATGACTGTCCATAATTATGGTTATGTATAGTAATTAGTAAATGTTACTATAATTTTGACACAAATACCAAGTTGGTGAGTTGATGAATGAAAATATTTGGAGTAAGTGTGGTGAATGTATACTAATTTTAAAAAGCGTAAAGGTCAATTCAGGACGTTTCTCTTTTGTCTCTTCGTTCCTCGGAGGAATTATTAGATTTTTATAATTAAGAATTGAATACAATGATTGATAGGTTCGTATGGAGAATATTGATTTTAATTTTTTATTTCACAAGAACACAAGATTTCTCTAATCATTAATTTTTTATGAGTTACATTTATTACAATTTATTTGTTTTGGCGTGAGATAACTCGTATCAGTCGCGGGTCGTCACGTAACTATAACTTATATCACTATATCAAAAAATTATCAATAACGACAAATAAAAAGTAAAACCCGATACAACTTATTGGTATAGATATTAGAGTATTGAACAATGGTATTGCGTTAGAAAATACGATTTTGAGCGAAACTCAATATTATACAATATATTATACTGGTAAGCCGTTCCAAAAGTTTAATATGTGTGTAAATTTCCTATGAGAATACTCAAAAAAATTTCAAGTACCTACGTTTAAATTTTCACTAGTTATTATAAAAAATTTAAAATCCATTTCGTCAAAATTATGATTTTTGTGAATTTTGCCTTTCCATTCCGTTTGGCATTTTCTGGTAGTTTTTCTTTTCTCAAGGAAAAGTTTTTGAGAAACTCAAAAACTGAACCAAATAAAGTACCACTAAATTGATTGCAATTTTCTACCAAAAGCATACCTCATTCTTGGTAATCGGACCATAATTTTTACTCAAGAATGTGTCATCATACATAAAAAAATCATTGTAAAACAAATACATTCTTAGCTTCACTCAGAATCTTAAACTCTATAGTTATAATAAATACATAATATTATTAATATTATAGATTTCGTTCTAGAACTATTTTAAAACATTAAAATAACAAGATTATTGATTTATGATTATTAATATTAGTATTTAACGTTAAAAGTGTTAATATTATTTTATAATATAGATACTTTTATTTTATTTATTAGAACAATATATAAATCGTTTTCGGATAATGGTAACAAGTAAGTATATTATACTACCAAATTTAATAATAAGTTGTTGAAAATATAAAACTAAGTACGCGGAAAAAACTTAGTTGAAATAATTTTATAAGAACATTGTAATATTTTTCTATTAAAAAAGTGAAAAGAATCTATTTTTTTTTTAACTTGAGCTTTAATAACTTAATAAAATATTATACAAATATATTTTTTTTTTATGTAAATTAAAGTAACTAAAAATTTTAATTATTTTATAATAGTATCCATGAACAAATTGTATATTTATTTTGAAACTTTAAATAATAATTGTCCATTATTTCTTTAAAATAATACTATCATTAAAAATTCTCAAACTAACTATTAATTATTTTAATCTATAAAAGACGACATTTATCTATATAATAAATTATAATGATACATTTATTCCTTTGAGAATATACTCTACAGTCTTTATGTAACAACTAGTATACCAATATTATAGGTTTGTATTAATAAATCGCTGAAATTAATCATACATTTAGTTATAAATCAAAATATTATTTCTTACAATACAGTTTATTCATTTCCTTTTTCAAAACATTTTTTTTTAATTGTGCAGATCACAATAAATGTAATATTCATAAATCAAAATACCTATATTATAAGTTTAGGTTATTTATTACAATAATACCTGGATAAAAAGTTATAATTTTAAACCTTAAATTTGATTTAAATCAATTTTGTGATTTTACAGAAATTCCAGAAATATTTGAACCCAAAAAATTATATATGGAGCGGATGACGCAAAATGGTACATAAAAAAATTTATTTGACATTTTTTAGGACCGGATTAAGGTTTTTTGCCGCTTATAGGCTATGATAATTATGCTGTTTAAATTTTAATATATTTAAATTATAGTGAGGTTTTAAGATTTGTACTTTAAAGATCACTATTATTTTTAAATAATATTATAATATAAATGTACAACATTATACTTAAGTTTTTTATCTCTATTTATTTATGATAACATTTTATTCTTTATTTATAAAATTGTATTATATTACAAATTACTTATTATAATATAACTTTTAAGAATTATAAATATGAAATATTAATTAAATATACGAGTATACCTACAATTTATAAAATATTAAAAGGTATTATTTTTGTACAAGTATACTTTTCAAACTATTATCTTACGTCATGATATATATTTAGAAAAGTTTTCAATAATGTTATCATGTTATAACTGATTTGTGATTTCATGTTCAATACTCAAATTATCAACTGCATTTAATCGATTTTGTATCATTATAAACCGATGTTAATTCTTAATTATTTTTAAATAAGTAAAATAATTGTAGTTTTGAGTAACAGTTGTCACAAAAAATAATAGACCGCATCTCAAATGGGGATCATTAAACAAAATAGTCCCGCATTGCCAATATAAATACTATCTCTTAGCACTGGAATTTAAATTTGTATTTATTTGAATTTTTATAATTTTTCTTTGAGTTAATAATGTTATATGTGTATATATTACATATTATGAAGATAGTAATATTTAAAATTAAATTTTTAAGATATTTACATGTCAAATGAAGAATATTGCATTTCAAAAAGAAGTAAGTAATTAAAATGAAGTAGTTTGTAGTTTTAAATCATACAATATATCTTCTTCTTCTTCGCCTTACCTCCTAAGTCCAAAATTTATACTATTGGCCACCCTATTCCTATATATTCATAGATTTTGGTCATACCTTTATGGCTATATCTCATCTATTTACACTAGATATCTTCATATCACTGTCAATTCCATCTATTCAACTTTACTTCTACATTTTTTCCATAACAACTCTCACTACATCTCTCCTCATTCATGCTCAAATCATCTAAGCCTATTTACTCTCATTTAATCCTTAATTGATGCAATTCCTAGACTTCTTCTTATACATTTATTTCTTATTCTACCCGCTATAATATATTACTTAATGTCGCATAATATATGTTTTTTTAAAGTTATGATACATTTAATATTCAGAATAATGATACCTAATGGTATTTTATTAATTTCAAGTTATAAAACTATTATTAGTTAGTATAATTAAATTTAGATCAGGAATTAAAAAAATTTTCTACAAAATTACAAACTTTTGAATAAAATTAATTATATTCTCATTACTTCATTTGTTAATAGGTATTTATCTACATACCAATATTTTTAACATATCAATTATCAGTCTAAAATGTTTTAATTATCAAATTTAAATACTTTAACTGTATAAAGAGTTATTGTATTAAACTAATAAAACTAAACAATGTTTGAATTATTAAACATATAATACTTTTATAAATTATTATAATATAATAATAGTACCTACCTCTAAACAATAATACTTCTACGTATTTGCACTCAATTTTCGTTTCACGTTGACTTCATCGCATGCAAGATGTTTCGTATTAATGGTTTTATAAAGCGAAATTTATTGAATTTTGACTCTCATAAATGTTTATCAATGTTATTTAATTTTTAAGTTAGATCTATACTTACAATACAATATGGTTCTACTGTTTCGTCCCCTATACTAAAAGGACAGGCGGCGACTTGATAAAGTTTAGAATTATTTTTCTTGGCTTTACTGGTAACTCTCTTAATATTGTTCACTTGCATCACGATTATAGGTCTATTAATGTAGTACTTGGTGTGGAACGGCGAAATCAATTTTGTAGAGACTTTATTGGAAAATGTTTATAATAATATATTGATGTACCCCGTTTTCCAGAACGTCTCTGCATTCGAGTTCCTACTAAGGCTACACTTATCGTTTATTTTTAATGTAATGTACACATATCTATATAAATTGTTAATTTGTTAAACTGTTATATTTGTGTAATATAATATAAACTAATGTTTATTGTCTTAATCTTACGATTTATATTTTTCAGTTTTTCCCAATCTATCCGAAACGTTTACTTCGTACAGTAATAGACAAAGTATTCTTTGTAAGACATTTAAAAATGTTACATAATATTCGTATTAAAATATACTAATTTGTATTAATTCATTAGAATGAATAAGTATATTAAAAAGTCATACCTATGAATTTATGATGTTGTTAATAAATTAATATCGTATAGTTTTGTCTCTTGTTTGTTAGGTTAAAGATTAACGTTAGGTTAAAGGTTTTAGGTTAAAGGTAAACTGTATTAGACAATTTATTTATTGGAGATTTTATATTTGGCTACGCTTAATTTGACTTCTTTGCTGGAACATACATTTATTTAATCAACTTATTTCTTAATGAAGTTAGATAATATTTTTATTTACTTTTACATCGATTAATAATAAAATTTTGCAGGAAAAATACAAATAAATATATACTTAAAAAACTAAAATAGAAATATAGCTACTTAACTAATATGTATGTAAGGACATCTTTCAATAATATTGTATTCAGTAGCGTACGCAAGATTTTAGTTCGGTTAGGGTTTTAGTAACGACACTTAAAATAAAAATGGTTGTTTCTACTGTATCATTCTAATGATCACAATAACCTTATTTCCTATCTGTATTTTTATATTATATGAATATAGTTCATTGTTAAAAGCCTGAAAAAGTAATATAATAATATGAGAAATAATAATAATAACAAAAGAAATAATAGATTTTGTTGCTAATCATAAATAAAATTTTGATTGACGAAGAAATTCCTGGAGGGTTAGAACCCTAGAAATTTACCCCTGCGTACGCAACTGGTTGTATTATTGTATAAGAAAACAAATTGTACGACCTAGCTTACTTCAATGTATAGTTTGTACTTCAGATAGTTTCCATTTGAAATATTTAGCAATTAAATATTAATATTAATCAACTTGTTACATTTTATTTAAACACTGTTTAAAAGACGTAAAATCATCTATTATAATTTTCAATACTTATAGTATATAATATATGTATATATATTTAATTTCTTTTTTGATATCTATTATCAATTTATTCTATAGCTATCGCAAGCCCATTAGATATAACCTCATTTACAGACTTTAAAAAAAGTAAGTACTATGTACTTTAATCATTTTTAAGATTGAAGTTATTGGTCAATATAGATACCATAGGTATTTAATACCAATTTATCGATTAATGTTTTAACACTTTTATGTACATTTTTAATAAATAGGTACTAAATCCTTATAATATTAGTATATTATTAATTTTTTTGAAGTTTGAAATTTGTTAAGATTTAATATTTTTTAATCTAATATGGCGTTTAATATTACCTAATATTGTTTATTAAGTCATTATCTAGTTCATGTTTTTAGCAACTATTGAGTAGGTCTGATTAAAATAAAACGCTGAAAATAGTACACATTTTTTTTTAAAATGAAAATTATTAGCATAATGTAAAATAAAAAAAATACGTATTAATATTTTAACACAAATTTCAGATTTTCCACAAATTAGTTATACATACGAAGAACTACACGACAATATATCCGGTAAGTTTGTTAATTAACATATTTTGTCATTCATTGTTTATAAACATTTATATTATCGTAAGGTACCGTCAATTAATATTTAAAAAAAAAAATATAAATAAATTGGTATCACTCTTATCACTCTTATAAAAACTTATTAAAGAGACTCATTACAATACAATATTATTAATTAGTGGATCTATTTTTCATTTATTGAGAGAGTAATTTCCCCAAAAATAAATTTTAAACTAAATTCTTAAAATGTGGTTTACGTTATTCACACATTTTAGATTGGTTGATATTTTTTATTTTATTTTATTTTTTTATTATGTCTCAAAGCATGAATTCCGGATAGAAATAATGGTATTATTAATAAAAGTTGGACATGTTTTCGGTCGAAAATTCCATCTAGTTGTTACTTTAATTAAATAATTTTTCGAGTTTCTCACAAGTTTTTCCTTGGGCGAAGAAACACTACCAAAAAATGACAGAATATGGGCAAAATTACGGTTTCCGTTTTTTGATTTTTTATACTTCGTGATAACAAATTCAGTTTTGAACGTAGGGACTTGAATTTTTTTTTTGAGTATTTACATAGGTGTCTTACAAATGATAAAAATTTTGCAACGGATTAGTTGATTTCCTGATTTAATATAAAATTTATCCAAAAATGTTTTATATTACCTTCAATTTTTGTTTATGGATTTGAAAATTTTATAGAAGCCTCATCTTATACTACTAAATACTTTTACAAAATATTTTTAAAATTTTAACTGAGTATTTTTTTATAAGCTTTTAAAGTTAAAACTACCCCAAAAACATAGCAGAAAATTGGAAAAATTATTGTTTTAATTATTTTAATATTTTTTTTTATTTCGTAATACTAATTGAGTTTTAATCTTAGAGACTTAAAAATGTTTATCAGTATTAACATGGATAGTTGTAATGAGGACACGAAGGAGGAACGTCCAAAATCAACCTTTGCACTTTTTTTTATATGATATATATAAAATGTTTCCTTAGAAAAGCTATGATCTTCACATGATTATTTCTTTGGGAGAACAATATATAGTTAATAGGTCAGGGGCGGATCGATCCCAAGGTAACAGAGGGGGACCTAAGATATCGTAGGGGGACGAACTATAATATTTTGTGTCGTACGTATTATATAGGTAGGTATACAGTATTCAGTAAATGTCCATTTGTTAAATTCAATTTTTCTGATGGAAAAGGAGGAGGGGGCGATCACCCATCAACAAACCTTGGTATACTTCTTTAGAATTTAATAGACGTCAAGACATTGCCATCACCGGGATCAGAATCGCACACACCTTTACTTTTACCTTTTTAACTACTCTTACCTCGTTAATGAAAACCCTCTCCAATCTGTAATACTTGTCAAACCCGTATCACCTGTATCAAACATATTTTTGAAGAATGTTCTAAATATAAACAAATACGCTTGATTATCAAATTTCCACGCAATATCAATGAAACTATCAAAAAATATCAAGCAAAAAATAATAATTAATTTTTATCACTAAATGTAACTTACTCAACAAATTCTAACTATATAAATATTATCGCAAACAATTTATATAAAACATCAGGCTAATAACCCAAGTCGTTGAAGCCTCAACAATATATAAGAAAAAAAAATTAAAGCAGGTTGTAAACGAAAATATAACCTTTATAAACGTGATGAAAAATAAAAAAACCTTATACATCCGCTAAATATTTTATTTAAAATATGCATATTATTAAATTATATGGTTGTAAAATAATAATTAATACAAGTATGTATATAATATTTTTTTTTCATAATATATTAATATATGTATAAAATAATTTATCATTTAATTTAAAAAATAAGAAAGTTCCCTCCAAAATCTCAATGAATTTGAAGGACGCTCCATACATATGAATAAGGAAGATTTCGAGAAGTTGGAATTAAGTAAGTTATGCCATTGCTTTTTATTTTAAATTGTAAAAATAATAAATAAAATAAAATACTCTAAGTAATTATCTACATTTAAGTTGTAATGAATATAAAAATATGTGTTAAGACGTTAATTGTTTTTGAGCAAAAAAACAGATAACGTGTAAGACACATTAATACAAACAATAAATGAATGGGTACTTACTTAACGTTAAACTTTTATTTGATGTTTATGTTTTTTTATGAAATAATTATACAGTAATGCTATTTTTTAAATGTTTGAAATCGCATATATATATATCGATATTTTATTAAATGAAATATTTTTTTTTGTAGGAATGCCATTCCCTTTTGAAAGTTATATTTATTATAAAGCTAGATTGGCAAAATTAAGTAAGTAATTTCATTTTATAAACTGCAACGTATACAATGGGCAATAATAATCTTATAAATAAAATATGTGATAATATTATGGAATATAAATAGCGTTTTATAAACGGATTAGCGCGATTAAAGTATTATACGATATAACGTATAAATTAATGCATTAATTTATATTTTACCCATAATATATATTAAATTGGTAATATTTTTCATAATTTAAAATTAAAATTTATTAAATTACTAAATATATTTAAATTTATATTTTGAAGAAGTGTATCCATTAGACGAAGAAGATTTCGATGATTTTAAACAAAGTAATTCATGTACAATTATACCTATATATATTTAAATTTTTTCTCAAAATAAAGGGCGCGCAAGTAAATAAACGTATATTATGATGTAGATTCATTAATCATAATGGGATTAAAGTATAACCCTAATTAAAATCGAATACTGATTTTTCTTCATTCTTACCGTTTGATTTTGTTTCTTAATAAAAAATAAAAATAAATAAGTACCTAGCAAGTAATGGATATATCTAATATATTTTAAAATAATTTTTCAATTATTTGTTGATGTTTCTATTTTAATAATTATTTGTAATATCATAATTTTATTTCCATAATGTTTAATTGTTGTACGTTTATATTAAATTGTTAAAAACATTTTGAGATTTATAAATTTAAGCCAAATATTGGAAACTCAGTTATCTTTATATTAAGCCCCTTTATGGTATACACTAAACAGTTATGCTCATTTGTATAATAGGTAGTTAATGCGTCTTTTGTAGGTATCTATAAAGAATAATAAATTACTACTATTACTACTTACTTGTACTACGACTTAGTACTTATTACTATATTAATTATAAATAGGTATTAGATATAAACTATATAATTTTGTATTTTAGTTTTCATTGGGAAATTTGAGTCATATATGGATTATGAAAAGAGAATGAACACACTGTGTAAGTTATTAAATATTCTTCTTCACAAAAAATATTGCATATTTACAAAACAATTTTAATGGTAATGTAAAATTATTATATTTTTTTTTATAGTTATAATTGTATTTAGGTTTCAGTATTCATTATAGTTTAATTATATAACTATTTATAAATTTAAAATAGATCTGTTCACTATTATGTAAACCAAATTGTTTATCAAAACTCTTTTATATTTTGTAGAGGCGTATAAAAACAATAAACAGCGCTCTGATGATTATTAATTAAGTCAGGCAATTACAATAATTAACAATTAATTTAATAAACATTACATAACTATAGTACGAGTAGTATAAGATAAAAACATTTAATTAGAAACAAATATAATGTTGTACAAAGATATCCCATTATTTATCTAGACAAGATGACAGACATGCCAGACATACGGAACTTAAACGACTATAAAACATATCCTAACAGAATGTATTGCTTATGCGAACCAGAGGCTAAAGAACCAACTCCCCCCGTCTTTATCTCAGATTCTGGGTCCTGATCCGGTTGAGCTGTTAAAAGTCCTTCAATTCTTGGAAGATGCCAACTTGACCGGCCAGATCTGAAGCCTAACCATTACCATACTTTCACTCATACAAACATATATATGTAAAAATGTTAAACAAGAGCCAATGACCCAGTTGTCGCAGCTTCAATAAAAAAAAAATAAAAAAAAGATGACAGATAATTTATTTTAAACTTATCTAGATGAGATAAATAGATAACACTTAAATTTTTTATCTAGGTAAGAGATAAAAAATAACCAATTTATCTAGATAAAAAAATTGATAATTAATATTTAATATTGTAGATCCAACGTTTTGATAATCCAGTTAAACTATAAATAGTGTTTACATAGTGCGGTTTAATATAACTTTGTGTCAACATTTTTTAAATCATTGATTGAATAATTAACTATCTATTTTTTTCAAATAGCCTATTTATTTATCTAAATAAGATAAAAAGATAACTGTATTTTATCTTGATAATGCACAACACTGCAAATATACAATATTAAACAAATAAAACAATAAGTAACGAACTGATGACAATTTAAAATATTAAAAAAAATGCGGAAAGATAGATTTTGAACCTTCATATTTCGTCCCTTCGGTACTTGGAGAATATAATTAGTAGTTTATTATAATTGAGATTTGAATGCAATGATATTGCATTAGAAAATATGATTCTGAGTGAAACTCAATATATAATACAGTATATTATACTGATAGGTTAATAATTTTACCGTTTTTTCTTTTTATCTTTTTTTGGTGGTTTTTTTCTTCCCAAGGAAAACATTTTGAGAAATTCAAAAACTGATCAAAATAAAGTACCAACAAGACACAATTCTCTACTAAAAGCATACTATTTGTGGTAATCGTGCCATTATTTCTACCCCAAAAGGTGTCTTCAGATATAAAAAAAAGTGGGAATGTCGATTTTAAGCATTCCTCCTTCATCCCTTCGGTTCTCGGAGAAATTAGTAATTTATTATAATTAAGATTTGAATGCAATAATATTACATTAGAAAATACAAATTTGACCGAAACTCAATATATTACAATACAGTATACTAATAATAATTCATTCCAATATTTTACCTTACTTATATACATGTTAATACTCAAAAAAAAATTCAAGTTCCGACGATTAAAACTCAATTAATTAATACGATATTTTAAAATTTTAAATAATAGAAATCGTAATTTTACCGATTTTTCGCCATTTTTTGATAGCCTTCTTCTCCCAAGGAAAAACTTTTGAGAAATTTGAAAAATGAGCTAAATAAAGTATCAACTAAACACAATTTGCTACCGAATGCATACTCAATTTGTGGTAATCAAACCATTATTTCTATCTGAAAAAATGTTTTCATACATCAAAAAAAAAAAAAAATATATATATATATAATATTCAACTCTACTAAAAATATTCAAATGTTAGACGCTTATAAAAAAAAAATTGTCAGTCACGATTATAAAAATATTTTGTAAAAAGATTAAGTAGTATATGATTAGACTTCGACAAAATTTTCAAAGCGACAAACCAAAAATTACCGGAAATATTAAACATTTTTGGAAAAAAGTTATAAACTCAATACTTAATTAGAAAATCAATCAATCGTTTCAAAATTGTACCACACTTGTATATTACCTATATTAATACTCAAAAAAATTTTCAAGACCCTAAGATCAAAACTCAATTAGTTATCACGAAATTAAAAAAATTAAAATAACAGAAATCGTAATTTTGCCGGTTTTCTGTCATTTTTTGATAGTTTTTCCCCTCCCAAGGAAAAACTTTTGAGAAATTCGAAAAATGAGCTAAATAAAGTACTAACTAGATATGATTTGCTACCAAAAACATACCCTATTCATGGTAATCGGCCATTATTTCTACCCAAAATTGCGCTTTCAGACATGCATGATATATTCCTATCTATAACAAAACTGACAATGATGAACTCACATCATAACTACACACAAGATTCAAGTCAAGTGTACTCGGAATACTGAACTTCAGGTTGTGGTGGCACCGTTGAATGGTGCGGAACACGCGGAAAACCATATTACTATAATTTTAATGATTTTATAAGTAGAAAGTTTAAGATGTTAAAGATGATAATAAAAAATAATGGAATTTTTAAACTGCATATAACATCTGGTGTTTAATGTTTTTTGTAATTTAATTGGAACACAAACACAATACACAATATAATGAAAATTTCAATAATATTATATAATTATGTACATAAATCAGTCATTATAGTCATTACAAACATTATTCTATATCTTTTATCATTTTTTACGTATATTCAATAGCTATAAAATAATTTTTATTTAATGACCTTATAATTTCTAACTCTTCTGTATTACTTATGTGATATTTTAAAATAGTATACTTAGAATTGTACTTAAATAGCTTAACTATCATTTATTGTTCTTATTAGATTAATAAATTATAAAATTATAACACATATTATTGAGATTTATTATTATTACAGGTATAAAACCAATAGCAGAAAATGTAGCACTTTTATATCAATTAAGTGAGTAATTAAATAATTCATTAATTGTTTTATAAAGTTGTGTCGTTGTTTAATAAACGGTCAACATCCACATTTTATTAATTTAATCACTATACTATAATGATAGGTTTAAGAGTTATGATTGCACATTTTTCTAAATAGACTTTAGAATCGGATATAAATTTTCGCATATGATGGAGAAATAATTGGAAAAGTTAATTAAGCCAATTTTATTTTAACTATTTGTGTGTTCTAAAAATGAATATTTCTAGAAAAATTTGTGGATTTAAAAATAACAAATATAATTTATATATTATACAGAGTATAGATATAACATATAATATAAATACCTATAAATCGAAAAGCTTACATAAAAAATATCTTATATTTTTTAACGTACCTCAAATAAGAACACATTTTTAATACATGATATAGCACTATTTGCTCATCTATAAATGTATAGTTATATATTTACATTTTAGAGTTTTTGGGATTATGAACGCATTAGATGATAATATAGATAATCATTTTTAAGAATTTTTAAAATTAATATATTTATTATATTCTTAATTTTTTTTAATAACTATATGTTATTTAAAATATGTAAATTTTTATAGTATACCTGTATATAAAAATATTTATTATCACTATTTTCTTATTTTTGAATTTAAACCAATTAACTAATTTACACATCAATTGGATTCCGTTTTTTATGCATCTATGTAATATACGTCTTATATGTGATATTATGTTAGATTGTATAAATTATTTACCATTCCTTATATTAAATTATGCGAAATATTAAGTATAAAAAATTATAAATAAAATATATTTAATGAAAGTTAATACCTAGTAATAACAGTTATAAAATAGTTTTTAAACAATAATTGTACACAAATAAGATTTAATTTGAAATAAACTTTTTAGCTATTCCAAACTTAAAAAAGGATACAAGCTATAATTTATACAAAGAAATAAATATTACATGTAAGTAATTATTCTTACATTATAATGATTACATTATTTACCTACAAAACGTGTATTTACATTGTTATAAAAATATTTTTTGCCTACGTTTTTCAAATATATATGAAGTAATATTAATTTTTTTTTACACAAAACAAGTTTATTTAAACATTTTTGACAAAATATTTTTAATTTTTTACTTTGAAGTAGTTACCTAGAAAATGTTTATTTATTTATTAAATTTATCTTTTTTATTTATTATTTGTAACTTTAATACAAATTAATTGTATATGATTTAAATAATTAACTGTATTTTAATATAAATAATGTTTTTTATTTTTATTTAAATTTTACTTTATTAGATAATAAACTACAAAAATATATATTTAATGAAATTTCGTACCTGCGTTTCAAACTTGGTAAGTTATATTAATACTTATAAATCATAAAAGTGTTTATCAATATAACTAAAATAACTAATACTGATGATAATGAAATTCTAAAAATATCTATAGAATATATTGTTCAAAACTAAATTTTTATTTATTAATTTATAAAACATTAAATTAATGAAAATATTTATAGCAATTATGACTTAGCGTTTAATATCTGTATGTAATAATTATATAAAGTATGAATTAAATCAATGATAACTTTATTTCTATATTAGTTACTCCTGGTCGATTCGAAAGTTATGAAATATACAAGATGAGAATAAATAATCATATGTTCAATCTAGGTACACCATTATTTATAATTAAATAATTATACTATTACTTATTATTAATAAATAATATAAACTAAAATTACAATTTATATGTTATTTATAGAAACACCATATTTGTATGCTTTAAAAGCATTTACCTATATAATATAATACTATTATGAGAGTTGTATTTATTTTATTTTTTAGTTTACTTGAATTTTTATAGTAGGTAGTCAACATTTAAAAATCCAAGATATAAATTTTATCTTATTTATCATATTCGATCATGATATGATTATGATATGATATAAACATTCATACGAACCAACACAGTATATTGTCTTCGTAAGTTAATATTCCGTTTTATAAAACTGTATGTTAAAGGACTTTACTGTGGCATCCTAAACTCCGTAGAAGTGAGGTGGGCCAGAGAAATAAACCTCCAACGTACATCGATTTCCCTTAGGCACTCTTATACTTTTTGTTTATGCTGGTCAGATCAAAATAAATCACTAAATTCTTATGACTTTTTGTTCGCCCCTACGAATTTCGTACCGTTTTCCGAATATATATATAATATATATTTATATACCCATTCTGCGTCTAGATCAAAATCGTTTTATGGTATACATAAAAAATCAATTCTATATGAAAAGCTTTCGTAGAAAAAAACAAATACATATTAAACAAGGTGTTCCAGAGCTATTTACTAATTGAAATATTTGCAAGAAAAATTAAAATGTTTGAATGCTGTTTTTTAAAATTATTATTTAGGCAACGGACTATAATATTAACATTATTACTTATTTTAAAAAATAATTTTTTTTAAAAAAACTATTTTTTTTAAGTATTGTAAAATTTGATTGGCCATTTTAAAGAATATATTCATGTGATAATTTTGACGTGTCAAACTTTTAAATTAATCATGATTTCGATTTTTAGGAATTTTTACATTTAATGCAAAAATAATTTTTCTGAAATTATTATTTTTGATAATTTAATATTTTAATATTATAGCACGTAAAATTTGTTTTATCAATATTATCATGAACGTTCTCAGTACTTACCACGGTTTAAAATACAAACAGTTGTTGTTGTCTTCTATAGTTTCTTAGTTATCAATATGTTGTTATCAATTTTCATCAAAAAATTATTATCAATCTACAAATTGTACGACTCATAAATTATCATAATATTGATAATATGAATTTTGCATTCTAAGATATGACACAGTAAATCACAGACTATATGAATATGAAATATATACGCTATAATAATAACGTTAGAAATATGATTTCCAATAATTAAAAAAAATATTGATTAAATCAAGAGATCGACATGTCAAAATTATCATAAAAATATACTCTTTAATATGGCTATTTTCAAATTGGACATAACTTAATAAAAAAAAGAGATTATTTTTTTATGATTTGTCTTTTTTTAAATAAGAAATAAAAGTCTATACTAGTACTAGAACTAGTCCGTTGCTTAAATAATAAATTAAAAACACAACTACATTCAAAAAGTTTAAAAGATATTGCAATTAGTAAATTGTACTGGGACACTCAATATATATGTCCTTACTGCTTTCGAATTACGCTGTAAACTAGTTTTATATTAAATTGGACCGGCAATGACATTACTACATACACCAAATGCACTTTTTGTTTACAGTCGGTTTTTGGGTAATTATCATAGAATAGATTGACAAGTTTTGTACGAAATCATTGTATAAATTTTAAAAAACCCGTCTTTTTTCTACATTTCGTCCATTTACTGGCCAATATTGCTCTTGGATTTTGATCAACAGAGTTTGTAGACCAGCATGTAATAATTTACGCACTTATTTTCGAGTATTAAATTTGTTAACGTAAATACAATTAATAAGAATATTGGGTTTCGAGTATCACCCGGTAAGTACTTGGCTTTATAACATTACTTCTGCCCACAAATATTATTTGCATCTAACTGCGGATATTATTTGTTCCTTTTGTATCGAGGCATAATTTGAATTTCTGATACAATTTTTTTCTTATTCAAAGTATTCATATTGAACTACACGAATCGACTTTGTTTTTGCTTCATTTGAATCTACATTCTCGACTATATTGGCCAGGAATTATTTGCCATCAAGTTTTGAATTTTTACTCAGGTTGCCACACATACTAACTACGTTAAAGATGGGAATTGATCCATTATTGATATTTTTTTTACTACAGTACCTATTTGTTTAAGTGTTATTTTTAATCTTTTCAGTTAATTCATCGACGTCAGACTCCATTTGTTAGTTTCAGCCAGTCTGCATTATTTTATTCATTAATAGATGCGTGTCAAATTATGTAGGCTAGATTATTTTCAAATATTACGTGAATCAATTGAGAATTGTTTATAAAAACAATTGAACGTTTGAGGAAACTCGTGAATTTCTCCAACACGATAAATCTCAAACGTTTTACAATGAGATGAAGGGAAATTAATACATACTAATATAATAGGAGGGTCGGACCAATAATTTTAATTATTTAGGTTTATATTTTATTTTGGAACTATTATTTTAATAGAAATGTATTGGTTTTACAAAGATGTTTTTTCTTTTTGATGTAAGAAAACATTTTTTGGGGTAGAAATAATGGTCCGATTATCATAAATAGAGTAGGCTTTTGATAAAAAATTTCGTCTAATTGGTACTATATTAAACTCATTTTTCGAATTTCTCAAATGATTTTCTTTAGGAAAAGAAAAACTAGCAAAAAATGGCTGAAAATCGGAAAATTTACGGTTTTCGTTATTTTTAATTTTTTTATTTGAATTTCTTCTTGAATTTTGTTCTTAGAGACTTGAAATTTATTTTGAATATTAACTTACGTAATTTACACTTGTGGTAAAATTTTGGAATGGATATCAGTATAATATACTTTAATATATTGAGATTCTCTCAGAATCGTATTTTCTAATGTAATATCATTGTAATCAAATCTTAACTATAATTTTTATTTTATTATTATTATTTCTCCAATAATCTAACTAACAATACCGATGCGCACAAATCTAGTCGTGCTAATGAAATTACTTTCAACAGTGCGATTGTAACACTTTTAAATGCGAATAGTGCTTGTTTATTTTATGATTTTCTTAAAAGTTTTTTCTTAGGATATGAAAAGCCTCCAAACAATGACGAAAAAATGGCTAATTACATTCATATAAATTCTACATAGTAGAACAATTTTGGAATCATTACATTGGTTTTAATTTAAATATAGAACTTTGAAATTTATCTAAAATTGTAATATTTTTCTCAATAATGTTGAGCATAATTTTTAAATTTAAATGTTCTATTTGATGATCTAAAAATTTAATGGGAGCTTAACCGTATTAATTATTACACATAACTATATATATTACTTAACATGTTTCTAAAATATTTCGTAACTCTTTAGTCACAATTTCTTTTAATACGATTCTAAGGTTGGAATTTTGAGTGAAATCAAAGAAATACTCATATGATATTTTTCTTGCTTTTTTGTAAGGTATAACGTGTAAATATTTTCATCTTCAATTCGCTATGCTGAAAATTTAAATGTATTTTCTTACGTACTCTTAAATATGCATATAAAATATTTTGAAAATTGGAAGTCACAATTTGTTTTACAAACATCTTCCAATTTTTAAGAATTATATTAATATTATAATTGATTATGCTACTATAGTATATTTATCGCACTTATGTATAACTTTGATTTAAGACAATTTAAATAATTTGCATTGGTTGCGGATTAGGTCTACCATTACTTATTTTATCGAGCACTTATAATTGAGAATCAGTTTAAGATCATTATATAACTATAAGATAATATGGTTTCAGATTTTGATCAGTTTTCCTTGAACAATGGACATCTTTTAATGAATATAATAAACAAAGCCGATTACGATTTGTTCAGAATCAGTAAATATATTTTACCTGCTTGATATTTTCATTAATAATATATATCAATGGCGTAGCATGAGTTTTAACATAGCGCATACGTTGACAATATTCAAAATTGTAAATTAACCTTTCAATTAAAAAAAAATAAATTAAAATTGGACTTATAAAAATTATACAATAATAAAATCTGCAAATAAATAGGTCATTAAAAGTTATAATAATATTATAGTATAAAGTTAAATATATATATATATTAAAAATAAAAAGAATATATATAAATTATTATAATACGTAAGTGCACAACTAAATATGAGATTGTAATATACATAGTCATACTTACAATATAATACGCAGTGACTCAATTCACGAGTGAATGCAACTTCCATGAGTATAGATTTATTATAACTAACTGTCTTATCGTATAATCGATAAGAAATTAAGAATTGTATATATAATTGTTATTATCTCACTGTATATGAGTATGCGAACGAAAAAATGTAAGTATACAGAAATTATTATACATTATAACAGTGTACACTAAAATGTAGGTACTAAGTAATATAACTATTATTAGGTATTATCGGTAATAATGCCACAAAGATGTTATGGAGTAGTTGTGATCCGAAGCATAGCAAGAGGGGTGTTTTGGGTGTTAAACAGTCCCCTTCGACCGTATTTATGCCAAAAATATATCATAAACTAGTTTCTACAAAACATTTTGCTACATGCATTTGTTTAATATTTTTAATGTGAATTATGAAAATTGACAAATGTTAATATTTTAATATTTAACGTTTTAAAATTAAACAACGTTTTAAAAAAAATCCTGGCTACATACCTGGTTGTGATGATTACAGCCCTTATAATATTCCAAATAAAAATCCGTAATATTAAACAAGTTTTACATATTAATAGGAACTAGTATATAACAATTAATAATTTGAAAAATTATTATTTCAAATGAACAAATAAAATAAATTATAGATATTTATTAATTTAACTGATTTTTAAGTGAATGATGTTTATACACAGCATACGTCTACACTACGCTATTGATATATATATATATATATATATATATATAACTTTTTTAGTGTTTGTACTTTCTGAACGTATTATGAATATAGCCGTTTCAAATACAATATTATTAATTATGAAGCTATAGTAACTCTTATCAAAAATTATAAATTTTATTAAAATAAAATAGAAATTGTGTTAAATTCTCGTGAATTAACATTGGTTTGACAAATTTGATCTTAAAATTTATTTATTTTTTAATTATTCAAGTATACACGAATCATTTAAATTAAATTTTGATTATCCATGTTGACATTTTTAATGAATTTTTCGAATTATGATCTACGTTTATCATAGTTAAATATTAAAGTAGCTCTATAAACCTAACTCAGAATTTAATTAACAATGTTTATAGTATAATATAAACTTACTAAATTATTTTATGTTTCAGAATTAGAACCATTAAATAAATATGAGTTTTTAGATTTAAAATCTGGTAAGAACATAATATAAATAAACAGTTATAAGTATAAAAACATCATTTATTTGAACTTAAATCGTACATAATATTACATTCTGATATTAACTATATAGATTCTTATCTACTTACCTATATATTTATTATTATTTTTTATAATGAATTTCATATTCACGTTTTTTAATGACAAAAATATGTTATATATTGTTTAAATTGTATTTTATCTTAATTATAGGATATGGAATTAAAGACAATGAAGTATCTGAAGAATTTGTGGCGAAATTAAAAACCTTTAGTGAGTTATTTATATATTTATCTATCGTTTAAAAGTTTAAATATAAAGGTTAACATTATATTTTAACTTAAATACATATGTAAAATTAAAAAAAAAAAATTTTAAGGATATTTTATCAAATTACATTTGTAATAAATAATAGTTATCCTTTATGATGGGTTTCTTTAAGACGATATCATTTATATATTTTTAAAAATAGATATTAAAATAATTGGAAAACAAAGAAATTCTATATTGTAATTTATTTAACTTAATATAAAGAATCGTAAAATACTATGTTATTTATATACATAAATGTAAATATTATGTAATAAATGAATTATGGAAGTGATTGTTTATATAAACATTAAACATAATAGGTTTTCTATCATAGTTTTGAATGCTTAAAAAACAAATAATGCGTAAATTTAATATCTATATAGCCATATAGATAGTTATGTCGCATCCATATCGTATAATATTGTCTGTTTTGTAGAATTGATAGATGTTTTGTCTAGTGGCGTATTTAGGTTATTCACTTAAAAAATAATTATTATATAATTCAGTATTATACTTATTTTCTAAAAAAATATGACAGGAACTTATGAAGTTAAAATACATATACTTAACTATGCACTAGTACTATCAATTATTAATTACCTTCTTACTTATAAAAAGCCATAAAATCCCAGAGAAATAATAATCCTGCAATAGAGACTAGATTATCGAAAGTAATACAATCGCATGGTAAATGGAACCTATCATATACGTATATACATATACATTTTAAAATTTAATTTATTTGTTTAGATTTAATTATAGCCAATGAATCAATGGAAGATTATCATACTAGAATGGTAGATTTAGGTAAATAATATAGTAGTTTAATAGTAGGTTCTTTAATTTATTTTATATATAATTATTTCGACTAAATAAGTTAACAATGATTAAGTAAACACATATATTGTAAACATATTTTTCAACATTATTAGGCATAACGTTAGAATATAATACACGATAGCTTTCAATATTTAAATTATTAAAGATAAATAGTTATAAATAAATAAATATAAATAATACAAATAAAAAACATGTATAAATACGAATATAAATCTTGATCTAAAAAATAAGCAAAGAGAATTAAAGTACATTTTATATCACTTTTTTATTAATTGTTAATAAATTGTTATATTACAAAACTATAAGGTGTTGCAACCCACCGTTTTTATCGAAAAAATTACTTAAATTAGGTATTTAAAACTAAAGACATTTATTCTGTTTACATAAATATAATATATTATAAATTAATAATAATAATTGTGATATTTTTAGGTTTACCATATATAGGTCAATTATACTCAGACTATGTTAGCAACATTGGTACTTATATTATATTTATACATATTATTATGGTTTAAATATAAATTTACGATTTGCTATTAATGAAACCATTTTAAATATTTTAGATGAAAAGACCGCAATAACTATAGAAGAATATAAAATATTAATGGGCAGTACGTACCTATATTTATTTATATTTATGATTATTATAACACATTCGTTCTTTTTATTTCTTATTTCTGATATCTTAATATCTATTCGAGTTTTAATTTTTAATTAATTAAAAAAATAATTAAATAAATTAAAAAATAAATAAATTTTTTTTGAAGATAAATAATTATAGTTTTTTTAAATCACCACAAGAATGTTAAAACAACTGAATATAATTATGTGCATAGAGAAAATTAATTTTACATAAAATTCAGTCTAAAGGGGTTAAATATAATAATATACATAACAAAAATCTATTAATTAATATATATTTATATACTTGATGTAATAGTGTAATTACTAATTAATGTAATAAAGAAATTACCACAATTATGATTCATATCTACATATATTATAGGAGTTGTATACGCATATTATTTGTATTCTATGACAAATGACACAAAATAAAACGAACATTATAAGCGCATGTATAACAAAATTCAAATATTTAAGTCGTATAAATAGTTAAACTTATCAATTTATAAACATTTTACTTGTATTCCAAAGGGTATAAAATAAAAATTATAACTAAAAAATATCAAATTATCAACTTAGTATATTTAGATTTATGGTTTTTACGCGTAATAATATAAAAGCCATACAATTTCTCATTTCTTTAATTTGACTCAAAATTTCAACTTCAAATATTTATAAAAAAAAATTGTTATTTGCAACATTTGGGTTAAGACATGTATGGTAGTGCATTAAAAAAATTTCAGATCTAATAACGTATAATTGTAAATTTGTTTAAACATTAAAATATGTTTTCTTTACCATCATCTATTATTTTATTGATTATGACAAAATAATGCGAAATTATATTTCTCTAATAATAATTTCCATGATTTTTACCGTTTTATATTAATTTTTGTGTAGTTTCTTTCACACTTTAAAAAATTGTTAGGAAATTTAAAAAATTAGCTAAATTAATTAGGTATAACCATTATTGATATAATATGTTCGACCCTTCATTTCTACCAAAAAAAGTGTCTAAATACAAACAATAACACAACTCATTGTAAAACAAATACCTACATTCTTTATTCTTCGTTTTGTTCAGAATAGTAAAATAAATCAAAAATAGTACATTTCATTTAGTTTTTACGAGTCTTAACACGTTTATCTGCTTAAAAAAATAATTTAAAAAAATTGAATATGTCTCGCTTAATTTTGGTATTTAGTACAGAATGGACTTGTTTTATACAAAAATTAGGCATGTATATTATAGTCCAAGCACATCGGTTTTGTCAAACTAGGTAGAATTAAAAATTAAACAATTCGTGCTCAGAATATTGATAAACAACATAAATTGTTATAATATTTTAGACATCCCTAGGATATATGAGACATTGATATCAGTTAACAATAGAAATGGTAGTTTGGAGGGTAAGTTATTTGAATATTTCATTTAGTTAGTTAAATCTTTGATAGATCTATTATTATATCATATATTTTTATATCATCAATTTTTTATTTATTTAATACGTAATTACATATTTTGTTCACTCAACGAAATTACCGAGTTTAAAATATTTTGGAAGAAAACGTTGATATTTGGTGCATCAATCTTATTATAAAAAATAACTTTAATTTTCTCTAATTGTTTAAAAAATTGTTCAAGTAAAATGTTGAACAACATATTTTGTATATTGAGATTATGTTAAAAATTCAAACGATCGGTTATAATGTGTTAAGCCATACATATTAATTAAAAATTAAACTAAACTTTTTATTTTTTTTTTATTACTCCATTCAAAAATGAAAATACTATTTTATTGTTTTGTTTTGTGAAACTATGTATTGTTTATTTTGACATTAAATTGCCGATTATTAATATGAACACAATAGGTATAAAGTGTAAACAAATTTCAAATAAAAAATATTTGGATTCTTTAGAATAAGTATGTACAGATAATAATAATTATTAGTTAAAATTGTGAAGAAGTACCAAGCAATATCAGTGATAAATTTCATATTTTTATTAATATATTATATAATAATGTTGAGTTTTATCAGCAAAATACTATTTTTTCACACATGATTACATCGCCAACTTTATGTATTTTATTTTATTTCTCATAAGCCATATTGTACTTATTGTACGAACTATATTTACAGATTTTATTATTTTCATAATTTAATAATTATTTATACATAATGTATACATATATCTATTTTAACACCTATTCATCCGTAATTTGATTAGGTTTACAAATATATACAGTTAAAGAATATGAATATTTTAATGCAAGTAAGTTATTTCAAGCTTGTTTAGTTCATTTAGTTATAACTAAAATATAGTTAACTAATTCACTAATTATTATTATTATACTGAATCTATCAACATATGTCATACAATTTATAAAATTTTGTGAAATTAAAATTTTCCTAATCTATAGTTTCCAACTCCTAAGCACAACTATTTACACTTGCGTAACTATAATTCCTATACCCTGGAATCTCGTTGTGTTGATTTCGACCTTAGGTTTTTCAATTCCACCTAAATGAATCTCTAGATGTTCTTGAACTCCTCTCACGTTTTATTTTTAGAGTCCCTTATCATAATACTCATTGTCGTATTTTTTTCTTTTCCTATTCATTCTGCTAATTATTGTCACTTTTACTCCTTTAATAGGAGTCAATATATTCTTAATATAGGTAATAAGTTTATGTAGACCACTATACCTATTGTATTTTGTATATATGTGGTTCTGGAATAACTGTCATTTGTCGTTTAACATATTATATAAAATAAATAAATAATGATTTTTTTAATATTAATATATTACACAAATGAAAGCTTAACACTAAGATTAAAATAGATTATATTAAGCCTCGATGGATAATTGTAAAAATACATTATTTAAAAATTAATTTTAATTTCTTATTAAGTTTTTAATAATAATCATAGAACTACAATACACTTAATTTCAAGTAAAGTAATTTCATTATTTGTTTTTCAGAAGTACCAAATTTATTTGAAAGTTACTTAGAGTATTTGAACCGTATGAAAAGAACAGGTGAATTGTATATACATTAATATTAATTTATAACCTAAATAATACAATTATATTTATTGAGTTATTTAAATGAAACAGCACGTCCTCTAAAGACGTTTCACTTTTTATAATAAAAATGGTTATTTGAGTATAAGATATCGATAGATTGAAAGTGGTGTTCGTTTATCTTGTTGTATTGCTCCATTACAAAAATATTTAAATGAGATAATAGTGTAGGAAAGACATTTTATTCAAGTCATTACAATTGTGATGTGTATAATAATATAATTAAATTTAATAAAACAAAATAAAATATTCCTTTATTTTATCTACCAAAAAATCAATAAAATTGATTTCATTTTATTTATTTGTATGCAAGATTGCGAAAACTTAATAATATGTTATTAATTTTTATTTTAGGTATACGGCACCCAGTTTCCCATATAATGTTTATTGGTTTGAAAAGTTGTAAGTTATTTTAACTTACTATTAATTTTTATACATATAATAGTTGGTTTAAAATTAGAATATAAATTGTGTTATTTTTAAATCGACATGTTTTATTTTAAATTATTTTGTACAATGTTATTAAGTAAACATGCTTCCTCTTACAGTCTTATCGTTAAGGTGTAAATTATGAGTTATAATATTATACGAGTATATAACTACTGACTTTTGTAGTATTTGTATTATATAAGCTATATGCAATTTGATTTCTAACTTTTACCATAACATAATATATAAATTTTTTTATGTAAGTAATAAAATATGATATATGTCGATGTAAATATATAATTTTATAGCCAAGTTCACAATATTACAAATAATTTAGATAAAATTATAGATAATCAAGTATTTTAATTTAATTGAACACAAAAATAGAATGGAATAATAAAAGATAAAAAAATAACGAAAATACATCCAATGAGTAACTATTCAAATTTCAGACCGTGATATTTTCTACGACGGTGATTTTTGTTCATGAAAAACATGAAAAAAACATGAAATGATAAAAAAAAAAACAATGCCATAAGATCCTGAAATTGAATGCAGCTGCATTCGACTGAGATATATATTTTAAAGATAAATCTATGCAACTTAAATGCAGTATGCTCTTATGCAGTGCTTACTATAAGATAAATGCTGTCAACAATTACAGAACAAATCTTTCTATTTTTTTCTGTTCTATGATGGTCATAGCACATTATCACAATGCAGTTTGAAACTATTTTTGTAAGACCTAAACACATAGGATAAATCGTCGTCATGTTAGTTCTTTTAAATCAGACGAATCCACTGGCAACATTAATATATAATTCAACTTGGGATTTGGTTTCCGGAAATAGTACTGTACGTGTACTATATCTATCTAGATTTATGAGATCTAGTAATTTAACCATTTTAAATTAACCAAACTAGGGAATTAAAATTAAATATGTTTTTAAACCATCGATCATTGTATTTGTATATGTGATCGTAAATTTAGTACTCAATACTTCAATAGTAATCGAACGGGTTCGCCGGAAAATATATTAAAAAGTCTGTATTAAAAATACGTAAAAATATGTGTGCGGTGAGTTGTGAGTACTTGATGTATTATAGCAACTTGTAAGTGTGTGTATAATAAATAATTGGTAATTATTTTTTAATAAACTTATTATAAAATTATTTATAGAAACAAAATGGACATAATTAAATAAAATAAACAAATTCCTAATAATTATTTTATATGGAAATTGTTAATACTTAAGTACAAGTAATAAGAACTGACGAATAATTTCTGAATTACTTTTTCATTAAAATTGCACAAAAACCTGTAAGCTTATACCCCAAACTATACAATAGTTAGTACTTACCACTTAGAATATAGGTACTTTATAGTACAATAAAACATAGTAGATGAGGTACCTACTAGGAATATACTATATTGGTACATAATCAATCGACGTGTGTCATAAAATACGATAGTTATATAAGTTATCGATAATAATTGACCCAAATTATTGACCAAGGAAATTAAGAAAACAGAGATCCTTTAGTTAATTTTTTTTTAAATAATAATATTTGAATATAAATTAATATTGATTTCCAGTTTGTCCAAATCTTGGAGAGTTATATACTGATTATTCAAAAAGGTGTGAAGAATTAAGTAAGTAGAAAATCCTATAAATATTATTATTTTCTTGTTATTTATGGTTTTTAAGAATTTTTAATTAAATTGCATTTTCAAAATCTTGAAACATTCTCACTACTACTCGTACTAGTTAATTTCCAAATGTTTTGATGTGTCCAATGCTTGTAATCATTAAAATTTAAAATTTAAAATACATAATATGTATATAAATAAATCGAAGTATTAATTTACATAAGCAAGTTTAAAGTTAGATGTTAATAAAATAATCTCATGTTATAATAGTAATTACATCATATATTCATATATAATAGTAATACTATGAAAGGCTGATATTTATATATTTAAAATTTAATTTTCCATAAACTTATTATCAGGTTATTTTAAAAATTGTTTAAAACTAAAAATCATAATAATATTATAAATTATAATATAATTTGATATCAGCTGTTTGCTTATAAAATACATTTGATATGATCAATAAGAATTTATTAAGTCGTAAAACTGATATTTTTCGGTTGATAGTGGATAATATTATTTTATAATTGTTTTTATATCCTAAATTAGGTTGGATAGTAAAATATTTAAGTTATTTAAAATTCAAAATAATCTCTATAGTTTTGCTTCCTCATTTGTTAAAAATAGACACCTATATGACTATATGTATTAGTTTTGCTTATAAATAGTTAAATAAATATATTATATTAATAATTTAATTATATACTTTTACTTCTTTAAATAGATAATATGTATAAATACATTAATAGTTTAACTTTTAATATATTTTTGGTTTTACTTCTTAGATATAGAACCATTTGAAGAAGATGATTACGAATCATTTCTTTCACGTAAGTGAACTATTTATATATTAATAATAATAATAATAATAATTAATTAGAAGGTACCCATGTACTCACTATAAATTTAACAATATTTTTGTATATATTTTCACATATATTCAGTGAAATTGATTATTGGATCGAGGAAAGCGTTATTAATTTTTGGTTAATATAAGAAGTCTACTTAAAGTAGATAGGTTTTTGGATTTTAGATTCTGAGCGAAGTGAAGAATGTATTGGTTTTACAAAGATGTTTTTTAATTTTTTTTATTTTTATGTATGAAAACACTTTTTCGGGAAGAAATAATGGTCCGATTACCACAAGTAGGGTATGCTTTCGGTTGCAAATCATGTCTAGTTTCTACTTTATTTAGCTCATTTTTCGAATTTCTCAAAAGTTTTTCCGTGGGAGGGGAAAAACTACAAAAAAAAGATGAAAAATCGGAAAAATTACGATTTATGTTATTTAAAATTTTTTAATTTTGTGATAACTAATTGAGTTTTGATCTTAGAGACTTGAAATTTTTTTTAAGTGTTGAAATAGGTAATATACAAATGTGGTACAATTTTGGAAGGAATTGGTCGATTATTTGGCCCATTATGGAACTTTGAACTTTTTTCCAAAAATGCTTAAAATTCCCGGCAATTTTCGATTTATCGCTTTGAAAATTTTATCGAAATCTAAAAATATACTTCTTAATAGTTTTACAAAATATTTTGAAAATCGTGACTGATAATTTTTTTTTATTGGCTTTTAAGTTTAACATTTTCGAAAATTGGCAAAATAACGGTTTCATTATTTTAAATTTTTTAATTTCGTGATAACTAATTAAGTTTTAATTGTAGGGACTAGAAATTTTTTTTGAGTATCAACAAAAGTGTTTTACATTATAGAAAACAATTTTAAAATGATTGGTTGATTTTCTGACTAGGTATAGAACTTTGAACTTTTTTCCAAAAATGTTTAATATTTCCTTCAATTTTCGGTTTATCGGTTTGAAAATTTTATCAGAGCCTAATCATATACTACTTAATCTTTTAACAAAAGATTTTGAAAATCGTGACTGACAATTTTTTTTCATAACTTTTAAAGTAAGAATTTTTGAAAATCGGCAAAATTACGGTTTCATTATTTTATTTTTTAATAACTAAATAAGTTTTGAAGGGACGAAGGAGGAACGTCCACAATCGACATTCCTACTTAACTTCTCTTTTTTTTTTACCTATTTAGCGTGATGTATTTATCGTTATTTGTTTCCATGGAATCCTTTTCATCACAAGCAAAACTAAATCGAAAACTAATGATAAATTGAACATAATAAAATATAAATAAATAAAAAAGCGGGAAGGTCGATTCTAGACATTCCTCCTTCGTCCCTTCGGTCTTCGGAGAAATAAATGGTTTATTATAATTAAGATTTGAATGCAATGATATTGCATTAGAAAATACAATCCTGAGTGAAACTCAATATAATTGTAATACTGATAATACGTTCCAAAATTTTACCACGTGAAGCATTCACCTTTGTAGTAATCGGACCATTATTTCTACCCAAAAAAATGTTTTCAGGCACAAAAAAAATATCATTGTAAAATCAATATATTCCTCGTTTTGCTCAGAATCTAAAATATATAGGATAGTTATAATATTATATTAGAAGAAAATTGTTTCTTGGTCATAATAATACCTACAATAATATCTGTGATTCCTTAATTTTGCTTGTAAAGAATAAATATTACTTTTTTAAACGATCAATTACTTTTTGTTTCTTAGTGTTTATTATACCTAATTATTGATCATAGTCTACATTTAGTAATTATAATTTGATCAATCTTTGGCAAATGTACAAGTAAAATATTAAGACTAAAGAATTCGTATTTTAAATTTAAAATATTTGTCAATGAAAACTATTTATGCTAGTAATATATATATATATATATATATATATATATATTTGTACTAATTACACATTATTTATTTGTTTTATTGTGACACTTAAAATTAAAGAGTTAATATATCAACTTGCGATTAAATATTTTTAAAACATTTTCAGTTATTCCAAAACCCGAAGACAAATTAAATGATTACTTATTGAGATTTAAAATTGTTAAATCAAATTTTGTTGGTTATCATCCAAGCTGTAAGTATGATTTTCAAAATAAACCTTTTTATCTTCTATGATAATATAATCTATTACGTTAAGAGGATGATACACCTGTAATTCACTGTGTAGGTTATTTTAATATTTATAATTATGAAAATAATGGTAATTACATTATTTAAAAATATTAAATATTAAAAGAGTTGATTAAAACTATTAATTTGTCATCCATTTATAAATTAGTACTCAATAAAAATAATTAAAACTGTCTTGATATTAAACTTCAACTGCATAGCATATATACACATAATGAGAATTTTTGAAAACTGTTGTATTACTATTATACATAATGATATTATGAAACTTAGTGATTTATTTTCAAATATAATTTTCTTTACGTATCTTTATACTTATATAATTTTATTTTAGTACTCTCTATTAAATGGAAAACTATGAACGAACAAGACTATATTGGGTTAAAGTTCTGTAAGTAAATTTGACATTATTCAAAATCAGATAAAGTTAAAAAGCTTAATTTAGATTTAATATGAATACCTTCTATATGGATAAATTGTTACGAATTAAAAAGAAACAGCAATATAATTTACAATTATTAAATACTTGGAAAAATGAAAAATGTATAAACATTTTGATGGTATTAAGAAAGAAAATCTTACAAATTGTATAGGGATAATTAAAGAAACTGAACTGAGGAAAAATAACGATTGGAAATTCATTCTCTAGAAACTCAATTTAAATATAAGTGTTATTTAAATACAATATTAATATCGTATCTAAATATTAGATACGACTAGAAGTTAATCATTGTAGTGTGCATTAGACGCTTATCGCAGTGAAAATATACTTGAATGAAAAGTATTGAAAAATAACTCAATAAGTATGAAATTACTGAGAAGATCTTGTATAATATAGGAATAGACGTTGTAAAATAATATGAGGCTTCATATAAATTTTCAGTCTTAAAGGACGAAAACATAATATGGCCAGGTGCTCAGATCAGAAATGAAGATATAGAAAGGAACTAGTTAAAGATTAAATAAAAATCACAAAGTATCTAAATATGAATTAATCTTAACACGCTCTTTAACTTTTATCTTAACTTTTAAATTTTGTTGAGTATTCACATAAGTATATAGTTTATACGTGTAAATTTTCTGATTTTGTGACTGAGTATTCACGTAGGAGTTCTACAAATTAGAAAACAATTTGGAAACATAGAACTTTGAACTTTTTTCCAAAAATGTTTAATATTACCCCCATTTCGGGTTTAACGGTTTGATAATTTTATAGAAACTTATTCACTTAATCTATTTCAAAGATATTTTGTAAATCGTAAGTCACAATTTTTTTTATATGTGCTACTATAAAATTTTTAAACCGATAAATCCAAAATTCTAGGTAATATTAATAATATTTGGATAAATTTCAAAGTTCTATATTTCCAAATTGTTTTCTAATTTGTAGAACTCTTTTGTGAAAAAAAAAAAAATCAAGTACCTATGATCAAAATTATAGTTATCATGAAATACAAAAAAATCAAAATAACGGAAACCATAATTTTAGCGATTTTCCATCATTTTTTGGTAGTTTTTCTTACCCTAATGAAAAACCAATAAGAATAAAGTACCAACTAGATAAAATTTTTTACCGAAAGTATACTCTATTTTTAGTAATTGGATCATTATTTTTACCCCATATCATGCTTTTACATATAAAAAAAACATTGTAAAACCAATGAATTTTTGGCCTCACTCAGAATCTAATAATTACTCCAGATACTTACTTAATGAAAAACATAAATATATATTAGTAAAATAATTACCTAATTCACAATTCAATCATAAATGTTATTGCACTATCAATATTATTGGGGCAATGTCATTTACCACTTTTTACAGTACAAACAAAATTTCAAAAATATCAAAAATGATAAATTGAAGTAACCACCAACTATGGTGTTTAAGTTTAACGGAATGTCACTTAATTGTCGCTTACACATGACATTTTTTAACCTCGTCAATTCTTTAACAAAGGCCATCCATAAAACATTTATTTTCATTTTAATGTTATTATATCGATTTTTAAGTCGAGTTAAACTAATTTATGTACCTATAATTAATTATGTCGCTTACGAGAAAAGCATTACAAAAAAGTAATTTTACCTTCTAATCAATATTTTATATAATCAATTAAATGTGTTTGACCCATTCAACACCACCTCTGTCCACGTAAAAATTAATATAATATATATGGTAAACTTACTATGTAAGACAAACAAACCACTGTTCCTACTACTAGTTCAAGTTCATGTTCAATTTGAATTCAATTCTTGTTAACCCTACTCAATTTTAAATTAATCTAAACCTAAATGTGGTTATAGTGAACCCTAGTAATGCTGAATTTTATGAAGAATATGTACAAAGAATAAATGATCTGGGTAAGTCCATTTACAATAATATGAGTTGATTTATATATCATATAAGTTCATTCAAAAAAGTAGAAATACTAATTTAAAAAATAATTTTTTTTTTCATCCAGCTTCAGAGGCTGTTTAGTCCCATTGCTGAAATACATACTTCTTTCCATTTTTCTCTATCCATTGCTACCTTCCTGTAGTTTTCAACTCCTAGCATTCTTAGATCTTTTACGACTATATCAAACCATCGTTGTTTAGGTCTGCCTAAGGGCCTCCTTCCTCGTAGCTTCTAACTTAGGACCTCCTTTGCAATACTGTCAGACCTTAGTATGTGAACTAGCCAGCTTAGTCTTTTGGCTCCAATTACCCCAATTATATTTGGTTCTCAAAAGATATTATATACTTCTTCGGTTGATCTTATTTCATACCTTTGTGTTACATTATTTATTTTAAGTCCACATATATTCCTTAGATACTTGCTTTCTACTATAGACAATTTTCTCTTATTCTTTAACGTTGTTGTTCATGTCTCACATACATATGTTACGATAGGTTTTGCTATTACTTTGTATAGTCTCATTTTTGATTTCTTTGATAGTAGTTTTGAGTGCAGGCACTTACATAATGCATGTAGATATATGTTACCTGATAGAACATGTTTCTTAATTTCTTTGTGATTGTTGTTTTGGCTGTTTAGTTCTGTGCCAAGATACTTAAAACTATGTACTTTTTCAAATGTATATTCTCCGATTTGTATATTCCTTGCCTGGAGTATTTGTGACTGTTCTCTTGTTATATACATATACTTGGTTTTATTTTCATTTATTTCAAATCCTATTGTCTTGGCACTTCGTATTAGTTCCTCTCTTGCTAGTTTTATATGGTCTATAGTTTCTCCAAGCAGTATAATATCATCAGCATATGCTAAGTTTGATACAAAAATTTGGACATCAATTCCTTTATATTTATTATGTATGCTTCAAGCTACCACCTTCAATGCGATGTTAAAGAGTATGGAAGGGAGTGCGTCACCCTGCTTTAGTCCAACTGTGGTTTCAAACTCTTCAGGGTATATTTGCCCAGATCTTATTTTGCATCTTGCTGTTTCCTTTTACATTCGGATTATTTCTCTTAATTTTGCTGGTATACCAAATAGTTCTAGATATTTCCTTCATGCTTGTCTTTTAACTGAGTCATATGCTTGTCTAAAATTCATAAATAGTGAATGTAATTTCTTATTGAATTCATAATATTTCTTTATCACCTGCTTGATCGTGAATATATGATCGATCGTCGATCTTTCCACTAAGAAGCCACTTTGGTAATCTCCTAAAATATCTGCTGCATATGGTCATAGGCGGTTAAGAATATGTTAGATAGAATTTTATAAGTTGTACATAACAAGGATATTCGCCTAAAATTACCACAGTCCATTGCATCTCTTTTTTTATAAATCGGGCAAATATTTGATGTATTCCAATCCTCTGGAATCCTTTCTATCATCCATACTTCTTTTATCATATTCCATATCTCTAATTTTAGGTTATTTCCTCCATATTTTAATAATTCCGACGCCATTTCATCATTTCCTGCAGCTTTATTACTATTGAGCATTTTTATAGCAACTTCGTTTTCCTCTAAACTAGGTTCCTTATCTGTTCATTTAGGGTATATCAATAGTCCTGTTTAGTAGATTTTAAAACATTGTTTTGAATTCCTTTGCTATTTCTGTTTCCTTGGTTATTAGTATTTCATTCTTGTCCTTCGTGGATTTTTATGGATTATTCTTATAAGCTCATTGGTTTTTCGGAAGAAATTTCTTTAATTTATATATTCCTCTACTATTTTCCTAATTTTTTCTTCTTCCTATATTTTTTTTCTTTTCTGATCGTTCTTTTAATCTCTCTCTGTTTTTAGGCTAACACGTTCCTTTTATCGTTTCTATTGTCTTTAATTACTTCCATTTTCGCTTTATCTCTATTTTCTATTGCTATTTTACACTTCTCATTAAACCATATTGTTACGCTTTTCTTTGTTCTGTAACCAATTAATCTCGTTGCTGCCAATGTAATAGTTTTTTTGAGGTTATTCCATCCATTCTGCTCTATTCTATCTGTTTGCGATCTTTCATTTAGTTGTTTTATTATTTCATCCTGGTACTTTTTCCGCGTTTGTTCTTCTTTAAGTTCAGTTCTTTTGTACTTGATAATTTTGCTATCCATTCTGTGGGTAGTTTCACTCTAACTATAGTCCTAACTAAGAAGTGTTCTGAGTTTGAGCCTACTCCTCTATAACTTCTCACATCCTGAATCCAGTATTTTATTTGGTTATTTACTACCACATGGTCTATCTGATTATGTGTTGTTCCTCCTGGAGAAGTCCAAGTCTAGATATTTTTGTGAGGATAGTATGTGATACTAATCACCATTTCTTTTGAAGTCGTGAGATTTACCAATCTTACACAACTATCATTTGATTCTTCATGAAGACTTTCTCTTTCTATCGTTGGTCTAAAAACATCCTCTTTTCCGACCTTCCCATTGAAGTCACTCAGTATAATTTTTTGTATTTTCTAGAGATACAATCGTATATCATATCTATCTGTCTATAAAATTCTTCTTTAATTCTGTTTTTTTTTCTCTTCCGTCAGTGCGTAACAATTGATCAGTGATACGTTTTTCCATTTGAATTTTATCTGTAACCAGAATAATTGCTCATTACACGTTTCAAAGTTTTTGATGTACGGTAACATGTCGTTTTTTATAACCAATCCTACTCCATACTCATGTTTATCTCCGCAACTGTATAATATTGTCGAGTCTTTTAACTTTATATTACCCACTCCTGTCCATCTTAATTCTTGTATTGCTACTATATATATTTTGTATTTTTCGATAGTTGTAGTAGCTATCTTCATTGCGCCGGTTGTATAAAACGTGCGCACGTTCCAGGTTCCAATTCTCAACACTTTCCACTTATTGTTTACTTGAGGCTATTGTGTGTATTGTATAGGAACCATATTGTTTTTAACTAAGTTGAGTGATTAGCCCGACGTTAAACCGCAAATAATGGAGGGCCCGACTAGTGGTGGTACAGCCTGAAGGATGTTAGGATCGTCTCAATTAAGTAGGTAGACACTAAGATCGTGACACTGAAGCACTACCTAACTGGGATCCACAGGAATGTCATACCCTTTATCTTAAAACGACACACCAAGCGGTTTAAAAAATAATAAATGTCGAAAATATGAGAATTGTTTTCATCCATGATAATTGATAAATCTCAATTAATATTATTAAATAAGAAATATATAACGTAACCAATTTAAATAAATATAATTTTTTAATATATTTTCCTTTGTGAAAATTCACTCATAGTATTAATTATTAATAGTAATTTTATCATATGTTTAGATATCATTCCAATGTCCAAAGAACATTTTATTGCTTATGAAAGAAGTAAGTAGTTTAAAATTCAAACAGACTAATAATATTATATTTGTAAATAAAAGTCCACATATTGTATGACGTCATACAAATCACCAGCTGTGTTTTTTAATGATAAGTAGGTATCTATAATTTTTTAGAATGTAGTTCATATTATTATAATAAAAGAAGAGGGGATTATTTTTAATCGAACATTTTTACTTTATTTTCTAAATATCAATAATGATAACCTTAAATTAAATGATAAAATGTAAATATTTAAAAAATAATTTTATTATTTTCAGTTTATCCAAATGTAAATGAATATTTAGGACAATATATAGAAGCAAGGGAAAATTTAATACCCATGCCATTGGTTAATGAACTAAGTAAGCGTAATTAAAGTATAATTTAGAATCATTTTTTTTTTTTTTTTTTGAAATTTAAAATTTAAATGCTTTAAATAAGTTGATATTATTTTAATTTTATTAATTGTTATACTGTTATTATCTTATTATTTTAAATTATAAAATCTGAATCATTGTTAAATATAAAAATAACAATAATAAAAACTAATAATATTCCATCCCTCATATTCTAAACAACATTTACACTTTATCTTTTGAGCCAGAACCATAGGCGAGTTTATGGTGGGATAGTTAGGTAGTGGGTACAGTAGCGTATTTACGATTTCCTTCTAGGGTGTGATATTAGAAAAAATTCATTATACTTTTATAAATTGTTTATTTATTAATTTATTTACATTAGAAAATAATGTTTAATTTACGAGGTTTTCTGACAATTTCATTTAATACTTCTTTAATATCCACATGCATTTCACGATTATCATTGACAAACCATTTAGCTTAATATAAATTAAAAATAATAAAATTTAAAAAATGCTTAGTTATATATTTCAATATATTACTTACCTCAGGCATAACATTTCACAAATAGATTTTAATAATTCTTTTTTAACTAGAAAACGTCCGTTCTAGACACGATGTGGAAAATGGAAGTGTGCATAGCATTTTAAATAAAAAATATATAATAACCTTGATTTTATATTATACTATATTGAATATTATATTTATGTATATTATATATGAATATTATAAAATCAACGATATTAGGATATATTTCTTCATTACAACTTTTCTTGATAGCAACCTATCAAATGCTGTGTTTAACGTAATATTTTTGGTAGTAAGTTTGTTCTTCCACATTTTCAATTCGGTGAATGCCAAATGTTTATCAATTTCTGGAGCATAAAATTCAACAAATTTGTTGAATATCACTATATCTTTAGTGTTGACTTTTGAACTATCAAAAATACATTCAAATCCTAAAAATTTTAACAATGGCATTAATAACAAAAATCTTTAATATATTTATATGTTATTTACCTTCAAATATAAATCTGTGGTTCATAAACCTATTTTCAAGTTCCTGTATAAAATTTTCAACATAAGGAATGAAAACAGTCACGTCGTAATAATTTTCTATTGACATACCATCCGGATTTGCTCTATTTTTTGTGTCTCTACAATTATTTTGGTTTTTAATTTAGTTAATTTAGGCTTTGGTTTGATATACCAACCACATGACCACCCACTAAATACGCCACTGAGTGGATAGTTCCTTTGGTGAATATTTTCATCATAGTAAATAGTGGTAGTAATTAGTAATATACATGATGAACAAGGTATTTTTAATTTAGAACAATCTTGACGTCCCCCTCTCTCACTAAAGTCTAAACATTTCTATTAGTTCAGAACGTTTTATATAAAAAAAAAACATAATATTTTTACTACTTCTTCAGACATAGATATAAAATGCAAAGACAAATTTAATCAAAGAAATATTTGTAAGTAACTACCAATCTCTAGCTAGTTAATAATTGAAGTTATGAAATGATGATTACATTTATACAGTAATGTAAATATAGCAATTATAAAATTTTATATAGCAATTTGTTTTGCTAGTTTATCAGCTTTTTCATTACCTTTAATTGCATTATGACTAGGAATCCAAATTATATTAACTAAATTTCCTTTTAATTGATGTGCTTGTATTTAGAATATTATACTATTAATTACATCAGAGGATGTATTTGTATTTTGAATATTAATTAACGTAGTCAAAGAATCACTAAGAATTAAATAGTCATTAAAATTTTCAGCTAATGCATAATCTAGTGCTCTTAATATGGCTACTGCTTCAGCATCATTATAATTATAATTTTTATTATTTATATTTATTAAATATAAATTCAAATATCTATGTATCTATTACGAATTACGATAGTTAATTGATAAAAACGGAGGTCATTAAACGAAATTTCAAGTTGTATTTCCCGTAGAAAATACCTAAATTAGTAAGGGAATTTAAATGTAATATAGTAAGTACTACCATTGACTATATAATAAACAATAATCAATGGTACTTATCAACTTTATACTATATAAGCCTAATATATAAGTTGTTATATTATTTAAATATAGTTACTAATTTTAATTAGTAAAATTGGTAATTAATAAACTGGGTCATTCATTTAACGTAGAACACACGTTATCTCGAAAAGTATCAACTTTTTCTAACTCATTTTTTTTTATTGAGAATTATAATATTTACCTTCTTCTATAATATAAGTTTAATTTCATATATTTATCCCTTTTTGGTCTAATTTAACTAAGCATCAACTTTTTGATTTTTAAATGGCAACACCCATTTTTAATTTCAGAAATAAATTGCGATAGGTTTAAAATAAATTTTAGCATTCAAATATTTGTGTCAGCTATTTAATCAGTATAATCCCTTAATGTCGGCTCCTTTGGGGAGACGCAAATTTAAAAAAAAAAAAAAAAAAAAAAAAAAACAGTAGCCATTATTGAAATGGAGCGGTACAGTAATCGTATAATATTATTAACACGAACTAAGATATAAAGCTATAAAATACGTTATGATAATACAATAAGTTTATTACCATAAATTTAAGTCTATTTATATGTTGTCAATTATTCCCTACGTAAATATATTAGTTACGATTTCTGATTATGTATATTACTCGATAACATAAAATGAATATTATACACCACACTTTCGTTAAAAGTAAATTCCGACATTAAAGTAATTTCCTTCACAGTTGTCAATATTCAATGTACAATGTATGATAATAACATATAGTACAGATTACATTATTAATGTACTTCAGTAGTTATCTTAATATATTCACTCTTCAATAATTCAATGTTATTTTTTAATTAATTAATTATGTACAAAAATAATAATTAGGTATTGTTAAATGTTATTATCTATCTTATTATGAAATACCTATGCACATTCGGAATTAAATGTTATTCGTGTTTTTATTTGTGATAGAACTAACAACAACCAAATGTATTACAGTTTAATGTAGCTCTCAAACAAATATTGCTAAAAAATGCAGTCAAATGTAAGTCAAATGGGAACTGTAACAGATTTGATGATATGTTTTTGGTGCGTTAGTTGAATTTAAATGGAGTAAATAAAAATATATTTCTAGTGAAATCAACGTTGACAAAGTAGATTTTAAATAGAAGTATATTATTAAATAGTACTAGTTCTTCTACGGATAAAGATAAATTAAATATACTTTATTATATGACCGGAAACGTTGCATGTGAAAGAATAATTCATAACGTGTTGCATTTAATCAATTATTTCTAATATGCATAATTATTCAGTTCCTCAGTTTTATACAAAGTTTGCTTATTTTAAAAATGTTGGTGTTTTAATTTTATCATCAGAATTCATTTAAAATTTGTATTGCTGCTGCACATAACTATATGTTTATTACTAATAAATTTAAAAATATGTACCAAATTTAGAAAAAAAAAAATTTATTTTATGTAAACACCTTTAATTTTTACTATGTCATTATTTATTTATTTATTTATATATATATATAAGTCACAGATGACTTTGTATTAATGATTTTGTATTAATGAATCTAACACTGGACTTTGGTGAAATATTATACACCACGTAAAAGAAAAAGTCTCAAAATTATATACCAATTTGTTATTTACTATTGTTTTATTGTTTTAAATAATTTAATGATAAATCTTGATGTGAAGAACAATAACATAAATAATATTAAAAAAAAAAAAAAAGTTTTAAAATAATTAACAACATATTTGGAATCTCATCATATTTAATTCTCAACGAAGAATGATATAAAATGTTTTATTATTTTATCAATAACATTGATAAGAATCTTTTGTAAACATTGACTACCAGGCATCAAATCATAACGCTTGTTAGTGTTTTATTTGTCTGTGGACATCGAGGTTTATAGATTATAATATTGTGTGGATATAACTAAAATTTAAATAAAATAAAATTGTTAATGTGGGGGTATTTATAATTTTCGAAAACATGAAATTAAACCAGTATTATAAAAAAAGATAAATTTTAAAATTAACAAAAAAAAAAAAAAGTTAGAAAAAGTTTATACTTTGCGAGATAATAAGTGTTTTACGTTAAATGGACGACCTCTATATTAGAGTTAGGTAAATATAATATATTTCAATTATAAGAAATATAAGAATAATTTTCTCAGAAATCTTGTAGGTATTCTTTAGAAGTATTTTATGGACGATAGGGATCCCATGTGAGACAGTGGTAGACTATTCTACCACTATCTTACTATCCTAGTACAATTAGATGCTATTATGGGATAACCGTAACAGTTAATGGTGTTAAAAATTTTAATCATAGTTTTTAACTTCAGACGCCTCATTGAAGACCATTTTAAAGAAGGGTTAAGTAGATGTTGTAAATGAATAACCGCACTTGAAGGAATGGTGTATGTACACATATAGTGTATGTTATCCCGTAATTAAATGTAATATTCGTGTAACGGAAAATTAATATTTTATAAATGCGTAAAAATAATAATTTGCATTTACAATTTATGCACCTATTAAATCAATTAAAAATATTAAAACTGTATAATAAATAACATGGTAGTCCTTCCTTTTATATATATTTACAAATAAAATAGTCCCATGTAACATATTTTTTAAAGAAATATAACAGCATCTACTGCTACTTATAATGTAATAATAAAAGATTATTCACAAGATATAAAAGATAAATTTTAGATAAAAACTAATTAACATTTTAGAAGTGTATAATGATTGGGCGTACTAGAAATGTATAAAAATTTTAAACTATATTACTTTAATCATATAGGTTACAGCGAATGATATTTACAAATAACAATAAATTACTAATATAATGAAAGTTTAGGCAGTTATTCATTATAATAAAACCAGGCTTAAAATTAATTAACGTTAAAATAAAAAAAATAAAAGATTCAAACTTAATTTTTAAATTGTTTAACTTTTTAATATTTTGCAGTAATTCCAAAGATATTTGAATCTGAAATATCTTATATGAAACGAATGAGGGAAAACGGTAAAATCCCTTACAACATTTTCGTATTTTATCAAAATTAATATATTCCTTTTTAATTTTATTTATTATAACAATTATTTAAACATTTTTTTTTTGCTAACCGAAATACAGTTATTTAATAATGTGATACTTATTGGCATATACACGAATATATTATAGGTATAGGTATATAATAAAATATATTTATCTAGGTATCAATTTAATAAAATTACCAACGTTAAATAAATACTAATCCTTTGTGAATTAAAAAGCGGGAAGGTCAATTCTAGACGTTTCTTCTTCGTCCCTTCATTCCTATGAAAAGTAACTGGTTTATTATAATTAAGATTTGAATGTAATGATATTTCATTAGAAATTATGATTCTGAACGAAACTCAATATAATGCAATATATTATACTGATAAATCGTTCTAAAATTTTACCACGTAGATAAAACATCTATGTTCAAAAATTTTTTGCGGTTTTCCGTTAATTTTTGGTAGATTTTCTTATCCAAAGAAAATTTTTTTAGAAATTCGAAAAATGAGCTAAGTTAAGTACCAACTAGATATAATTTTCTACCGAAAGCATACCTTATTCGCGGTAATTACGGTAATAGTAATAACCATTAATCCCACCCAAAAAATTTTTTCAGACATAAAAAAAAAACATTATTGTAAAACCAATACATTCCTCCCTTCGCTCAGAATCAAAAAAATATTTGATGATTTTAACAACAGTATTATAATTTTGAATATATTATGAATAATGAATATAATAATATTAAAAAAAATCATGTTTTTGACTTACATAATTTTACATACTTGTATATCAAATTAATTTAATATCATAATATCATAATATCTATAATATCAAAAATAAAATTATTTTATTGTTTTAGATATTTTCATGACAAGTCAAGAATATTACAAAGCGAAGAGAGGTAATTAATATTTAAAAAAAAAACGTTTTGAATTAATCACATTACTGAACAATGAATATTTTGTTATTATTTATGAATTAAATTTTTGGGATAGTTATCATTTGTTATAACTCACAGTCATAAAACCAATATTCAATAATTTAGGTAAACAAAGATATTGTACATTTTATTGGGCAAATACTTTCTAATATACTATAAACATACTCAACTCGTTTTATTATAATAATTAATTTAAAATAAAATAAAATAAATAAAATGTTTATTTTATAAATATTTAATTAAGTTATTTGAATGTAATCTAATTGTGTTTGGTTATTTATGATTAAGTTATTAAATTAATAATAATGCAGAAACTATTATTATTTTTCAGTGTATCCAAAACTAACTGATTTATATTCTAAATTCGATAAAATGCAACGTGAACTTTGTAAGATATAACTAACTGTATTTTTATAAAAAAAAATACAATTTATTAGATAAATAATTAATTTAAAATATTATGGTGTATTAGTGTGGTTTAAACAGAGCTCGAGACTTCTAGCATTAAAAATAATATGCATTTTTATTCTGTATATACATATAAATAACTAAATTAAAAAAAAAAAAACTTAAAGAAATAACAATTAGAATTATATAATTATTTAAATATATATATCTATATATTAGATCTTAGTTTAAAAATAACGCATATAATAATTTTTTTTTATAATTGTTGCCATTAAAATATATATATATATATATATATATATATATATATATAAAATATATATAGAATAAAATTACTGTTTTTCCACGTAAATATTTGATCTTAGGTCATCAGTTTATTTATTTCGTACATAGTACATAACAGTACACGTCATATTATTGAGAAACGATTGGTACAAACTGTAATTATTTAATTATTTTATAACATGGGTTCCTTATGAACCTAATTATAATCTAACATTACCTACTTTATTTAGTTTTCATACATTTTAAAATACTAATAATTTCGAATTTAAGATTTGGCGAACCCATTAAGCTTTGAGGAATTTACCAACTATAAAAAAAGTAAGTGTTAATTAAGTATACACATATTTTGAAACTGATCTTATTGATCAATTAGTAAATATTATATATACGATATCTACAAATCTAGGTCTATTGAAACCATATCTATATAGTAATTTAATAAATTAATTATGTGTCTATTGACTTATAAATTCCTAAATCTTCGGAGTATTAAATTAGGTAGGTACTAATAAAATATCACAATGTAGTAAATTAATTTACATATTAAATTTTATACATTTCTATAAGTTGTATACATTATATATATTAAGATTTAATATTTATTAAATATTTAATTGTATAATATTTAAAAGCCGATTAAATATTATTTATTATATTAGACGATCATCGACCGAAGAATTTGTTTGCGCTATGATTTGTGTCAAATAATAATAAATGGAAATAAATACAAATATATTAAGAAATAATACTAGTATATATGAAATGAATATTAATTGAAATTTTGTCGTGCGTTGCTCTAGATTATCCGCAAATTGGTTATACATATAACGAGTTACACAAATATAACATACGAGGTATGTTTGTCTATCCAGATCAATCATAAAAATATTAATTTTGTACTATTATAATATATATTATAAATATAATCGTATACAATATTAAATGAAAATGAAAATAATATAGTTATTATGTAAATTAAATGCTTGTAATATTTCCATTATGAGAAATACTGACAATATAACAATGCATTACAAAAAAATAAAAAATAAATAAATAAATAATAAAAATTAAAACAAATAGATATATCAAATTAGACATTATATATTTATCTTGTTTATTTATACTTATTTATATAACAATATATCTATAGGTATACCTTTTTTATTTTATTGTTTCAAATTATTAAAATAATGAAAGTTATTACTGAACCTTCAATTCATTTGTAACATGAAATGGTGATATGGTCGTCTCGTGTGATTAATAACTAATGTGGTGTTTAGTTATCACTGTTGCTTTGGTCTAAAAATGTCCTAAAAATGCATTTATCCTCAATAATACTCTTTAAAAATGACACATCTTTTATCTCAAAAAAAAAAAAATATGTTCCCTAAAATTAATATTAATATATTATTATTAAAATATTCTCTAAATATATCAATTTGTATCATCAAACTAATCTACCAGATTAACAATGTTGAATAATACGAAAAAAATACGAAATATATACCAAATAATTGTGATCGCGATAAAATTTTAAATCATTTCTCGCCTGAGCTATCTGTCTTAGCTATTCGACTTTCATATTCACCTACAGCTGTCCTATTCCTTTGTAATAAAACTCAAAACAAATTAAAATGAATTATTTTTTTATTTAAAAAATAATATAATATCTACCCGTCTGTGCTATGTTAATCGTCAATAGACTGTAATAGTATTGATACTTAAATATAGTGGGTTAAATAACTCATAAGTTAGGACTGATGATAATAATGATGACATGAACAAATTAATGATAATATAAGAGAAAGTGAGAGGAATTAAATGTAGGTTACGTGATCGATGATGAATTAATGATAAGATACTTATAGATAAGAAAAAGGTTGAACTATGCCACCAAGTCGGGGAGGTGGTTGTACGATGTGGTGATGCAGGTTGTGTGATTGTGGGCTGTGAGTTGTTTGTCCTCGGGAGAAGAAAAACTATCAAAAAATGGCGGAAAATAGCAAAATTACGGTTTCATTATTTTAATTTATTTTATTTAATGATAACTAATTAGGTTTAGATCATAGAGACTTGAATATTGTTTTGAAAATCAACATACTTAGGTGTTCTACATCTGACAAAAAAATTTGGAAACGTTGGTTGATTTTCTGACTAAGTATTGAGCATTAAACTTTTTTCCAAAAATGTTTAATATTTCCTGCAATTTTCGGTTTATCGATTTGAAAATTTGTTTGATCTTGATCAAAGTCCAATCATATTCTACTTAATATTTTTAAAAAATATTTTGAAAATCGTAGATCACAATTTTTTTTTTATAAGGTTCTAAAATTTAAATATTTTTGGCAGAATTTAATATTTTTTTATGTCTGAATACACTTTTTTGGGTAGAAATAATAGTCCGATTACCACAAGTAGGATATGCTTTCGGTAGTGAATTTCGTCTAGTTGGTACTTTATTTAACTCATTTTTTTAATTTCTCAAAAGTTTTTCTTTGGGCGAAGGAAAACTACCAAAAAATGACGGAATAACGTCAAAATTTATGAAAATCGTAATTTTTATGAAATTGATTAAAGGTTCTTCATGATAATTAATACAATTTTAAATTTATAATTTATTATCATTGTTTTTAGTGTATATCTAAATAATAACGCATTATTATTTATTACAATAAAGTTATAAAATATATTTCATTCTATGTACATCGTAGTATTGTTAATCAATCGCGGTAATGCGTGTTCGCGATCAGTGACGGTTTTAAGGGTGGAGGGGTGGTGAAGGGATCAGTCACCCCCCCTTGAGCCTACGCTAGATTTATTTCTAAATAAGGCAATTTATGTTTTAGCCATAATTCTAAAATATGAGTAAAAAGAGAATCTTTATTAAATAATTAATAAAATTGGATATGGATTAGGACGTCAATAATAGTATAATATCTATAATGTACTATACTATATTGACATTTCTATTATCGTGGCGATGCATGATGCATGCAATAAGCATAAGTACAGTTATTATTATACTAGATAAGACATTTTTGATTTTATATTCTACTGTTATATTCAGTTGTTTGTCTAAACTATAACACTTGTATACGACTATGTATTAGACCGTGGAGGATTGAGGAAAACCGAGCCTTTAAAAAAAATAGTTACTGTACCATTGAAAAAATTTGCAATACTTTTTGGAAAAGACGGAGATTTAGAAAGCTACCAAAAAAATTTTATAGTCCGAGTGCAGCAAAAAACTTATGATTCTATAATATTTTTTTTCTGTAAAAACTTTCAGGTAGAATACCTCGTAGATAACTTATACCTAAGACTACAACTAACTAAATTATTGAATCTCAATTTGCCCTCCCTCCCTTTGATGAGTGATAAAACCCGTCCCTGTTCGCGATATGAATTAAAAGATATAATATTACATTTACGTATAACCTATAGGTGACGTTGCGCTAGTACGGTATTGACTTGTGGAGTATCTTGTGTGTTGTCCGTCCATCCGTTTTTGGTTGTTCTTTTTTTGTTTTTTTTTTTTGCTGACAATAATATTGCGTAAATTATATATTTATTGTTTTTGTCTATTGATGTACAGTGAATCGTATATTATTGTATAACGCATATGTCGTGTTTGCGTTGCGATCGTTGTATATCGTAGTAGGAATAGATTTTACTTATTATTTTTATTATAATAATCGTGTGTGCGATTTATATTAATTGTTCATTTATTTTTTTTATAAATATTTTAAACAGTATTATATTATGAAAAAAAATTTCCATATTTGAGTTTTATTATGAAAATACTATTGGTGGGCTTCCTATCACTTATAAATATCGTAACGGTGCAGAAGTCGCAAAACACGTTGTGAACATTAGAAATTTTCATTTTGTATATTTTATTTTAATTATGAAATTAAAGAAAACTTAATGTGTTAATTAGGATATATTTTAATAAATAAACGTAAGCCATGAATTTTGTTATTACTATATTTAGTAAAAATAGTTTATAAACAATAAAATGTGAACATCACAATGGAAGTTATAATTTTGTTTATGATACCTATTTAAATATTTATACAATATATTTTAATTTTATAATAAAAGAATGCCTATGCATGCCTGTTTTTTTTTAAATTAACAAAACAATTCATATTTTTATCGAAATCTTTATGAATTTGTAGCACGACTTCTACATATGGATACGAATGATTTTAACACATTGAGAGAAAGTAAGTCATCTCTTATTGGTTTTTAATTTATTTTAAAATTCGTAAACATAATATCATGCAATTAGCCACATTTAAATATTAAGAAAATCCTTGTTATAATTTAAATACTTTTTTAGATAGAAATACTACATCGCAACTTGCCTATAAATATCTATACCATTTTAACATTTAACAATTATTAAAAAAAGATATTCTTATTAAATTATTATTATTATTAACTATTTAGCAATTATTATTAAAGTTTAGCTGTATGGATAATATTCTCTTAACCAAAAATATAAAAAAAAAAATCGGTTGAATATTTGGTATTTTAATTAAGATTTGTAACGATAGGATGGTAGGTACCATTAATTGGATTGTTAACGATTTGTTTACATAACATTATACGTAAAAGTTTTAATAAATTTTAATATTTAATAGATTATTATTTATTAATATGTATGTAAATAATTCAATTTTTTATATAAAATCAAGATTTATAATAGGTACTAAAATTGTTTAACACTTGTTGACATTTATTTATATACAACATTTAAAAATGCTTATTGATAAATGAATAGAAGAATGAATTGATTATGAATTATTTAGAAGGATATATTCGGAATATTAATAATTTCTAATGAATAATATTATTTTAGAGATGCCATTTGCATTCGAAGCTTTTATTTATTATAAAGCAAGAATGAAAAAGTCACGTAAGTAAATTTTTCTATGTAAGTAATTTAAGTATCTACCTATTTTCTAAGATGAATAAAAATAAAGAATAAATGTATATGTAGAAAAATCATTAAAGTTCGAATTCAATACTCAAACCTTCATCATAATATATAAATTACTCCTAAAACTTTGTGACAAATATTTATATTATATTAAATCATATATAAATCGCAGTATAAAAGCCAAGTTAATTTAATTAATGATCATATTTTTAAATTTATTAAGTGACAGATCCATTGGATGAAGATGATTTTCACGATTTTAAAGAAGGTAATCTTTATATGTATAATATATCATATTTTATGTCGTAGCCACTTCGTTAAATCGGTATTTTCATGTAATAAGATATAGGTATTTTTGTCATTTCGTGAAATAATAAAATAATAAATTTAATTGTCAATTATTTTCATGATAGAACCGTTCATTTTTGTATAAAGTAATTTTTTACAAAAAAAAAAAAAAAAAACAAAACAAAGAAACTTTAATTGATATTTTCTTCAATTTACGGAACTTTGGATATGATTTTGGAGCCGCTACAGCGCGCTGTTTGGTGCAGCCCACTTGTATGATGTAATGTTCTTTTTTTCCGCGAAGTGGAATTAAGGCGCTTTGGGTGCTACTTTTCTTTTATTTTCGTCATGCAATTAAGCAGAAATTTGTCTATGGAACATTGGCTTAGTTAGGGCCTGATTGAGTAAATTTTGCCCACTAAGATATCAATATTTGACCGGCCCATCTTTTATAATCTTATTTTTTACATGCTTATATACCTAGATTGTTTATAATTTTTCTATCAAATTTTATTTTGAAATACAAAACTATTGGTGTATAACATTAATATCTTATTTTTCGATTATTTTCAATACTATTCCAATGCATTATTCGACCGGCCCACCAAGATTTTCTCGGTTACTCGCCAGGCTAATCCGGGCCTGGTTATGGTAATATAATAACATAAAATGTGTATAGTTATTTTTTATTCCCATCAACAATAGTTCGTCTTCTTGACGTACTCGACCAGACGACGATACGAATCGAAACCGAATAAAATAATATGACAAATATTATTATTATTAATAATAATAACAGTTAATAACCTAAAATATATCTAAAGTAACTTATATTAATATCGGTCAGCAAAAATCATATGTATTCTTAATTTTAAATTCAATTATTGTTATACCGTTCAATTCAACTAACTAATAAGGTTTTGATTTGACCATAGAAAATATAATTATATTGTTTATCTAGGTAGAACAACAAAAAATTATTTATTAAATAACATGATTATTTATTACATAAATAATGGGTCTATAAAATAATGCATGAGATTGAATATTAAATATATCTCAAATATTATTCATAATCCTTAGTTCAATAATATTTGAAATTTTAATTTTAAATGACTATTACTTTATATTTTAGTTTTGATAGGAAACTCTGAATTATATACGGACTATGTAGCCAGAATGAAAGATTTATGTAAGTTTTTAAACATTATATTCCACTCTTATCAATCTTATCTATAAAATAACTTAAATAATAGAAAAATTAATTAAAAATGAAAAATTAATTCAACATTCTAACATTAAAACAAATGTTTTATTTTCATAAATATTGAAATAAAGTTATATTAAATGAGATTTTATACGATGAAAGGTATAAAACCAATGAGAGAAGAAGTAGCGGCTAACTATAAATTATGTAAGTACCTACTAATTCATAATAATTTATACTTTAAACCAACTAACAATTAATTAACAATTAAGTATATCATTTATGAGTCTTTACAATTATTCAGACACTAAACAAATATTATATTTTAGATTCTGAGTTGAGTGAGGCATGTATTGTTTCTACAAAGATGTTTTTTTTATGTATGAAAACATTTTTTTGGGTAGAAATAATTGTCCGATTACCATAAGTAGTGTAGTAAACCGGAGTTTAATACTTATTTTATTATATAACTTAGTAACGTATAATTCGGTGTTTTCGAGTGAATCTAGTAAACAAAGTCATAAACTACAAGGGGTATATGAACTCGAAGCGTAAACCAGCGACCCAGAAAAACATATTTTGTTTTTCTCAAAATATACAAATCCAAGACGCTGAACTTACGAAGGACAACCACTAAACGGCGTAAACAACTACGGTCCTTTCTAAAAATTCCTAAAATTCGGGTAGAGTAGTTATAAGTATAGGTGATGGGATGATTTTAGAATTAGAATAGACTATATTTTTGTTACATACAGACGTCACGTCGCTCTTGTTAATAATAATATTTTATTTATTCTCAGGTAGAGTTTAACACTCTATCTTCAAAATTTTAAATTTATATTTTTGTGTAATAAATAAATACTCGTAACTTTATTAAGTATTATATTTATTTCAACTACAACCTACCCGAAGTCAACCGAAACACAGTGGACCTGATTTCTTCATATTAACGTAGAACGTGTTACGTGTAGGATCACTACAGTAGGATATGCTTTCGGTATCAAATCATACCATCTTGGTACTTTATTAAGCTCATTTTTTGAATTACTTGAAAGTTTTTTTCCTAAGAGAAGAAAAACTACCAAAAATGGCGAAAAATCGGCAAAATTTCGGTTTCCGTATTTTTTTATTTTTTAACTCGTGATAACTAATTGGGTTTTAATCATAGAGACTTATTCATTTTGTTGAGTACTAACATAGGTAATATAAAAGTGTGGTAAAATTTGGAATTGTAGTTGATTATTTGGCCTAATTATATCTTTTTTCCAAAAAAAATAAATATTTCCTACAATTTTAGGTTTATCGGTTTGAAAATTTTATAGAAGCCTAATAATATACCACTTAATATTTTTACAAAATGTTTTGAAAATCGTGAATGACAATTTTCTTTTATAGGCTTATTATTTTCTTCTTCTGATTTATGAAAACATTTTTTCGGGTAGAAATAATGGTCCGATGACTACAAATAGAATACCCTTTCCATACCAAATTTCATTCAGTTGGTACTTTATTTAGCTCATTTTTTGAATTTCCCAAAAAGTTTTTCCTTAAAAAGCGGAAAATCGGAAAAGTTACGGTTTCCGTTATTTTAAATTTTTTATTTTTTTTATTACTAATCGTGTTTTGATCGTAGGGACTTGAAATTTTTTTGAGTACTAACATAGGTAATATTTACGGTTAGTAAGATTTTGGAACGGATTAGTTGATTTTTGGCTAAATATAAAACTTTGAATTTTTTTCCAAAAATGTTTATTTGGAATGGATTATCAGTTTAATATATTGTAATATATTGAGATTCACTTAGAATCATATTTTCTAATCCAATATCATTGCATTCAAATCTTAACAATCATAATAAACCACTAATTTCTCCGAGGACCGAAGGGACGAAGGAGGAACGTCAACAATCGATCTTTCCACTTTTTTAAGTTATAGTAGTAGATATTTAGGTAAAAAAATATAATTATAAATAATAAATAACATTTATGACATCATGTATATTATGGAGTGGTGTTCAATTAAAATGGTTCACGGCATCGTGTTGTTGTATCGCTAGATGGTTAATGATTATTACAAATTTTAATTTAAAAGTTTAAACAACCTTTTTTTTCTTTTTTATAATATAACGCTTACTTTTTTATTCAAAAAGGCAAAGAAGGAAAAAATACTATTCTTTATTTTTTACATCAATATTGTAAACCATTTTGTTAAAAAAAGGAATCCTTATTAATCGTACACATATTATAGATATATCTACCACATTAAATGATAACTGGAAAACGATTAAAATATAGTTTTTCAATAATATGGTCGTTAAACAATTACGTAGGTACACGAACATAATAAAATTACATTATTTTTTTAGCTATTCAAAATTTAACGAAGAATAAATACTATGACATATATAAAAAAAAAGAGAATATAAAATGTAAGTTATTATTTACCTTATTAAACCTTATACCTGAATATTTTGTTGATTAACCTATTAATACATTATATTTCATATAATATTATAATAGCTTAACCTTTATAACATAATTAAACATTTTTAGTAAGCAAAACAATTTGAAATTTAACTGTGTATTCAAACTTAATATTATTAAATAATTATATATTTAATGTATTAATAAAGTCAAATTTTACACTAGTCCCAACATAATTTAATTGTCTAGATAAAGTATTTAATAGTCTAATATTAAGAAGTATAGTTGTTTAATTATTTTAGTATAATTTTCAATTTTAATTGAAAACAAAGTATAAATTATAAATACATTATTAAGCTTGGAATTTAAATACCAAAACAAAGGCAGATAAACAATTTTATACACACATTCAGTGGTATTTAAACATTTGTTCATTAATTCATAATAATATGTTACAATCATAGATTCATACGCATATTTGTTTTGTATAAATTGTAAAATATGTGAAGATAATAATTAATGTTTTTCAAATAATTTTTAACTCTTTAATTATAATTTTATAATATTGGGATATTAAAGCATTTGATCAAATTTCATTCATTCGTTTCCGACTTGGTAATTATAAATAATTTTATATTTATTTATAGTATTGTAACTAATTAAATTTATGAATATAACGCCTTATTTTATCTAAAAATGATAAAAATAACCTATATATGTTGAAAGTTAGTCGTTTTTAAATTTAATAATAATTCAATGTCATTGGATAAATGATATATAGTAGATTTATATATATATATATTTATATTACTAGAGAATTAACAATTACAATCATTAATTCTTTTTTAGTTATTCCGAATCTACTAGATTCTACATATCAAATGTATACGGAGAGAATTAATAATCATATTTTTAACCAAAGTGAGTGCCTATATAATTAATTATAATAATTAATCAATAACCAAATTTAATGTCTTTATGTAATATAAAGTGTTCTACAACGTTTGCTCTCCTCAATACATTTTTAACTATTTCATATAAGTATATTGAAAATGCAATATTATGAAATTATTGCTACGTCGATGTGCGTTACTAGCTGGTCGGTAACGTAGTCATGCCGTTTTTCGGAGTTCTCGTAGTAATTGCGGTATAAATACACATTTTATTTAAAATTTAAGATTGAATATAGTCAAGTCCCTTGCCGCAACCATCAGTTCTCACCATAATCTCTCTCTTTTTGTAGTTAAATATTCAATGTTCATAATTCTAGCATGGCAAGATATTTATATATTTAGACTCTGTCTATCCATCATTGTCTTGGACGACCTAGCTGTTTTTTCGCTAACCAGTATCCATTTAGTAACTTAACCGATTGTCTATCTTCAACATACCTTGCACAATCAATACTTTTACATTTCACCGTAGCTAGTATGTCCGATTCCTTTAACTTATTACTTCTTTGTTCTTTCTTAGCTTGTAATCTCCCGCGCTTTAGTTTCATCTAGGTTCTACGATATGTCGAAACAACTTTCTCTCAAATATTGTTAGGTTTTGTCCGTCTGTTACTGTTGTGGTTTAGGATTTACACTCATATAGTGCTATTTGTTATCTCATTACATTATACAAAGTTAATTTTGGTGTGATTGCTACTAGTTTATATTTCAGGATTGTCCTTAATGCGAAGAAGCACTTATTAACTAGTTAATTCTGTTTACTATTTACTTATAGTTATTGTCCGTCACACTTAGTAGTAATTTCCATAAAGCAATCTTTAGTTATATATTTATACAATTTTAGACTTAAGATACATCGATCACCAAAAATAACTTTGTAAATGTATTCTACTAGAAACCTGCCTTATTAATTTAATTTCATATTTCAGTATCTAAGCAAAAAAAAATGTATAAATAAAAATGTCTTCAATTGAGGACATAAAATAAAAAATTCTTTAGAGCATAAAATAATAAAATAGTTAAAATAATTTTATTTTTAATTTTTCTTCGGTTTCTAAGTAAATGTTTGTTCAGAAAAAAAAAATCGAACATTTTTCTCATGCATGAATATGTTAATGTTACTACCGATTACATAAAATGTTGTATTATATTATTTTATAATAAAATACGCTTACTTAAAATTACCTCGTAAATTTTGAGTGAAATTTAACTGTTTAAGATCAAGTTTTAAATGTGTAATGTGATTTCAGATTTTAATGAGTTTTGCAAGAACAATGAACAATTATTGTCGAACATAAAAGATGATGATTATGATATACTTAAAATCAGTAAATATATTATATTTGCTAGTTTTCGTCATTAGGAACACACTTTTTAATATTGGCATAATATCTAGGTGACTAGTTATATTTAGATACTATATACATGTATTTTATCAATATGGAGAATTCTTTTACGCACGTTTTTTTAAATAATTATTAATGATGTGGTGATTTAAAGCTATATAGATTAGTTAAATGGTCTGATTAAGTTAAATATAGTTATACCATTGATATTGTGATGTACAGATTAGCCACATTATACAAGAAGGAAAACTATCAAAAAATGACGGAAAAATGTACGGAAATCGTAATTTTGATGAAATTGATTTTAGGTTCTTCATGAAAACTAATGCAATTTTGAACGTAGGTACTTTACATTTTTTTTGTTTTGAGTTTTCTCATAGGTTACATTATACTTTACACAAGTGATTAACTTATGGAACGACCCGACGACCTATCAGTATAATATATTGTATTTTATTGAGTTTCGCTCAGAAAAGTATTTTCTAATGCAATATAATTGCATTTAAATCTTAATTATAATAAACCACTTAGTTCTCCGAGGACCGAAGGGACGAATGAAGAATATCCATAATTGACCTTCTTACTTTTTAATATACTAATATACCTACTAGAGTAAAATATAGAATCTAATATAATATAATTTCTAATTATTAGTTATTTGATATTGCTTAATAATGTATATATATATATACTGGCAATCTATATTATAAAATCAATGGTTATACTAATATAGATACCTATATATTTTTAATTAAATTTTGATTATCCTTATAAAAATGTATAACGTTTCGATATTTGTGATTGAATAAATACATGAATAATAGGTACTACATGATAATATCCATAATGTATTTATATTTAATATTTAATAACATTAGTTAATAAGTATAGGTATAGTTATAAGTAAATAAATTGTTATGAATTTATAAATCCAAACCATAATCAAATTATGAATCAATATATTGTACATTTCTAAAAGTAACTTACTAACATTATATTTTTATGTTTATTTGTTTTAGATTTAGAACCATTAAATGAAAATGAATTTTTAGATTTAAAACCCGGTAATAATATATCCGCTAAGAATTATGTGTGCATCATAAGTAGGATGTTTCATAGGTTCTGGATCTGTATCCTACATACCTTTGCATTATATTTTCGCGATCCGCATCCTAGGCGGTATAGTTCATTCACTTTTACAACGACTAACCTATGATTTTTTTAACCCCTTCCATTTATTCTTAATTAAATTAATAATTAATCATAATTCTAAATTTTATCATTAATTTTTAGATATATGAATATTGTCGTCATACATGTTTATTTAATTCCTTCTATCCTTTACTATCCTATGTTTATTGTAACTTCCTTCTCTATAATATTATTATATAGTATAATATATTATATGTGTATAACGTAATCATTGTTTTTTTATCGTTCACTATGTCAATCATTTCTTTATAATGTCAAGTAGTAATATTTCCCTTGACTGCGTAAAATATTGTCATTGTTATCTTATAGGATTTTAGATATAATGCATAACAAGATGTGTCATATATTCAGTCTTGTTAAGTATTTAAATACTTTTTCAGTATTTCAATTCCAAATACTAAATACATTTATATATTTTTTAGTTCCAGTTTTGCACCTATTACAAATTTTAATAACCAATGTTTACGTATTTTAATTTTTAGATATTGTTTCTGTAATGTTAATTATTATTTTATAACGCCACGACCAGTTGATCGGAATTTTATGAGCGGGCATGTGATCCGATAAAAAATAAAATAGATTTTATTAATGGAATATCCATATCTCTATATTCTACATAGTAAACAGTCAAACAGCCAGGGGTGGATAGATCCATAGGGAAAAAGAGATTTTCCCTGTGGGCCCTCATCGTATATTATGTTTGTGCCCTCTCGCAGCATCAATCATTTTTATTTGTTCTTCAATAATATTTTTTTTCAATTTAAAATAAATTCATCATTTAGGTAGGTATAATTAAAATGACTAATTATTATTGTTATTTTTCAATAATATGATAATACCACGATGCCACGATGGCAAAACACAATTTGCTTGTAAATTTTGAATATAATTTGTTATTTTTAATTTAATAAGACAGAACATAACTATTAGGACCGCGAACACCGCACGTCGGAATGGTTATATTTCAAATAATCCCAATCAAAAATCGATCAAAGTGTGTCCATATGATTGGATTGCTTTTTTCTGAGCGGAGCGAGGAATGTATTGTTTCTACCAAGATGTTTTTTTTTTTTATGTATGAAAACATTTTTCTGATAGAAATAATTTTCTGATTATCACAGTGGGGTATGCTCTCGGTAGCAAATTGTGTCCTTTTGGTACTTTATTGACCTCATTTTTCAAATTGCTCCAAAGCTTTTCTCTAGGAGAAGAAAAACTACCAAAAAATGGCAAAATTACGATTTTCGTCATTTTTTATTTTTATTTCGTGATAACTAATTAAGTTTTGATCGTAGGGACTTTAAAATTTTTTTGAATACTAACATTGGTAATATACAAGTGTGGTAAAGTTTTGGAAGGAATTGGTTGATATGTTGGCCAAATATAGAGCTTTGAATTTTTTTCCAAAAAAAATAATATTACCTACAATTTTAGGTTTATCGATTTAAAAATTTTATAGAAGCCTTATAATTGTTTACGTTTAGTAAAATTTTGAAACGGATTGGTTTTTTTTTTTTTTTTTGCTAAATTTAGAGCTTTTTTTCAAAAATGTTTAATATTACCTACTTTTTTTGGTTTAATAGTATGAAATTTTTATAGAAGCATACTCATATGCTATTTAATCTATTTACAGAATATTTTGAAAATCGTGACTAACAATTTGTATGAAATGATAACTCCTTTATATTGATCATAGGGATTTGAAATTTATTTTGCATATTTACATATGTAATTTACACTCGTGGTAAAATATTGCAATGGATTATCAGTATAATATATGTTAGTATAATGAGATTCGCTCAGAATCGTATTTTCTAATGCAATATAATTGCATTCACATCTTAATAATTATAATAAACCAATAATTTCTCTGAGGACCGAAGGGACGAAGGAGGAACATCTTTAATTGACGTTCCCCCTATTTAAAATATGTACTTACTCATATTATTATTATTACTTATTTGTATTTGTGTGCCATAGATATTATTCTTATAATTCTTATAACTCTATTATTAATTATCAGGGATGTATTGGTAAAGAATTCAGTAACGTCTTGAGTATACGCCATATTTTTCTCAAAATTACATTAAAAAAGAAAAAAAATACTTGAAATTATTATTATGATATTATTATTTTTATTTTTTTATTTTTAGTCAAATAATTAGTTTTTATCCTTAATAATTATTTGTATAATAACTTTAAATGAAGTATAACTAGAACTCTATATTTTATTAAATAAGAATTACGTACGAAATGTCAAATGTTACGTCAATAATATTTTGTTTTTATACAACCGGTCAGTGTTTATTACAGTCATATATTATAATAAATACAAATATTTTCAATTTTATTATTACATAATATTATTTATCAAATATTATTTTATTTATTCGGAAATAACAAATGTCAATAATTATTGTCCGTACCAATAGTGTAAGGCTTGTATTCCCTTATATCTACCGTATAATTATAAAATTATTATTTATATTGCGTATACGCATTTTTATACAAGTTTTATGATCATGAGTATTGAGAAATAATTGTTAATTGGAGGTGACTCTGATGAAATCATTGACAAAGTGGCTTCTAAAAGCAAAGTACTGAAAAAACTTTTATGGTTTTAAAATACAAATTAATAATAATGAACCTTGTAATATTTGTTTTAGTTTTTTATTGAAATACTTAATAATTATATTGAATTTGTGAAACCAACAATACACAACAAAACAAATTTTGGTGGCCCTTTTAAAATATTTCCTGTAACAAAAATACTACCTATCCACCTCTGCAACCAGCCAATGATTGTTTACCCAAAAATAATATTATTTGTTTCTGACGCCAGCGACTGGCATTATTTATTTATTTTATGGCTGTATACCTCTCAAGAATTAAAATATTGAATTGATTATAGTAAGTTATATTGTAAACTTATTATAAGATTACAGAATGATTAACCCTCGTCGGTTCCACTCCTGTATACCGAGGCTCACGTAACACGGACTCCATGGGTTTTTATTATCGATCTATAAATAGTCATCATCGTATTGATATTATTAAATTATATAATATTAAGTGATTAAGTCCAGTCCAATACTGCGCATTTTTTGTTTGCCGCAAATAAGCGTACAACGTAAATGTGCCCAACGTGAAATTGTGAAATGGACGATCCATGTCATATTAGTTTATCATTACTGAATAACATGTAAATATTTAAATATAAATTTAAATGCATTAAAGTAAAAAAAAAGTATTTGTTAAGTATTTTAAATATAATTTACACAGATATTTTATACATTGCATTTAACAATGTATTCTGAATACGTTTAAAAAGTATTTTTAACAACACTGCGTATATATTATACTAAATAAAAACACAAAATTATTTATTAAATCAAATATTTGTATTATTTCACAATGTTTTTTTATTATGTTAGTAGTATTATTATCGTCGTATGCTAAGCATCAAAGGTGTTAATTGAATATATAATTGAATCAATGAAACAATTTTTAATGTTACTACCTATGTATGTATAAAATATTGTATTATATTATTTTATAATAAAATATGCTTACTTAAAATTACCTCATAAATTTTGAGTGCAATTTAACTGTTTAAGATCAAGTTTTAAATGTGTAATGTGATTTCAGATTTTAATGGATTTTCCAAGAACAATGGACAATTATTGTGGAACAAAAAAGATGATGATTATCATATAATTAAAAACAGTAAATATATTATATCTGCTAGTTTTCGTTATTAAGAACACATTTTTTAATATTAGCATAATATCTAGGTAGCTAGTTATATTTAGGTACTATACTGTATTTTATCAATATGGAGAATTCTTTTACGCACGTTTTTTTAAATAATTATTAATGATGTGGTGATTTTAAGCTATATGGATTAATTAAATAGTTTGATTAAGTTAAATATAATTATACCACTGATTTTATGATATACAGATTAGCCACATTATAGGAGAAGGAAAACTACTAAAAAAATGACGGGAAAACGTTAAAATTTACGGAAATCATAATTTTGATTAAATTGATTTTATGTTCTTCATGATAACTTTTTAACGTAGGTACTTTAATTTTTTTTTTAGTTTTCTCATAGGTATTTTACATTATTTATGTGGTTAATTTATGGAATGACCAGATAACCTATCAGTAAAATAAATTGAATTTCACTCAGAAACGTATTTTCTAATGCAATATCATTGCATTCAAATCTTAATTATAATAAACCACTTAGTTCTCCGAGGACCGAAGGGACGAATGAAGAATATCCAAAATTGACCTTCTCATTTTTTAATATGCTAATATACCTACTAGTGTAAAATATAGAATCTAATATAATATAATTTCTAATTATTTTCTATTTGATATTGCTTAATAATATATATATATATATATATATACATGGCAATCTATATTATAAAATCAATGGTTATACTAATGTAGATACCTATATAGTTTTAATTAAATATTGATTATCATTATGAAAATGTATAACGTTTCGATACTTGTGATTGAATAAATACATGAATATGTAGCAATATTTAATTTATTCTTTATTTGGTTCTTACAATTATCAATTAAGGGCGAATACAATATCTCTCTATATAATGTTGGTCGATTTCGAGCCGTTTCTTCCAGGGGCAGTTTTGGCGTTTTTAAATTATTAAAATTCGCCTGTTTTCCGCACGTCTTCGTCGTGGCCAGAATTCGCGATTACTTTTCCGTTCCAGATCTATTGAAATAGGTTTCGGAATTTTCCGACTTACCGTTTTTTCGATGGAAGCGGATAAAGTTTCACTCGTCATGGCACGAACTCGGAATTCTTCTAATCTCGATACGCCTCCGTGGCGTTTTGCCACAGAGACGATAACGGTTATCGCTTATCGAAACTTTCCCTCGCGCCGGCCGATACGGGTGTCGGAGAAAGATAGCGTCGTCGTGAGGACGCTATCCGAGTGCCGCTATTGCCTGTCTCTCTCTCTAACGGATCTTTTTCCTCCCGTTACGATAACTTTTGAACGATCGTTTTAGCGTTTTTAAATGTTTTAAAATGACTATTTTACGTGTTATAGGACTCTTAAACGACTTTTAAGGGTACCCCGGTGTATTTTTATATATGTCGATAACTTATTTTGTGTTTTCGCGTCGTCGTCGCGTATTACGTACGTGTGTGCGGCGACTGAAAACTATTGCGCGCGACGCGACAAAAGGCACCTTTGTAGTATAATTGGACGTTTTAAACGTTGAAAAGTCCGTAAAACCGTCATTTTTAATTGACATGTGTATTATTTATGAAATGTCTAAAATCGTATAGCACATTTCGCTGTAATCGAACGGGTTTAAATATATGGAAAATAGCCCTTATTCCCAATGGTCCACGGTGGTCTAGGATTAGGCGTCTCTCTAACGTTAGGTAGGTAGGCATGTAGATAGGTAGCGGTAGGGGCACGAGATCGAATCATGGTCGTGCTAAATAAATAAAAATGAAAAAAGTGAATACAATTTGCAAAATTTGTGTGTAGTTAGTCACTGGTTGGTAGTGGTGATATCGGAGAAAGTTAATGAATGATACGTCGTTCCATATAACAACCACACCACCACCACCACACTCAGCCGAGTGAAATTTTTTTTATCAATTAATTTTTTAATAAGTTCAATAATAATTACATTTTTCCTTCGACTTATAAAATGGCAGACGACAATATACAAAATGACCGATGAATATTGTTAATTTATTGAGATATTATTGACTTATTAACCTAATATTTCATTAATAAATATATTATACTTCGACATATTATTTTTATGAGTATTTATATAGTTAATATTATACAAGGTACTGTGACTTAACTTCCAAAGAACAATTAAACCACAGTTAAAACATAGAGTTGCAATGTTGCACACAACAAGAAGAGACAATATAAGTCAAAATATAAGTTTTATAAATACTTGGTGACACTCATTTACCTACTATTTACTAAGATTTTTTTTTTCATTCTTCATAAAAAATGTATATATATTTTAATTTTATTACAATATAACAAGAACATTATACTTAGTGTTTTTCAATATATTTATTTTATAAGTTTTTAGTATATTCATGGTATAAGTATAATGAGATAAAAAACAACAATATTAATAAATATTATATTTATTTATCTAACATAAGTAGTATATACAACAAATAAAATAAAATAAATAAAAAATATAAAATATTTAAAATTAAAATAATATATAAAAAAATCAAAGTGTTTTGTCATTACACATTGTTAACATTTAAAATTATTTGTTCTATTACCAATGGTCAGATTATAAATAAAATAATGATGTTTAAATTTTTTATGATGAAGGATTACACTAAAACTGTTCAGAGTGATCTTATACCCAAGCGATATGTATTGATACAATTACATTAATAAAAAAATAAGGGCACTTGACCATCAGCACTACACAATATCATTTACATTGTCTACTTTAGTATGAACATAATTCTGCAACAAAAATAATGTCTAAATTTGTATCATTACACGTATGAACAATATTATAATCACATATACTTACTTACATTTGGTACACCAATATATTATGCATTTTTTGTCCTTTCAGTTGTTGGTCAGTAGTAGTTAGTGCTTTTGTTATATATGAAGACAACAACAAAGATTTAAGTTATACGGAAATAAGTATGCTACACAAACATAGCACTTTTTAAAAGGAGAAAAAAATTATGCAATATTAATATATACTATAAGAGTAGAATACTACTAATAAAATGTATGTATAAACACTACAAATTAGCTATGATAACACTTAAAAGTAAATGTAATAAAAAAGAACAATTAAATTTAATTACAACAAAAATTGAATTACATTTCTTATATTATGTTGTTACACCGCACATACATATTTAACCATCAATTGACATTAAATATAAAATTAATTAATTTCTTTTCCACTCTTAGTCATGAAAAGACACCCGCAAAACTACATTTAATAGTATAACTCTTATTTTTCACCAGCAGTCAACAGTCAATGTCAAAAGCAAATTTTGATTCTTTTGCACACACATTTCTACATGTTCAGTGTATAATATTGGCATTTTTATGAAATATAAATGTTCTCCAGTATAACTCTGTATAAGGTACTGCAAAAAAAAAAAATAACAATTTTATTTATAGTTTATACATTAAGTGTTACACGAATAAACATAATTGAAACTAAATATATGATAACTGCTCTACTTTTAACTCTTAACATTTCAAATTATATACGGCGTTCACACTGTAACAAATATTTTAAACATTAACTTTCTTATTCTAATTTTTACCAGCAGTCAATAGTCAAAGCATTCTTATTGTCTATTTAATCGAATAACCATGCACATTATAATAGCTCTGTTAAAAGGTACTGCAATAAATCTAAACAATTTTATCTAATTATATGTGATTCAGTATACTGGTAAATAAACACTTGCCTGCCAGTGGTATTTGGTATACTATCCCATGCTTATATCTTAGCTGCTTTCAGTTGGTTAGTCTTCGCAATATCGTTTTAGTTCCGTTTCACACACTTGAAAAACAATTATAATATACAAATTTTCACCATTTGTGATATTTATAAATATATATAATCAGTAATTACCATATTGTCTCTTATAACATGAATTACTATGTGGTGTATGAAACATACCAAACACACCCGCAACAATAGTATTTATATTCAATATATATATATTATATTAATTGTGTTATGAATGTATAACTTTACTTTCCCATACATAATTGAATTTGTTCATGTTAGTTTTTATAGATATTTTCGCATATTTACTATAGTGATGCACGTTCTTAATTACCGAGAATCATATCGTATAATAGTATAGAAATTACATTAACATCTAGTTTATATATATTATGAGTGTGGTGGCTTACTTTATAAAACATACCAAGAATCGAGAGGTATTAATAATAGTATTATAATAGTGTTTAATGTATAAGTTACACCAACACCGAGCTAATATATTTTAACTACTACGAAATACGTTCAAAAATCAAAATTCCAAAAGTTAAAACTATTAATATTGATATATTTTAAGTACAGAGAATCACTTTCTAAAATACCAAAAATTAAGATATGATAATCGTATAACGTTATAGAAGTCACATTAACACCTAGTTAATATATTTAGCTCATAGTTTTATACAAATTTTTCGGATATAACAGGCCGTAAGCTTCATCAATATTTCAGTTCGCTTCTGAATTTTACTGTATCAAGACCTACCTACCCAGGCCGACTTGAGTATTTGCGAATTAAAAATAACTAATACGCGTTTTCTCGCCACCGAAACGTTCCCGTCGTTTATCGTTTAAGTTAACGTGTGTTTTGTCTTACGATAAATATTAGTATTCATCATGTTTAAGTGTAGTTTATGTAATGAAGTGTTTACCTTAAATCGTAATTAAGTGCGACATATTAAATCCCACAACGAACTACAATTATATCTGTCTAATCAAATAATTGTTTAAAAGTATTTAAAGGACATAGGGGGCGAAACCGCTGACGATGATATGTTTTTAAACTCGGAAGAGCAAAGTTTACATTTAAAATTACATTACATCAAATAAAACGTGATAATTTTTCATTTAATTTTCTTATTATTAATTATAAATTATTAAATCTGTTAAATTGTTTAATAAATTTAAAAAAATATAATTTCAATAAAGTAATTTTCATGACAATTAAAAATGGTTATTTTCTTTATTTATGTTGAAGGTCAAGAAAAAATAACTACCAATCAGAATACTACTAAGGCTAAAATATAGAAAATAAATCGTTTACTATTAGTGAACTCACTAGGATTTGTAGAAATAGAAATATCTTATTCAAAAATGTAATTTAAAATAAAAAGAATATTGAAAACGTTTTTAATTACTCTAAATTTCTCCAATCAACAAAATTCGAATTATCGAATTTTTACGTAATTGTCAACCACTAAATTAAATTTAAAATTAGAGGCGATCTATAACGTACCCAACATGAAAATCTCGTCCGAAAATAAAGCCTTTAAGACCTCGGTCAATACGGTTTTTATGGAAACATATATCGAGAGAATAGTTGATAAAGAATTCAGTAGACTAATCGCCGAGGAAGATGCATACACGGGCAAAGGAAGCAGATTTTCCTTTAAAAAAATTGATGAAAGGATAAGATAATTTATTTTTTAGTAATTTTTCTAAGATGTAATGATTGAGTAGGACTTGCGTTAGCAAATGGGTATTTTTTTTATTTTTATTTTGTCGACTTAGGTTATTATTGATAGAATTTCTAATTGAGATAAAATATGAGTTAATTTTGTTTTAAATCAAGGTGGAGTCAATGTTTGAATCATATATTGTATTATTTATGTTTATGTTATAATGAGCTTTTTATTTTGTGTATTGGTTTTTATATCTTTTATTGTTGATCATAACATTTTTATGTTTTTACTATTTTTTGAAATTGTTTCCCTATTATATTTCTGTTTTTGTTTTGTTATTATATCCGTAAGTTTATTTCTATATTTTTTGTAATAGTCAATTAGAGCTGTATTGAAAGGTTGTTTTCTGGTTAAGATTTAAGTTTATCTCTCTTATTTATAGGTTGTATAATACCAGACGTGATCTCGTGATCTTGTTTCTGCTTTTATAATTTTGACGTGTGCAGGTACAGTGTTTTAGATTATTTTAAATTAATGACGTAAGTAATGTTAATTTGTCTTCTGTTATTTTAGCTAGTTTAATTTCATTCCAGTTAGTTTTACTAGACAGAGATGTAAGTTTGTTAAAGTAAAATTACCTATAAGAAGTTTGTTTTGTATTTTTGTTTGTTTTAGTTTTTTTGTTTTTTTTGTTTTTATTTTAATTTACTATTTAGTATTAAGATTATTCGGTAATGATCTATAATGAGAGAGTCTATAACTGCCGATTGCATATTTTAATGTTTATATTTATCTTTGACCAATATATAGTCAATGTAGGTATTGGACTGTGGCCTGGTGGGTCGGTTGATGAGTTAAATGAAATCTTATGAATTTAGTAAATCTAGTTAAGTGGCTATTGAGTTTGTAGTTTCTAATAAATCTATATTAATGTCTCGAATTAAAATTAATGAAGTGTTTTTATGAAGGTTTAAAATATTTGTAATTAACATTTCTAAGTCTTCAATAAATTTAATCATATTGCCACTAGGGAATTTGTATATAGATATAATTCAGTATTTTACATTATTATGTGTTACTAGAATTAAAATGTAATTTGCGTTTGGTATATTACTTTCCATACTTATTTGGTTTATTTTATTTTTACGTTATTATTGTTTGTGGATGTTATCTGGTAATTTTTGAACGGAATAAATATATCGTTAAAGTTATCGGTTAGCCATGATTCGGTTGTTATTATTATTTTATTGTCGTTATTTATAGCAGAATTAAGGCATTCAAGGTCTGCTAAGTGTTTATTGATACTTCTAATATTAATATGTATAATATTTAAACCTGTATTATGTGAAAATAAAATTGAGTTTATTTCCTCGATAAGGGTACGGTTTCTTTTTTAGTAATATTATTGATTGTATTAAATGGATTCATTTTTGAATAATAAATAGTGTATATGGAATATTTTAAAAGATATGAATAAATAATAAATGTATATTAACTATAATTTTTCAATGTCTTGAGGAAATTTAATTTTCATAATTTTGGAATCTTCGTTTCCCCTCACATAAATAAATGGATTCGATATCCATATAAACTTGTAAAGTTTTTCTTTCGCTGTAAATCTGATTTGTGCAAAAAGTGTTCTTTTAGATTTCGTATTACGCTCATTTATGAATATTTTTTCTTGGGGCCAACTATTAATTATTTTATCTTCTGTCAATTTCAAAGATTTTCCATTACGAATTAGATTTTTGCGTATATCATGTGTTTCTAATTTTGCAGTAATAATATTCTGTTTTGATGTAAAGGAATTAATGCTATAGGTTTCAAGTACTTTTAGTTCAGTATTAGTTTTTTTCCCAATTTCTTCTATTATAGAAATATAATTTTCATTAGGGGTTTTAGGTGTACCCGTAACGTCAACTGATATTCCTAGATTATATTGTTCTATTTCATCGATTTTACTTTTTAGTATAGAAACTTCATCTGTAAGTCGTTTATTTTCTGTGATTATTTTAGCATTTACGTTTTTAATCAATTTCAGTTCACTCACGATGTTGTCAATTTTATTCTTAAAAATATCAAATTGTGAACTCATAAATGATACTGTTACGGACCGAGGTCCTATACTTAACCACCATACTTACATCACATTATGTTATATTGTATATACTAAATTGTTTAAAAACTTTTTACGAAATATCCGTCGTATGATGTTTATTTAAAAATCAATAGGCAATTGTAATTACTATCGTAACTTTTATGAACTATTAACACAGATATAATACTTAGTTGCAAATACATATGGCATCATATTTGTTTGGATTTATAATTATAACAAGATGAAGAAATAATAACAATCAACAAATAGGCACAACCAAAAGGGGTCAACAGGAAACCCAAAGTCATATATTAGCAAGTACGAAATTAGGATAAGACAGACGACTGGAACCGACGTACTGAACACCACCATAGATGACTACATAAGAACGAGTCGTAATACGTCAGATAATTGTGTTTTATTATAAACTTTGTTTCTCCGAGTTAATTAAAAATGAATAAATTAGTGTATTGTTAAAATCGTTGAGTTAACTTTATTCATTCTAATACGGATCAAGTTGATCAGGGTTGGCACGCAAAAATACTGATTTTCTAAGTTCTTCGATGTTCTTTTCCCATTAAAGTTCCTGTTTTAGCCGTAGTTTCATTTATTATTAAGTTTTGGAGATAAACAGTCAATACACAAATATCTCAATTTCGTATTATTAGACATTTTTTTAAAAATTTTGTTAATGTGCATCAAATAGTTTTTATCTATTATAAGTATTTAACTGTTTAAAATGAAATAATTTCAATATATAATTTAATTAAATATCGACTAGTTAATATGTTTTAACTATAATGATATGTTTTATTGGTGTATTCTCAAGAGATAGGTTGCACCATATTAAACATAACGAATCTGCGGTAGTTAACTTGGATATCGAAGAAAATTTAGGCACACATTAGGTAGCGTATAAAAAAAAATTGGGAATCAAATTGAATATTACGACAGTTTTGGCAATTTACAACCGCCATTAGAACTTCAAAAGTATTTTATCGTATGTTATATTAAATGTAATCTGTGGCATAGCCAGGGTAGAGTTTTGGGTGTTGTAACCCCCCCCCCCCCCATTGGTTTTTATTTAATAATTTTTTATAGATAGATTCTGATGATATCCTAAATAAATTAGCGACTAAAACAAGAAGACTACGGTTGATGTAAATTGTAATGTAATTAAAATATTTTTTGCCTTTAAATACTTTAAATAAAGTGCAATAAAATTTAAAATAATATGTTTAGGTATACCTATTTTATACACCTAAACCGTAAAACTGGTTCAGTAACGGGTTACCGTATCATATAGTATATATATTTGTATAATATATACGAGACACCTATATTTTATACATAATATCTATAATCCTATAACATAGAAATGACAATATATTACGTGGTCGAGGTAAATACTACTATTTGACATTTTAGAGAGTTGAAAAAATGACAGTGAACGAAAAAAAAACGATGATTACGTTATAATTTTTATGTTTTTCTGTAATTATTTGGTAGTTTTTCTTTTCCCAAAGAAAAACTTTTGAGTAATTTGAAAACTGAGTTAAAGAAAGTACCTACTAGACGCAATTTTTCACAGAAAGCATACCCTATTTGTGGTAATAGGACCATTATTTCTATCCGAAAAATGTTTCATACATAAAAAAACATCTTTGTAAAACCAATACATTCGCTTAGCTCAGAATAAAAACTTATGTGTAAAATATTATTTAACACAATAGTACGATTAGTCGTATAATCGTTATATACTCGTATTATAATAATTATATATGTATAATATATTATTATATTATATTAAATGAGTTTAATTTTATTTATAGATTATCCGAAATATTTGAAAAATGTATCAGATGAATTCATAGAAAAACTTAAAACTTTTAGTGAGCTATTTATATAATTAATTAAACTTTGATTAAACTTTTGATTACATGATTAATATGTAATAATTTATTTATATATATATATATATTATTTAATAATAATTTAATTAATATTGTAACTCATAAATTATTATATTACATTTTAATCATTTATATTTATTAATATTACTATTAAATATGTTACTTAGATTTGTAATGATTTAATATCAGAAATTCTAAAAAATATAACCGTTAAACCTTGTACTTGTTCTTGAAATCACAGTTCTTATGTTTATGTTAATTTTCTGAGTTTTATTCACCACCATCATTTTTTTCCAAAATATGCAATTATGTACTTTTTGTTGTTAATTTAGTATTTCTAGTTTATTTTAAACTTTTTTATTAGTTCCAATTCACTTCATCTATCCATCGATTCTTTGAACGTACTACTGGTCTCTCATTTTAGGTTAAGTTAGCTTCCATTCCATTTTTGAATCTAGTCGGAAATCTCTTTTAGGTTCGCTGAGTCTACCCACTTTACTACTTGTAAACCTCACCACTTACCCTACGGAATAAGCTGATGTTTTTCAATATTTTGTTCCCAAACAACATCAGTTTTGTTTCCATTCGTCTTTCATATGACACATTTATATGCAGTGGTGTATGTGACTAGAACTCAAATTATGAGAGTTTATCCCCTTCCCTCTAAACATATAACAATATGATTCTATAGGTATTTACAACTATAATAATATTAACTAATAATACATTTTATATTAATTAATAAAATATAGTGTATTCATGAATATATATATATATATATATATATATTTATATGGCTGGTCAATGATTAATAAAACTATTGACTATAGATAAAAGATAATATAAATACTTTCTATATTCATTAATCAATGATACCTACAACTGTTTACATTACTTGTTTATACAACTTTAAACTAGATAGAAATGAAACTTAAGGGTGCTATAGCATCTCCTACAACCCTCCCCCACCATACCCTAGATTCGCTACTCCATAATGTTAGGGTTAATGCCACGTAAAATTGTATTTTGATTCTTCTAGAAATTAATTTAGATTATTTATAGTATTTAGTTTGAGCAAATAATGTCTTTTCTGACTTGATTATATAGACCAGTTATCAACTTTTAGTAACGCCTAGATTTTATACTTTTTGGTGAACTTTTTTGAATAAATACTCTTGAGTTATTACATTATTGATATTAATTTTGTATGTTCATAAAGTTGGCACTACAAACTAAGCATAACTTTTCAAAATCATTCCAACAAACTCTACTCGGACTTGTTAGACAACATTGGACAATTTTTGGAATTTGTTGAAAACTGCTTAAAAAGTTATTAAACGCTAAAGTTTGTAGTTCTAAATACATGATCAACACTAAATATACATAAAATAAAAATATTGAATCTCATCCAATAATATATAAATGACTCAGAAGAATATTGTTGGACAACTGTTGTAATTTATTGGATGCAATTTCACAAGTTTTATTCAATTCAGAGTTGTTTTTTATAACCTCAATGGTTCTCAATCATATTAAGAAATCATAATATGTGTTTAATTTTTATTCTTTATTACTTAATAATAATAAATTAATAACTAGCTATTAACCAAAACAACCTCCTCAATATGCATTTTTTTTTTTGTTTAGTGCCGGCTTGCCGCTCATCGTTGTTTTTTTTTTTTAACCACCGCGTATTTCCCATATACTTTGTTATATATATCCTCCGGCTGGTACATACTGTTAAACATCCATCATGACGACATCTTGATCGCGTAATTTTCTATGCCTTTGAGCACGTCTTCCATTATATCTGGTTACTCGTCTAAAAATTGATTTATCATCTGGGCTGGTATGTCATCTGAAGCGCGACAGGTGGTCGTCAATTTGGCATCCAACACATTTAAACAGTTGGAACAGCGCATGCAGGTTAAAAAATTGCCTAGGTTGATGGTTCGCATCAATCATCTTCTTCAAGTGTTCGGACATTTTGCAGTCCAGTCAAAGAATTGTTGGTGGGTATGCTTAATTCTCGTGTACCGTCGCCGCCGTTGACGTGTTTGTCTCCTCGGCCTTCGCGTCATCGTGCAAGACGAGTCCTCACGTCGTCACGATCAACAGAAATATTTTATTTTTATAATCTATTATTAATTATATCTTTTACACATATTGTTACACATTGTTCCGGCAACGATAAAGATAAAAGATCTAAGTAAAAGCTAAAGCAATCACTAGTAATTATTTAGGAGGCGAAATTCAATAATAGAGTAATTAAAAGGAGATTTAATAAAAATATTTTAACAAGGATGTTAACAAATTATTTTGCTTTCTTTGTACGCTTATCTAATGAAACTAGTTGGAGTAAATTAGGTGATAATGGCTTGGGTCATTTATCATCAAAAATTAAATCCTATGAAAAAACACAAGGTCATAAAAATGCGCAATTAAGTTTAAAATTATTAGGTAAACACGGTATTCGTCAATAACTTTCGAGTGCATATTGTATAAGTATACAGAAATATAACAAAGAAGTGTATATAAATGTATTTATTATTTGTTGCACGATTTATATTTTTTTTTGTAGGTACACATATTTCACACCACACATTATACATATGTTTAATGTATATTTTTGTTTAATTATTGTTACAAAAATAACCATATAATAATAACATACTTTACGTACGTGTCTGCAATAAGGTTAATACTAAAATGGTCGTCATTTCTTTAGTTACCTACCTACTAAATCAGAAATGTTAAATTTGATATAAAATTGCGATAATAATACTATTCTTAGTCGATTTAAATTATTGTGTCTTAAAAAATACAACACAATTATCCGTAAAAGATGCTTAAAATGTTTAATTATAAATTAATTATCCTTAGTCTTATGATTATACGACCGTCAACATGTTTAAAAAGAGATTATAGAAGTTAGATTGTTTTAATAGTTATAATTTTATTTGTCTTATATATTATAATCTCAATATTTTTTTTTTTAGATTTATTTATAGCTGATGAATTAATTGATGATTATCTTAAAAGAATGAAAGAACTAGGTAAGTTGTAAATATGTTTTGCATTTTTTTTTTTTCATATTATCCAGTAGTTTGTATAATATAATACATATGATTATTCCGAAATATTAAGTCAATAAGATATGACTAATGTTTGATCGAAAACATATCTTCTATCTTCATTAAACTAAGTTAGGTTAGTTAAAAAGTTAAGTTGGTACTAAACTAATCAATAATAAAACAATGAAATAAAAATATTACAGTTTTAATAATCATAATCAGTAGAAATATATTGTTAGTTTATCTATTATTACTATTTATTTTGTATGATACAGGTTACCGTAATTGAACATGACAATAACATTTTATATTATTATAAAATTTGATTTTGTTAAATGAACATATTTTAACACGTACTAACTAACTAACTAATATAAATATGTAACTAATATATTATTAATATATATTATATTTAATAATTAGATACCGAAATTTAAAGTAGAAATTATATTTTCACGTTCTTAAAACAATTAAAAAACTAATATTGAATAATTATAGTTACTGTACAATTATAAAAAAAATTATAGTTTTAAATGTTCTACATATTAGACTGTTTAATAAAATATTTTTCTTTCCTCATAAATAACTTTCAACGTCTAAAATTAGTTATTTTAGTATAAGTTCACTAAGAAAAACTAAATACTTAAAAGTATAATCAATATTGCACTTCCAAAATGTAAAACATAAATAAGCTTTTAACAAATATTAAATATGATACTTAATTTTTTAATGCTGAACAAAGTTGTTCAGTGGGTTATTCAACATCATTATTATATATTTCATAAACTTAATTAATATTAAAAAATATTTTGCTGGAAAAGATAAAATGTAAGAATTTGTAAAATACATTTGTACGATTCCATATAACATTTAATTAAATAAGCATAACGAAGCTCATGAAGAAAACAGATGTGTAAATAAAACAATTTGTTATGATATTATACACATATATCCAATATTTATATTTTTATACACATACCTACATTACGTAATTAATATTTGCAATATAGTCAAGTTATTTTGCATCTTATACTCATTTTTATTCTAAGTGTAAACTATTTATTGAATAGTGCTTAAGTACCTACTTACTATAAATTGTAAAAAAAACTAACTTATAATGTATTTAGATAATTTCAATTAAAAGAGATACTCTTCTTTTATCTTGCTTTACACTCCCAACTAAATGGCGCAACAACCAATATAAATCTTGACCTTCTACCTCAAATTATCTCTACAACTATATTTTCACATTATTTTCTTTTCCATGTATAGGGTTTAGTAGTATTATTAATACATGTATCAAAAATACAATTGTATATTGTATATTTTATCATGATACATGATTTAAATTATCCTGTATCTTGTATTGAGGTACAATTTAATTCTGTATCATGTATCTTTTTATGCAAAAAGAAGCAAGATACATAACAAATAAAATTATATAGTTATATAAGTAATGCGGATGTTATTACGATTTTAAATTCAAATATACGCCTCATGCAGATCTAACCTTTCAGACAATACCTATGTTCGAAATATTAGATTTTTTAAAAGTTAAAAACGATTTTACGAGTATAAATAGTCATAATATAATATAAAATAAAAATCATTTATCATAAATATATAAATTTAATAAATAACATAAATATTTTTTTAATAATTTTTCATAAATTTAAATATTTAACCCTCGATATGTTGTTACACGTTTAGACGTTTAGACGTTTAGACGCGTGGTTTACACTTGTAGACCATTTCAAATTATGAACAATTCAATTATTATTTTTAAATATTTTTGTTTATATTAAGAATGTAAAATATTAATATACTTCTAAGGAATCGTATGGGAACTGAAATATTAAAACGAATCCATAAATGTTTGTAGAAAATACAATAATCTTGTCAGTAGACAAAAATTAAATTTTGATTATTTCTTCTATGACATTACTATTTTTAGGATTGCTTACTCATTTATATTTGAATCGGTTCGAAACTATAAATATTGGTAACTGACATGTTTACAAAAGACCCGATATAAAATTATAATGTATATCTATATTTTTTTAGAAGTTATCGTCGAATCAAAATAAGTGTTTTCTACTATTTTTTTACGAAAAATGATTGAGTGTATAATGCGTTTTGGTGCGTATTTTACTCGGAAATAATTTTCTATTGTAAACAAAATTCCATAATATTGATATAAAGTATATATAATGGATTTTATAATTCATATCATGTAAAATTTAATGATGACCCAGTAAATTAATAATAACAACATATTTATACAAATACAATTGTCTAAAGAGAAATAATCAGAATATGTAATTTCTACATTAAGTTATACTTTACTTTTTATTTACGAAATACAAATAAAAAATAATTTTCAATTGGTATAATATTATACCTGTACGTATTATAATACTATATAATACATTAATACTTCCATTTAAAAAAAAAAAATAATAATTTTTCAAATTTATAAAAATTAAGAACGTAGTTAGCCAGTCGTAATCTTATCGATTTGTAGAGCCGCACAATGCTCGTTAACTGTCATGTTGGTACTTACCCAGTAATAAAGATAAACAACAGCTATTATGAAGTCGAATGTACTACGAATTATTTATCAATACTAAAATTGTCAAATAAAGTTGTTGGTATACACCTGTAGACCACGTGCCTAACGAAGGGTTAAAATAAACATTTTTATTTTGTTAACAAGTTCTATATTCATATTTATACGTATATTGTGTCTCATTATGATACATTTTTAAAACCAAATATCTTTTTTTTTACTTTTTTTTAATAAAATTGTAGTAAACGTATCTTACAATAATTTTATTATAAAATAAAAATTATATTTTTGATGTACATTGTATATACAATGTATATACTTAAATCTTGTATCTTTTATACAAATTAAATATATTGTGTACATAATATTGATATAAAAAAAATTAAGTACCATATATTAACATACTTTTTTCAGTATCTTGTCCAACCTTGTTTTTTTCTTACCTTCTCTTTCCTTCAACATCATTTTCATAACAACTTTTTCTTCTCTCCTCAACTTTTCTAAACTTTATCAATCTATTCATACTTATTTTCATCACAATTGATAAAACTCATGTACTTTATCTCTTTATGAACTCGTTTCTTATCTTTTTTAGTTAAGTATTTCATACGTCCATCATAATATATTATAATCTACAATAATCTACCGTTCTATTTTCTTCCTCATAAGTACCTACTTCTAAGCTTTCAGTAAAAATTTTACCTATTATTTTATTAATATATTTTTATTTAATATAATTATAGTTTATATCATATCACAATGTGAACCAATTCAGTTGATATAAAACAAAATTAATATACTCTTAATAATTGTTTTTTTCTATAATAATGAAATAATATTATTAATTAAAAATATTCTCTTCGTTAAATAATAACAGCATTGCTTCAAAACTTAAATTCTATAGTATTTCAAACAACTATATTATAAGTTATAGTACTAAACATTACTTTTAAATACAGCTATTAAGTTAATGTACATTTTATATTATATATCGATATATATTAAACTTAAATTTAAATTTTGAATGTAGTTTTAACAATCATAATGTTTTAGGTTTGCCTTATGTGGGTCAATCATACGAAAACTATGTTCACGAAATCGGTAATACGTTCTCTTTAATTAACATTATTATTTTACAACAACAATATTATAAATATACATGTTATTTATAATAATTTGATAAATATGTACTCATTAAAAATATCAGTAACATAATAAAAACAATACATACAATTACACATTTGTAAAATTAAAATTTATGAATTTTGTGTTAAAAGTAAAACGTTTTACTTAATTTAGGTGATAGATCTCCAATTACTGATGATGAATATGCAATACTTATGGATAGTACGTATATTTATTTTGAATCTTTTTGCTATTTTCTACTTTCATATTTTGGTTTCAATTAGAATTTGTAATTGTTTTATTTTTCATATTTTAAAATAAAATGTTACTTTAGATATTTAACTAGGTATTAAAAATAGCAATGAGTGCAAATTACTTAGGTACCTAATTATTAATATATATATGCATAATAATTGAACTAAATATCAAAACTAAAATTTTTTAGTAAGTACTATTAACAAGTTTCTAATATTTTATTAAATATTCTGATATAGAATCATAAATTATAATTAAATTATAAATTTCAGAATAATAAAATTTTTCGTTTATAGTAAAATATAAAATAAATAGACAAATATTTGTAACAATTTTAAATATGCATAATATTGTGTATATAATTGTATTATTTTAAATGGGGATTAGTAATTGAAAAATGTTATCATCAAGTTTTTACAAAATTACATTAATTTGCTGCAAAGTGTGCAGTTATGAGTTTTTTAGTTTTGAGAAACTTTGGGAAAAAATTAAATATGATCAATCATTCTAACACAAACAATAAATGTACAGTTAAACCTATGCTATAATTATTCTATTTAATATTTCTATTTGAACTTAGGTAGATTTAATAAATTATTTTTGCTCTGAAATATAATTACATAAGCAAAAACTATTATTATTATTTTTATAATTGTTTAGGTGTCCCTAGGTTATATGAAACAATGGAATCAGTTAATGATAGGAATAGCTGTGTCGAGGGTTTGTAATTTTAAAATTATATTCTTAAAATAAGTGTAAAATTTTAAGTTTGAATTTACTTTGAAAACAAAACAAAATTAAAAAATCATTTTAAATTTTCTACAGAAATTAGTTAGAATATTCTATATAATATATATATAGATATAACATATAACCCATTTGGTATAGGATAAAACATATTTCCATAATTTTCCCAATTAAACATAAGACTTTCCTAATTAATTATTATATTAAACAAATGTTTAATTGTTGAAAAGCACCATTTGATATTCTGAAAGAAAATAACTGTTCTTAGTTTAAAAAAACATAAAAATCTAAATGTACCTACCAATTAGGTAATTTGTATTAATGTAGGTAAATAATATACATATACAATAATTATATTCTATAAATATATGTATTTCACTTAATTACAATTATAAACAATTGTTCGTATAAACTTTTTACGAACACAGCAAAATTCATTTTTCCAAATGTTAACGTCCCAAACCAGTTAGAGATGGTGAAATTCTATCTATTTTATCCCAACACTATCGCGCTGGGTAGTCTCTTAATTATTATACTCTGTAGTAGTTTTAGACAAGCATACGACTTCGTGACGAGATGTACTCGAATGGTCGTTATAATTATTTTTGAGTATTTAACCAAATAAAAAAAAAAATACATTTATAAAAATAAAAGTTACGTTAATTTAATACAGTCTACAACCTAAATACCAATAATTATTATTATAATATAATTGTTGACATTTTATGTATTACCTACGCCATCTTAAAAATATTAAATTAATTAATCTAAAGGAAAATTATATTTGTATTAATTTATAAACTCTTATAAAATACAAAAAAAAAAAAAACGTTTTATGATTCAGTTAATCACAAAAATGATATAAAATGTTTGGAGGGTAAGTAATTTATAAATTCCATGTAAGTGTAGCTATTCATTTTTGTATGCGTTATTGTTTGGTACGTACCTAATTTTTTAGACGCTTTTTCGACTATTTTACTTATACAATTATAGAATCTTAATTTTTTGTGACAAATAAACTGTATTTTTTCTATAAGTCCATAAAATCAGATATAACAAATACTAAATAGCTGTGGGTACAAATTAATTTTACCTTTTACAATAAAAGTTTATTATATAGATAATTATTTAAATTGAACATTATTATATTAAAATGTAAGAAAAGTAGATGAAAGTTGATAATCGATATCATTTTAATATATTGTGTTGCTAATTAGCAACAATTATTTCTTCCATTATAATTTTCCAATTTTTCAGAAGTATTCGATCACTATTTTCTTGTGAAAATTGCTTCAGTTATTATATTATTATTATTAGCATATAATTTAATATAATTTTCAATGGTAAAATCAATAATTTTAAATAAGTTTATAGGGATGTAATAAGTTTAATATTGTTTTTAGGTTTACAAATATATACTCCAGAAGTGTATAATCATTTAAGCCAACGTAAGTAGTATAATTCATTATTTTTTGGCTATTAAGCAATTAATGTAAGTAGGCTATTGGATATAATAATTAAAATAGATGTTCTAGCGTTTGTCCTAAAATTTATATTCTAAAAATCTCTAAAGAATTGTCGGCGTATAATGGTTATAGATGGTCTTTTTTCTTCTTTTAGTCTTTGAAAAGAATATTTGCCTTAATTAGTTAGTGGTGAGAAAAAAATGTATTGCATTATTATAACCAGTGGCGTAACTGGGTAAAAAAAAAAAAATTGGGGAGAAAAAATAATGTACTCACCAAAATTTTAAACGTGTTGTGAGTGGGGGGGGGGGGTAAAATACATTTTCCTTTTACATATATCTATTTTTTTGTATTTACACTACTACACAAGGCACAAGCCTTAAATTCGTGGGAATTACTTTTATTTTATTTAAGTTAATAAGTGTACATACTTATACTTTAAGTCCTTATACGTAATGACATAAATAATAATACGACAGAAATACTGAGTATAAAATACAGTTATAACATATTAGTTTTATGTTATTTTACGTTATATGTAGATAATGTGAAAAAACTCTCGAATTCTCTTATTCTGTATGTTAACATGTTAACAGTGTTATTACTGTTGCGTTTCAAAATTACATTATGCATAATATTATTTTTTCAATTACTTTTTAAACATCTTAAAATTTGAATTGTTAAATTATCTGAGGGGGGGGGGGGGGCAAAATGATACTTTTGCCCCTTTCCGATAAAATTAATGTGTAAAACAAGTGCCTCCGCTTGCTGCCTTTATAATTAAACCACTGATTATAACATTAAATTTGATTGGTTGATTGATTATAATAATTGAAATTAAGAGTAACATTTAGCAGCAAACTTGATAATATATAAACTTGTACGTTGTACTACATTTTCAGTTATATATTGTAAATTTAAAATAAAATCAAAATTAATTAAATAAACATTTAAAATAAATAAAAACCTATTACAAGTACGGTAGTACCTATACAATATATACATTTGAACTAATAAAATTTATTAAATTTTACATCATGTGACATCAGCCAACAACCCCATATCATTTGTGACAACATGCTCATTTTCTTTTTGATAAACAATTATCTTTTTGTATAATCGCCATTATCAATAGGTTTAATAGTCAAATATGGTACACTAAATACATTAGTTATTTATTGAGTAAAAAAAAAAAAAGAAAGGTTAGTCTTAATAAAAATAATAAGAGATGATAATCCACATAAAAATTCACATAGTTATTAGATAATTAACAAACCAATAGTACTAAACATCAATGCTGATGTAGTTAGTAGACTCACAAAAACGAACTCTTTCGGCTACAAATACAATACATACACATATTTAATTCCATAATTCAATTCCGGTCGACCCGTTATCAATCATCAATTCGTGGAATTTAAGGGAGATCTATTTGAAGCCACCTAAGGTTACGCTCTAGCTCATGCTGTGTCGGGAGACTTTGAGATGTCTTTGGTTCTTCCCAATTCATAATAATTAATTATAACTCGAAATATAATCGCTACCAATCACTATTTAAAATAAGGATACGAAAACGAAAAGTCCATTACCTAAAATCATGGCTAAATATATTATGTATATGGTATGTCAGCAACTTTGTAAAATATTGTTATAATTTCCGCATGTATTATTATTATATGATATTTCAAGTAAAAAGATCTCAGCTGGCAATGATCCATTGAGTAGATTATTATTACCTGCTTAAATCATGTGAATTATCTCACTCAATATTCACGTGTGACCAGTTATTACTGTTATTTGTTATTGATATTAATTGATAATGAATTCACTGCAAGTGGCTGCCATGATACCTGCGTATTACAAAGTTGTTGACATACCTATATATTTAGTCATGTCTAAAATAATATAAACTACCCTTAAGGTAATGGGGCAGCCGTTTAGATCTGTGGGTGTTGTAAACCCATGAACGTACCACGACATATTGTTAGCTCAGAAAATAACTGAGCGACGATTGGCCATCGCCGTGTGAGCATCCATGATATTTTAGTTGGATTATATCGGTAGACAATAAAGATATAAATTGTATAAATATTAAACATAGTGTTATTTTCATTTACATCCTTTGAACGAAGAACTTCAGTTTATATAATTAAAATAGCGTGCGTTTAAGTACGAACTGGTTTGTTTAAATCAGGGGTCGGCAACCTTCTGAACCACGCGGGCCATATTTTTTTTTTCAAATGATCATCAAGGGCCAAATCAAAAAAAAAAAATTACATGTGATATATATAATACTTATAATTGTATTTCTATTATATTTGATTAGTTTACATAGAAATATTAATGTAAAAAAATACAAATGTTACTGAAAAAATTGCTTTTAAGAAAAAATTTAATTAAATAAAAAATTATAAATTTGTGACAAATGAGATTTCTATGCCTGCAGTTTATTAGTTAAATTTTCGATATCAGCTTGCCGACTTTTTGTTGAGACTCGTAATACAGCGTATAAATGTTCATCATTAAGGCGTGAAGAGTGAATATTTTTGCTATACTTCATAGAAGAAAATGTCTGCTCTCATATATATGTACTTGCAAACGCCATTATAAGTTTTTGTGCGAATTTCCTGATTCCATGGAATGTAGATATTGGAAGACAATTATAAAATAGGGAAACTAGTTGCTTCCCGAAAATAATTTCTGAGAACCTCGTCATTTTGAAGTTCAATAACTTTTATTTGTAAATCATTCTTGACATTATTTATGTCCACTTGAAAAGGATTCTGAAATAACTTTATTTCTTTATCGTACTTATAAAAATCATAAAATCTTGTTAAAAATACGTTTTTCAATTGTTCAATAATATTGAGAAATTTAGGTTTAATTAAATCCCACTGCAATGTATTACAAAAGATTCAATCGCAGATTTTCATCATTAAAAGTGATACAAGATTTGTTGATCGAAATTATTGTACAATAGTTTTAATTTTAATTAGAATGATTTAATATCAGTATACATATCTGAGAGAAATCTTCATTTGCCTTGTAATATTATATTCAATTCATTCAAAAATGTTGTTATATTTGTTAAAAATGCCAATTTGAGAATTCATGATTCATCTGATAGTTCAGAAACGATTTTATTTTTTTCATTTATAAACATTTCTATTTCTAATCTTAGATCAAAAAATCGTTTAAGTGTGGCACCTCTACTCAACCATCTGACTTCTGCAAAATGTATAACGTCGCCATATTCCGATTCAATTTCAGCCAGAAAATGTTGAAATTGACGATGACCAAAACCATTTTTTTGAATAAAATTTGTTAAGGAAATAACAACACTCATAACTTCTTGACACGCAAGAACTTTACAACAGAATGCTTCTTGATGAATCATACAATGAAAATTCATAGGAATTTCATAATCGTAGATTCTGACCGAAGCGAGGAATGTATTGATTTTACAAAGATGTTTTTTTTTTTTTTTTTTTTTTTTTATGTATGAAAACATAGTTTTGAGTAAAAATAATGATCCGATTATCACGCATGGCATATGCTTCGCTTAAAAATATTGTCTACTTGGTACTTTATTTAGCACATTTATCGAATTTCCCAAAAGTTTTTCCTTAAAAAAGGAATGATAACTCCTTGAATATTGATCATAGGGATTTGAAATTTATTTTGCATATATACATATGTAATTTACATTCGTGGTAAATTTTTAAATGGATTATTAGTATAATATATTGCAATATATTGAGATACGCTCAGAATCGTATTTTCTAATGCAATATTATTGCATTCAAATTTTAATAATTATAATTACCACTAATTTCTCGGAGGATCGAAGGGACGAAGGAGGAAAGTCCACCATCGGTCTTTCCCACTTTTTTTTTTTTATTCTTCCTACGACACATGTATTTGAACCACTTATGTTTTCCCTACCATGTGTTGTTACACTAATTTTTTCCACTCTAATCCTAAATTGCTTAGTGATTTATCATTACTTTCGAATAGATCTTCTCTTGTGGTAGCCACTTTTAAACTACAAAGGTTGGCAAATACTTCGTAAACATTAAAATTATCATCAATCCCTCAAATAAAAATTAAAAGTTAAGTTCTATCACATACATCTGTACTTTCATCAATCGCGAGTGAAAAAAAATTGGTCGAGTTAATTTTTTCTTTGAGTTGCTGCATTAAATTATTTCCTAATTCTTCAGTTCTTCTTACACAAGTTCTAAAAGAAAGGCTAATATCTTCAAAAACCTTTTTTTTATCTGGGCAGATTTCGCCAACAATAGCAAGCAAACATTTTTTAATGAATTCAGCATCAGTGAAGGGACGATTATTTTTCGATATAATTTGTCAAATTACATAACTAGCCCGCACTATCGATTTATTTTGATTAATTTGTTTTTTAAAAATATTTTGTTGACTATTTAACAAAGATTTAAAATGATTAATTTTTATTTTTCGTAAATCACCAATGATATTTTCAAAAGTTGATTTATGTTCACTATCATAATTATAAGAACTCGTAAACATCAGGACCAACCCTTGAATCGACACTCATATACTAAATAAGTAGTTTTTTTTTAGTGATCTAACCTTTCACATTATAATTGTGGGACATAATACAGTTATAACTTACATATAATTGGTTGGGTGTTGGGTCCATTGCACTGAAAACTTGACACAGTGTCCGTTAAACGATATTTGAATTCGGGTTGGATAGACTTTAGCTAATGGTCTGGGAGATTTTATTATGGTAATCCTAAAAAGGGCCAATTTGATAGTTCACAAATTTTTGAGGTCCGTATTGTATATGTTTATGAGTTCACGCCCCCCATCCTTACTACCATAACATTGAAGTGTGTTTATATATATATATATATATATATATATATATATATATATATATATGTATATGTATATAAATAAATGTCATAACATAGTGAAATGATGATTATTCAATAACTATTATAATATTATCTAATGATTACCTATATATATATACGAATCTAAATTATAAATTATCAAAACATTAGTAAAGCACAGTATAATTGACCATTTTTAGTTGTTTAATATAATGGTCATCAGTTATTGATTTAGAGTTTAATGAACTACTCTGCAAATGGTTCTTAAAAGCATGGATTCACGTTAAAATATACCTACCAGAAAAATATTGTAGGTAATAATAATTTTTTTAAAAATTCTATATTTGGCCAAAAAAATCAACCAATTCCTTTCAAAATTTTACCACACTTGTATATTACCAATTTTGGTACTCGACAAAATTTTTAAGTCTCTACTATAAAATCTTAATCAGTTATCAGTAGTAAAAAATAAAAAATGACGAAAATCGTAATTTTGCCAATTTTTTTCCATTTTTTGGGGATTATTCTTCTCCTAAGGAAAAACTTTAGTGTAATTCGAAAAATGAGCTTAATAAAATACTTAGAGGACACGATTTGCTACCGAATACTTACTCCACTTGTGATAGTCGGATAATTATTTTACAGAAAAAGTGTTTTCATACATAAAAAAAAAAAACATCTTTGTAGAAACAATACATTCCTCGCTCCGCTCAGAATCTAAAATTAAAATTACACATTAAATATTATTAGTTATAAGTGTTATAACACTAAATAATATTTTGCGAATATTTCATATAATAATTTGTACTGTAATTTAATACAAACACATTTAATTTTGTGTCTAAATCTTTATATATTTTCCTTTTTGATTCCCCATTTTTCTATTTTTATTTCTTGTAGAAGACCTTGTTCTTGTTTGTTTATATTTAAGAATTTACATACAGTCACATTGTTAGCTCCTAAAAACGAATTCACTGCTTAGTGCTATTCTTCAACGGCATTATAATATGTGTATCTTCAAACGAAAGTTATGAAAAAAAAGATGATTTTTATATTTTAAACTATATACAAAAAAAAAATTGATATTCATTGATCTAAAAATAGCCTACGAAAAATCAATTTTGAAGTGAATATATTGTTATAGTATTTATTTTTAATTTTTCAGATTCTCCACTATATCATGAATCTTATATAGAGTATTTGCATCGAATGAAGAATAATGGTACTTATATTGTATTAAGTTTAATAATAACTTTGAATGTTAAGTAATATAATTACACTAAATAATTTATTAAAATGTTTATAGTAATTGAATAGGAGTATTAAAGGGATGCATTATAGTCGCTTAGTATAAGACATTATACAAATTATAAACATTTTTATTATAATTAATGCGTAGAATTTAATTTTAAAAAAACAACCCTTTATAATTGTATGTAAAATATTAATAAATATGTTCACATTTTGCCGATTATATAGGATATTTAAAAAACTCGCAAATAATATATTATTGATTTGTATTTTAGATATAATGGACCCGATTCCTCGTATCATGTTTGTTGGATTGAAACAATGTAAGCAATTCAAACTATAAAACTCCAATACATTATTTTAGAATAATTTTATCAAGTAGCCATAACATATTTATTTCTAGAATCGAAATTAGTTCAAAGAACTTAACGACACAGGAAATATTTTTGTAAAACTTATGATACTCCATATTAGACATTTCTACGACTTGTAAATATTGGCAGAATAAAATTACAATAACAAAAATATTTATTTATGTTAATAATATACGTTAATAGGTTTCTGCTTCCTGCATTTTCTTAATCAAACTCCAAACTTGATCTTAAATTTAAATTAATATCTTATTTTCAGTTTGTCCAAATGTTGGAGAACTTTTTACTGAGTATAAAAAAAGGACTGAAAAATTTAGTAAGTAAACTATTTTATATTATTCAGTATACATACAATTAAAGTTACAATATATTGTTATATAGGTATATATTAATATAGTTCGCTGATCGCCCATAATAGTCCCATAATTAAATTTGTTTTTCAACATTTTTCCACTAGTTAACTTCAGGTTGTTTGTTGTGTTCAATAAATTGTCTATATTTTCATCTTTAAAATTCGTTGGTGTGGTTCCCTACATCAGTATTCATTAAAATATATGTTTACGTATATACACAGTGCATCACATAAGTTTTAAGACTGTAGCTATAGAACAATAGAAAAAAAAAAAAAATTGTTCAACAAATGATTTATTCAAAGTAGTTCCCATTACATTGTATACACCTAATATTACGTTCTTTCAGCTTTTCCAAAGTTTGTAAAAAATTTTTCTTTTATAATCATGTTTAATTTACACGTCACATACTATTAAATTTCTTCAAACGAATCAAAATGATATCCTTTCAACTTAGTTGCAAATTAAAAATGTATTGCATTTTGTTTGTTTGTTCTGCAACCATAGTCTTAAAACTTGTGGGACGTATTGTGTATATATTTATATATAAATATTAATATTTAATTCAATATGTTAAATTGTATAAACCAGTTTGATAATAGAATTATTAATGATATAAGAGTAACTGAATTTTTGAAACCCAATCGTCCTACAACCGTTATAGTAGTTGGATTGGCGTTAAGTGTTATATATATATATATATATATATATATATATTATATTATATAAAATAATAATTAAAATTTTTTTGATCACAGTGTTTTATATTTATATATATTTTTATATGTTTTTCAAAATGTTTTGATGATAGTAAAGTAATATTCACTACGCTTACTTTGCATGTCGAATATGTTTGTGTGTTTTTTCTTTGTGAAAATATGATACTTTTTACAACTTTTATAAAAATATTATTTTATTATATTTATAAATATGCTAATATCTATATATATATTAATTTAATGAGTAAAAAATAATAAAAATTAAAATTAAATTAAATAAGTTAACAAGTTTCCAATGACCCAGTTACCAGTGATATACATAGGTACTAAAATTGTTATTATTATAATTGTAATATAAATTCAATAAATTATAAATTGGTTTATTAATATTGGTAGTTTCGAAAATTAATTGTAGGAATCGACACGACGGAGATAGGTATACGCATTATTCGATGTGTGCTAATTATTAATTATTACGTTAGGTTATTGGATTGGAAAGATTAGTAAAGAATTATATAATTTAGTAATATTCTCATTTTATATAACAAAATAACGTTCATTTCTATAGTATATTGTGTTTACCTACATGTCGTATTACCATTTTAGAAATTAAACCATTTGAACTAACAGAATATACATCGTTCCTTTATCGTAAGTTATTTATTTTAAAACAAAATAATAATAAACTCAAACGTTTTGTATTTATATTAACATTTTCATAGTAATTTTTTAGAGAATTAATTTGGTAATTTTTATTCCATGAATGAAAACAATAACAAAATATCTACTTGCTATAATTTAATTATATTTCAATTAATACTTAATGGTTCAATAAACATGGTCTTAACTTAAAAATTATGTTTTTTGTTATTGAGTTCCTATGGAATTAAAATAGAATTATAATATATTGATGTGATGAACATAATCAGATAAATTTAATGACTAATTTAATGTAATGTTAACTAATAAAAGTTTTTATTTTGAAGTAATCCATTTGCAAACCATAAAATGATGTTTTTATTTTATATTTACCTATAATATATATTATACAATATTTACAATACATTATACATAATTATGTAATTAATGCCGATTTGACTGATATTTGTAAACGATAAAATAATTGTTATTTTATATGTAAATATGTGTTTACAATTCAATTCATTTATCCTTGAAAACTAGATTAATAATTCTAAAAAATATATTTAGACACTTAAATAATAATATTAAAAATTGTTTAATATTTCCAGTCATTCCTAAACCCGAAGAGAAATTAACAGATTATTTACTGAGATGTAAATATGATGAATCAAAACCTTATGATTATCCAATATGTGAGTAATTTTATAAAAATTATAAAACATTATATTTAGGGACGTTTTTGACTAAGTATCTTTATTATAATTTATTATAAAAATGTAACTATTGATAATGGATTCAATAACTACATAAAATGACTATCTACACTTTAAAGATATCACATTTCTGCCCAATTGCAAATTACACAAAATATAATTTTATATTATATATATATATATATAATACTAAAAAAAATGTAACGTAACTATTTATAATTACTATTCGTATGTATGATGGAATTTTTAAATAAATTAGATTAAAAAATGTTGGTATTTACAAAATCGTTCAGGAGAAGAATTTTAATACTATTGCTATTTAAAAAAAATTGAATTTTAAAATATTAAATTTAAAACTTATTTTAATTTAATAGCTTTATGTAAAACTATAAACTTTATTGATTAATAATATGATGATCACTTAAACATAAGTTAGAATTGAGGTTATCTAATTCATTGATAGATAATTCAGATAAGTATTATTGATGAAAATACTTTTTTAGTCTAAACTTTTTTAGTTTAATTGATATAATAATACTGCAAAAATCTTACATTACAAATTTAATATTTTCAAAATGATCATTTTCTATCCATGATGAAATAATTTTGATCAAAATTATTATTAATACTAAGTATCTACATTTGTAAATAGGTTATTAAATATAAATAACAATAATATTTAAATTTTCTAAATTTGGAATTTTAATTTATTCATTCAAATAAAATTTGTGAATGTAATAGAAAATCAAAAAAAAATTGAATTTTGTAAATGGTTCAGTTCCATTTTCTTTTTAAAAATCAATAATCTAGATAAAATTATGTATTTTTTGTAGTACCTTCGAGTAGATGGAAAGTTATGTCAAAATATAACTATTATGGTTTAAAACGCTGTAAGTAAATTATAATGTATTCATTTTTTTTTTTGAATGTTGTAAAATAACAAATTATTTATTTATTATTATACTATATTATACACATTTTACATCTTCGATAGTTTTGTAAATACTTTTCATAATTGGATATGTAGTGTAAATTTTATATTAATGTGACAAGTACTTATAAGTTTTATTATATTAACCAAACATACCTTAAATTCATAAGCAAGGGGAAAATTAGCTCTGTATCACACAATTGATAAAAATTCCTTATATTCTTTATACGTAGATATATTACAAAAATTACATTATTAATTACATATTTAATTTATATGAAAACAATATTTTATAACTACAGCGAAAGATTAAGGAATCAATATAACTATGTAGATAATTTAATAATTAAATAATATTACAAAACTAATGAAATTTATGAGGAAAACTATAAGGTATGCTATAAAATGGAATTTGGAAATACAAAAGACAAATAAAATATCTATGAAATAAAACTTAAAACAAGGGTCATACTTTTATCAAATATATAGGTAATGTTCTTATTGTATAACATCAAGTTCAAACAGAACTTAATTAAGATCTTGTTTTAATCACCAAAATAAAAAAAGTGGGAAGGTCAATTTCGGACAATCCTCCTTCATCCCTTGGGTCCTCGTAGAAATTAGTGGTTTATTATAATTAATATTTAAATGCAATGATATTGCATTAGTAAACGATTTTGAGTGAAACTTAATATAATATAATATATTATACTGAAAGATCGTTTCATAAGTTTACTACGTGTAAACTACTTATGAGAAAACTCAAAAAAAAATTAAAATAAAACTACGTTCAAAATTGCATTAGTTATCATGAAAAATCTAAAATCAATATCATCAAAATTACAATTACCGAAAATATTAACGTTTACCGTCGTTTTTTGGTAGTTTTTCTTTTCCCAAAGAAAATATTTTAAGAAATTCGAAAAATGAGCTAAATAAAGTACTAAATAGATGCAATTAATTGCAAATGTCAATTTACTATCAAAAGCATATCTTATCTTATGGTAAGCGGACTATTATTTCTACCCGAAAAAATATCTATACATAAAAAATAATTGTAAAACCTAAAATAATATAAAATAGTATTATAACGATACTTATAACGATATAACCATTACTAATTGGTTTAATATTGATAAATAAAAATAAATAATAAAACCATAAATTTTTTAAGCAGTTGCTTATTTTGGATATTTGGACTCATCATTAACGTAATATCATGCTACGAAAATAGATATCAAATTTGCATTTAACGCATAAAATATATACAAAATAACGTATCAAAATACTTTTTAATTTCGAAAATGTATTCATGTTTTGGATTTACCAGAATTATTTATTCAAGATATTTTAATTCAGGGGTTTCAAATAAATAACATTCAGGTTTAAAGATTTAAATTTTAAGGGTTTTTAGTGGTGTTACCGAATTGGGTTAATTTGGGTGCAAAGCCCTTTTTTGTAGATAAATTAATATTATAGGTACCTCATAAATAAGAAATAATGCAGAGACATTTTGTGAGATTGCTGGCGTATGTACATAACTTTGAACCCAAAGAAATAATCACCGATTTAATTAACATAGATAGTCTGTCCTGAAGAAACGATATCAACCCAACTGGGTTACAAGAAAATGATAAAAACAATTGTATAAAGATAGTAAAATTTAAAAACCTAGCCAATAATGGCAGAAAAAAATTCAACTGAAAATGATACAATATCACTTATATGGAGTTAAAACAGAACTACTAAAAATGTTAGACCATTGGTACCTACTATTCACGCAGACGTAAAAACATTTATATATTTTTCTGTTACACAAAATAAGAAATTTTAGAGCTTACACATAGTTATTAGAGTATAATCTTATAGAAACTATAATCTAGGAAATAAAATAGTTAAACAAGTTAAATAAGCTATTAACTGAAATTGAAAAATAGGGGGATGACAGATAAAAATACTTTTATCTTTTATACTTTTATGAAATCTATCTTCCTGGAGTAATTTGTATAATTGTTTAGTGATGGAGTATCTATTGAAGTAACATGTACTACTTTATTATAGTACCAACTGTACATATCCTATTATGTGCAAATTGATCAGAATATTATGTTACAAAAATAAATATATAATAGTGGTAACATTAAATGCATACCCATCGTTAATCTTTTTTGTAACATAAAATTATGATCATTCTGTACCTATTAAACGTAGTTACAATAGTCTAACACTTATATTCACTTGCGGAAAAAAGTATTTTTTTACTTCAAGTACTTATAACTTTTTTTGGATGCTAAATTTCGAATTAATCATATATTCATATATCATAACATATATTTGTTTTAAGTGAACATAATAGTTGGCGAAATATATGATGCATATAAAGCAAGAATAGATGACCTAGGTGAGTTCGTTTTCTATAATAATACATTAAAATATAATTTAGGTATAATTTAGGTATAATCGGAAAAAAATAAGTCCTACTTCTCAACGATTCTTAATACGTAATTGTATGTTTAGATTTGATTCCTATGTCTGAGGAACATTATATTTTATATCAAAAACGTAAGTCAATTTAATTATAATAATGTAAGGATACACTTTTAAATAAAACTTCATAAAAAGAATGACATCATACTAGTCACTATAATAGTACCTAGAGGTTTTTAATAGCAAATGATGAACTATAGCTTTTATAAGCTTCTATATATTTTTTGTTTTCAAATACATAACAATATAACATGGTACTTATTAAAATAATAAAGTTAGTACATTACGACTAATATACAACGTTTAGTTGTATTTCTCATTACGAGATTATTTACGTATTATTTATGATACCGCCTATTGGCTATTAATGTATTATCTATTACATAGATATATTTAATTTATTTAAATGTTTCATTATTTTCAGTTACTCCAAATTTACACGAAAGTTTTAATGAATATTCAAAAATAAGAAAAGCATCATTGGACATGAAATTAGTTAATGATCTAAGTAAACATCTTAAAGTACAACATACAACCTAATTGTTTGTATTATTTGAAATGACAACTTTTACAAATTATGAATCATTATAATATTTTTATTGTATTTTAAACACTGATGTAATATTCGTCAACTATAAAAGAAATTTTTTTTTTATAGTAATAAAATAAGATATTCCCTACCACTGGCAAATAATGTGATAACAATGATTGCTAACAAGAGCTATTTATATATTTTAACGGTTTTAAGTATTTTTAACTAACAAAATCGTGTCAACGGCCCCGTTTAAAGTGACAATGAGGCGGATAAACTTGAAGATTTTAGCAGAGTGAGCCTCTTGAGTTAAACAGTGATCTATGGAAGTTATTGAATAGAGTTTTTATGTTGTTTTGGATATCTTGAATTTAAACGTTTTTATGTAGGTATTGTTGCTTATAAACTGCAATCATCCTAATGACATTGTTTGGATAAATAAATTAGTAATTATTTGTCTGGTACAGCGATCTAAAATGTCCATCGTTTTTTTCGAAAAAAAAGGCATTCCAGTGATAATCACTGGTTGTAAAAGTTAAGAAAGCTTCGAGTTTTCTACATTGCGATTGGGTAAGTCAAGACTGGGCATTAACGAGTTGGTAAATTAAAGTTAAGTTAAACTTTATGAGTTGACTTGGGAATTTATTAACTTAACTTTCAATTTAACTTCCTTATTTTCTCTAGTCTAACTTCAAAATAACGTAATAGTTTTAATTTGTCCATGTTAAGTTTTTTTTTTGTACATCATCGGTTACACAATATAAATTTTGTTTACAAGATGGTATTAATATTAGCTATACACTTAATTAGTTTTATTTATTTACACATTTTTAGTATTAACAGTGCTCTGTAGTTTATTTTTATGGAGTCTAAGAGATATAGTGTCATATTATTAGGATTTATGTTGTACTGTTATTTCCTGTAAATATAAGTTAATTATTTTGTATTTGTGTTCGTGGTGGTTTGGTATGGGAGTGAAATGTTTTTTTGAAATAATGATATTTGTGTATTATTAACGATACAAATGTATTTTTTTAATCTTTATTCAGTTCAAATAAAAATTGAACATAATATGTAATATAATATAGTATAGTGTACAACACAGTAAACATTTATAATAGCTCAGAAACTAACAAACAGTACTAATGAACAAAAATAATAGTAATTAATATATTTTACTATATAAGAGTATAACAAAAATCATTCCAGTTTTTTACAAACATATAACAGGTAGAATTTAAGTTTTTTTATCCATATTTGTGTATACGCCTGAATGTTATTTTCTGTGAATATTCAATAAATATGCGATAATTATCTTCACGCATGCATAGTTTCTATTTTTCATAAAGAGACTCTTTGCTAATATGTGCTTCAAAGTATCGATGTATGGCTGATTCCTTGTTTTTGTGTTGGTTATTGATTCTTGTTTCGATTGTTTAAAACTAGAGGTGGGCCGATCCTAGAACCGATACTTGGTATCGGCCGATATTAGAGGTATCGGTTTTATCGGTATCGGTTTTTTTTCAAACCCGTTATTTGAACCGATACCGAAAAAAAAACCACTAGTACATACAATATCATTATCAATAACATCACAAAATATGGATAGTAAAAACTAAAAATAGTGTATTATTGATAAGGCAGCAAATGACATAAGACCGCAGTCACGGTTAAACATTTTATTGTTAATAATATTATTTATTTTAGGCATTTTAGATAATATTGTTATCACTTCTCTCTACAGTCGACACGCGTTTATAGATAATATGTACTCGTTATAACTTAAATTTAAATTCTAGTCATTGCTTTTTTTTGTTAAGTGCAATACTGTTATAGTGAAATATAATTTTATTAATAAAATATTAATTTTTTAATATATCGGTTATCAGTTTAGTATCGGTTGCATATATCGGAAGATCGGGTATCGGTAAAAAGTGGTATCGGCCCACCCTTATTTAAAACATCACCAATAATAATATTGTTCATTGCTTGATAGGTGATTCATTGTCATCACATAACGATAATATTATAGCTAAGATTGATTTATTGATCTTAAAAAAGACGTTCTTTTATCTTGTGTTTCGTATATTAATAAAGTTTCGTATTGTTTCGTTACAATTAAATAATATATAATAATATTTTATCAAATTGATAATTTTTTAGTATTAATTATATCAATAATTTTTTATATAAATCAAATTTTTATTAATTATATTAAAATTTAACACTTTAAAATTCCAGACATAAATATAGACGACCAAAATTCATTTAAACAAAAACAATTCAGTAAGAATCTAATATTCGAACTAATTTATAATTGACAAATTGAAAATAATTATATTTTGAAGTTCACATTAAGATCAAATTTTATATATTTAATATCTTATATAATAATAATAATATTTTAGGAAAAATTAAAACAAATACACTTTATTCATAGTACCATTTTTTCTTTTGGCCTTTGCTCAAATTAATATTCAGTTATTATTGAATTTACAGAAATACCATATATTTTTGAAACTAAAGCTTTATATGAAGCTCGGATGAATGAAAATGGTATTTACATAATTACTAATAATATATTTAAATATATGAATTTAACCACATTTTTACGAATTTAAATCTGTTCTGTTGACAATTTTTAAAATATATTATGGTATTAAATTAAAAAATTCAAATTCGTCACATAAAATTAATATATGATTATGTTAGCATAATAGTACTTTAATTAGGTAATTCATATTATAATGGAAATTATATTAAAAATTAAATGTTTAAAGGCATTTGTTATATAAATTAAACTGTTAAATTGTCTCTATAAAAAATACTTAAATAACTATTTAAAAAATATTAAATAAAAATAATTTATGATGCAAATATTTAATGGAGTACAAATTAATTTTATAATAAAATATAACATATATAAGTAGGTACAGGATATGGTATATTGAAGTAATTAATCTTCATACATTTTTGTCACAAAACTAAAACTTGTGCAATATAATTAGTTTACAAAACGTTGCAAAAATAATTGATTATTATCTATATATAAAAAAAGTTTAAAATAAAAATGTTTCTTTAGATATTTTTGTTGAACCTTATGAATATTACTATGTAAAATTAAGTAAGTTATTTAACAGAAATATTTTATTATAAATGTAGTAAACATTTATATTCATATGCCTATATTATTAGTTTTGTTATGATAATTTAAAAAAAAATCATAATGTTTGATATACATTTGCTTTTTTTTATTATATTCGGATTAAAAAATAAACTATAATCTTATCAAGGCCTGTATTGACTTGGCGAGAAAAATTTGGGTAGCCGGTAGAAAAACATTTATTGGAAAAGTGTTCAAAATAATTAAAAAATAAGATATTGATGATTAATGTTATACCCCAATTGTATTGTATTTAAAATAAAATTTGCTAAAAAAACTATAAACACTTTTTGTTTATATATGTTTAAATGATAAAATTATAAAATATTGGTCCGTAAAATATTGACATCTCGACGGGCGAAATTATTATTTGGCCTATATTATTTTGTAATGAATTTCAAACAATAAACAAAAAAAAAAATCACCTACAATTTTATTTACTAAAAATGTTACCTACATTATCTAGAAATAATTATGCAAGACCTAGACTATAAAACTTAGATAACAAGTTAATATTCCCCCACAACATAATTTTTAGATTCTGAAAGGAGCGAAAAATAGATTGGTTTTACAAAAATGTCTTTTTTTTTTTTATATATATTTATATATATATATTTGAAGAGACTTTTTCGGATAGAAATAATGGTCCGATTACCACGAAAAGGATATGCTTTCGGTAGAAGATTGCATCTAGTTGGTACTTTATTTAGCTCATTATTCAAATTTCTCCAAAGATTTTCCTTATGCGACGAGTGTAGTTAATAAACAAGTGTGTAAATTGGATGGATTGATTGACTTTTTTTTCCAAAAGTACTTAATATTTTCTGTAATTTTTGGTTTATCGCTTTGGAAATTTTATCGAAGTCTAATCATACACTACTAATTATTTTTACAAAATACTTTGAAAATTGTAATTTACAATTTTTTTTTATATTTTTTTTTTCACGTATAAAAACATTTTTTGGTTAGATATAATTGTTCAATGTAGAAAATTGCATCTAGTTGGTTCATTATTAAGCTTATTTTTCAAATTTCCCAATAGTGTTTCCTTGAAAAGCGGAAAATCGGCAATTTCTAAACGCTTTTTTCTGATGTATGAATACATTTTTATGTGTAGAAATAATGGTCCGATTACCACAGTGTGGTATGCTTTCGGTAGCAAATCGAGTCCTCTTGATACTTTATTTATCTCAATTTTTGAATTTCATGAAAAATAAATGGAAATTCCTTGAAAAGGAATGATAACTCCTTGAATATTGATCGTAGGGATTTGAAGGGTAAATTTTGAAATGCATTATTAGTATAATATATTGCAATATATTTAGATACGCTTAGAATCGTATTTTATAATGCAATGTCATTGCATTCAAATCTTAATAATTATAATAAACCACTAATTTCTCCGAGGACCGAAGGGACGAAGGAAGAACGTCCTTAATCAGCTTTCCCACTTCAGGAATTTCCGAAAAATTTTTCTTTAGGAGAAGAAAAACTACCAAAAACATTACGGAAAAACCTCAACATTTATGGAAATTGTAATTTTGAAATTGATTTTAGATTTTTCATGATAACTAATGCAATTTTGAACATAGGTACTTTATATATTTTTTGAGTTTTTTCATAGGTAGTTTACACACGTATAAACTTATAGAATGACTTATCAGTATTATATTAAATTATTTTGAGTTTCGCTCAGAATCGTATTTTCTAATGTAATATCATTGCATTCAAATCTTAATTATAATAAATTACTAATTTTTCCGAAAACCGAAAGAGGAACATCTAAAATCGACCTTCCCACTTTTTTAAAACTTATAAAATGTATATTATATACATATTTATTATAATTCATTATAAATTTTATTAACGAAGCTCTCTCTCTCTATATATATATACATATATATATATATATATATGTTTATGTACAAAATATAAAATTTGTAAATATTATTCTTATACATTTTAAAAAAACACGCATTTTTCAGTAAACCCATTTTTTTGTGAATATTTCGAAGAATATACTAATAGAATGCATTTTCTAAGTAAGTCTGTTTATCATAATTCATAATACTTAACTTATTATAAATAATGAACACTAATATAGATTTACATAGAATTTTTATCTGTTAATCCAACTTGATTAATACTATTAAACAAGTTTCAAAAATATTCTATGTTTTAGAAATTGGCTATTTATTATGAGTTTTTTTTTTAATAAAGAACTTTAAATACTAACATAATTTCGTCTAATAATAATAATTAATAAATAATATATTATGTGTACTTATAGCACATATAGTTTTGAAAACATTATTTTTGATGATGGTTCACTCTTTATATTATAATTACTCTTTAGTTTTTTTTGTATTATTAGTAGTACCTACCTATTATTTAAAACTCTTCTTTAATTTTAATTTTTATCATTATTTACTTAGATATTATTCCCATTAATGAAAAATATTACAGTATTTATCAAAACCGTAAGTATTTTTCATTTAAACAACATGTTTAATATATTTGTTTTCGATGACAATTTAGATAACACATTTTAATTGCACCGCTACACCCCTCGCCTGAGTGTAAAGCCCTGATTACAATCGTTTTTAACATTAGTGGGATGGCATTTGTTTCATGTACATGATATCTTAAAAAGAGACATTTAATAAATATTTGAATAAAGTAATTCATGATAAAAATGAAAATGTACTTTATTCGTCAAAAAATAGATTTAGTTTATGGCCTGAACCATTAATAAATATTTCTTGTGTTTTAGAAAATAAAAATTCTTAACAGAAAATAGGATATATGTATTACAAATAAAATAAACTATTAATTACATAGAATTTTATGGAATTTGTAACATAGTAGAGACGCATTACCTAAATAGCCACCAAAAATCACAGATGGTTGATAGAACCAATCTAACAAAAGTAGGAAGACCGATTGTGGACGTTGCTCGTTCGTCCCTTCGGTCCTCGGAGAACTTAATGGTTTATTTTAATAATTAAGATTTAAATTCAATGATATTGTATTAGAAAATGCGATTCTGACCATATCTAAATATATTGCAATATATTACACTGATAATTCATTTCAAAATTTATCACGAATGTAAATTACTTATGTAAATATGCAAAATAAATTTAAAATCTCTACGATCAATATTCAAAGAATGAGCTAAATAAAATACCAACTAGATTAAATTTAGTATAGAAAGGTTCCCTTATTGTGGTTATCGAACCATTATTTCTACCCGAAAAAAGGTTTTCATAGATCTTTTTATAAAAAATAAAAAATAATAAAAAGCCTATAAAAAAAATTGCTTGTAACGATTTTCAAAATATTTCTTACAAAGATTAAATAATAAAGTATTGGATTTCTATAAAATGTTCAAACAGATAATCCCAAAATTATAGGTAATATTATTTTATTTTTTTTGGGGAAAACGTTCAAAGCTCTATATTTTTCCAGATAATTAACTATTCCTTTCCAAAATTTTATCACGGTTGTAAATAACGTATATTAGAACTCAAAAAAATTTTCAAGTCCCTACTATTAAAACTTAATAAGAAATCACGAAAGAAAAAAATATAATAAAAAGTGTATAAAAAATTTACAATTTTCCGCTTCTTAAGGAAAAACTTTTAAGAAATTCTAAAAATGAGCTTAATAAAGTATCAAGTAGACAACATTTTTAAGCGAAGCATATGCTATGCGTAATAATCGGACCATTATTTCTACCCGAAAAAATGTTTTCATACATAAAAAAAAAAAAAAAAACATCTTTGTAGAAACAATAAATTTCTCCCTCCGCTCAGAATCTAAAAGATGTCATTGTACGCATGGACTGTCGACCAATGACATCACTTCATATACAAACAGAATGCAGAATCTAGGAAAGATAGATGTTAGGACCGGACCAAGGGACGATAAAGTATTAAGGATAATATTTTTGTATAGAGGAGTATTACCTGAAGTTTAAGATACTACCCCCACCCTGTTTAGAGTAAATTTGAGGAAATGAGGAGAAATAATACGACGAATAAAATCTTCTTTCAAATCTTTCGGAATTTTATTTAATTTTATAATTATTTCTTCTGTTGATATTAATAATATTCTATATATTTGAATTGTCTTCGTGATAATGAAATATGTCTAATATTCGGTTTAAGTTAACACAACTGTGAAGTGATTACAATGCAATACACTCTTAAATCAGTGATTGTGTCGTGACACATCAATGACAGATTATCATTGCATTTAAGGTAAAATTATCCGTAAACCTTCTACCTTCCGACAGCCTTCATTTCGACCTCATCAAGATATTATTTTAGTGATGGTTTCCTGAAGGTTTGTGATACTCTAAAGAAGTTGAAACAGAGAACCAAGCTTATTTTGATTGATTTGGATGTAATATTTTTAAGGAAGTAGAAATATAGAAGCGTTTATAGTTCTTGTACATTTCAAATAGGTATATAATGTTTGGCAAACTAAAAGTCACAGAGAGGGACCACCAGTTAATAAATTTATCTCTGCCTCGCAATATGGCTGTGATTCTTTTGCGCAAAAGATGGAGAAGGATTAATTGGAGCCCCTGCAGAATTAGGTATAAGGTTCACTCTGATCTCTTTGTTAAATGTTCGAACATATTGCGATGGTATGCAACAGTTGACTATCAAAAGATGTGCATGAAATATAATGTCGAATATTATACTGCTAGAGCATTCAAAAAATGATACTTATTGTTCTCTTTGTGCGGAACGAGAGGCTGATATAAATTACTTATAAGGAGCAATCGATTTGGATCCAAGTATGCTTGTCTCTGGAATCTATAGGTATCGGGTACGTACGTCATTACCCTGTAAAAATTCAGACAATCACCGAAAATATGCTGTATTTATATGATGTGTATAATATACAAATATTATAGATATTATAATACACAATGTGTCAGTTGTTTGTTAATACGAATATATGAAAGATTTTTATGCATTATTATAAATCATAATTTGTATATATTTATATATATATATATATATATAGAGAGAGAGAGAGGGAGATTGCTTCATTGAAAGGAACAATATGGTCAAAAGTAATTCTAATTTTCCAATCTATCTATCTATCTAAAACATCGTAGAATGAAAGGGAATCTTTTCTCCTGTAATTCTAGATTGTGAACTAAAGAGTAGAGGATATAGAGGTAGGTTAGGCTTTTTTGTTTATTAATTAAAAATTGTTAGAAAAAAGTTGGGTTTATTTAGTTACATTAGGTTAAACTCCAAAATACTTCTAATGTTGTTGAAACTGAGCATTTATAAAAAAGAAAAATATAATTAGGGTTAAAATTTAATTTTAATCACGATATTCCGATGACTTAAAAGGCACCCAATTTTTAAACAACTAAAATAATTGACTAAAAAGGTGACATATATGAGTATGTAATTTTATCATCTTTTTATGCTATCAATAACTATAAAAATAAGTTTACAAGCTCTCCGAATACAACGAAAATAATGCCTTTGTAGTAGGGTAGCATATGAATTGCATAATTAATTTACTCATACTATCTTGATTTTAAGATGTTTTTATTTAAATGAATTATTTTCTTAATAATTTAAATTATCATAACTTATTAAAATAATAAATATACTTTTATATAACTGTAATATAATTTATTAACAAAATGAATTATATTTTTTTAGTTTATGCAAGTATAGATGAAAATTACTATCAATACACACAAAAAAGAAAAAACATAGTTGGCATTTCATACATTGATATCTTATGTTAGTGTTTTACATTAATTTTCTCTATTATTTTTTAAGAAATAATATTTAGTTATACCTTTTTAAGACTTTTATATGATATTGACCTTTTAATGTCAATTAATTGAGTTTTTATCATAAAATGTAATATTAAAAGTTTTCAACCATTTTGGTCGTGCATACTAATGGTTGTTCGGCGAATGCTTACTATATACAAAGCGATAACATATTTTGATTCATACATAAATCCACTTTATTGCATTTAATACAACTTTCCTAACAATAGTTTTTTACTGTTTAATATGATGTTTACGACTTTTTGATAGTTTGATAAAAACTACTAAATCAGATCCCTATTGTAAATGATTTGTAATAAGTCTTAAATTATCGTGAGAATTAATTAAAATTTAATAATTCATCGGAATGATCAGTAATTTTAAAAATCATTAAAAAAATGCAACTCACTTACCTATCTTAATATATCTTATTACATAAAACATTTTTCTATATAATACTAAAAAAAATTGAATACATATTTTAATGGTAATATTAAATAGATTTTTTTCGTTTACTGTTTAGTTTAAATCTTAACTTGCTAATTAATAATGACTAAAACACCGGTACAATAATTTGATAATATAAACATATTATTGATGCAATAAGGTTAAGTTAGGTAATAGCTGTCATAATTTATTATAACAAAATTAATATAACTTCACACATATAGCACATAACTTATAAGTAATGTACTAATGTACACATTATAGGTCTAGGTATAGTTGGTAGTTGAAAGGAGGAAATTAATTACTTTAACGTTAAATTTTTAAAATACATATCATATAATAGCATAACCTATGATATAATTAAAATGTACTTACCTACCAATTTAAAGTTATAACCACAAGTCCACAAGTGACAAGTTATTTTGAAATTTTGATTTGTATATATTTATATTGTTATTAGAATATAATTATTAATTTATATTTATATTAATCTCGTGGTTGGGTTGTATTTTCTGTATAGCAATTGTTTAATAGTGAATCCCTTGTTGTGTAAAAAAGAAGATACTATTACTATGCATATTTTTACTTCAAATGAATTTTTATTGCACAAGGATATAAAATAAATGATCTTAATTCCACATATGAAGAAAATACTTGGATATTATAGATATTAAAAAAACAGCAATCAATATACCTAATGTCAAACTCAAAGTTATATCAGTGGTTTTAAAACTTAACAATAAAACAATAAAACCAGTATTAATTTAATTTTGCAACTTGTTGAAGAACATTGCTCATTTCAGTTAATAAAAATATAATAATTAATATCGTTAATAGGTTAAGGATATTATAATTCATATTCTTTCTATCTTGATATTATTAGATGTATATAATGAAGACGCTCACCGAATTTTATTATTGAGTAAGTACCTATGTAATATGTATGTTATCAATAGTTTATATTATAGAAAAAATTACACATTACACTTAGAAACTCGATTAACAAACTTTAAAATACAGAATAAAAATAAAAGTATTTATATATGAGATATATCCAAAGATAGCTTGCTAATTAAAAACACTAAAAAATAATAAATCCCCAGGGGAGGATGGAATACAAGCAGAATTATTAAAAAAAGGAGGAAAAGAGATGGCTAAAAGGATATGGGATTTAATCGGAAGCATATGGAGGAAAGAAAGTTTACCCGAAGACTGGAAGACTGCGATAATTTGTCCAATATATAAAAAGGGAGATCCTCAGGATTGTAACAACTATAGAGGTATCTCCTTATTGAATGTAACATATAAGATATTATCTAATTGTATCTTATCAAGAATAAAAGAAAGGGCAGAAGAAATAATAGGAAATTATCAAG
>CM023361.1:32642724-32706007 GCA_013282895.1 Eriosoma lanigerum | reverse complement strand
AGGAGAAAGAATACAGAGCTAGAAATATTATTCCAAAACACAACCATAACGGAAGTGATAAAAAAACGAAGACTCCAATGGGTAGACCACGCTTGGAGAAGCCAAAATGAACTAATTAGAGCAGTATTGGAACAAAACCCGCGAGGAAAAAGACCGTTGGGAAGACCTAAAACAAGATGGGAAGACTTAGTTAAAAAGGATGTACAATCGCTAGGAGGAGGAACCAATTGGAAAGAAAGAGCAATGGATAGAGAAGAATGGAGAAACGGGTGTGAGATGGGATGGTCTTGAAAGGCCTTTAACCAGTAGATAGATAGATAGATGGCTTGCTAATAGTTTTGTTTCTGTAAACTAGTTTAGTTTTTCTAAAATATATTTTGTTATGGAAATAGTACCTACCTATATTATACTATTTTCAATACTAATTAATTATTTTTTAATTCTTATAAAAAATGTAATTAATTTTAGTTATGAATATTTTAATTATGAGATTGAAGGACAGATGTGGAATTCTTAAGCCATAACTATATGAATTTTACTGTTGATTATAGTTCCATGTAATCGCTTATATACCTACCTATTGTTTGTAAAACATTGTTTAGAATTTATTAACATAGTTAAAACTTATTTAGATTTTTCAATTATAATTTTAAAATTAGTGTATACCGAACCCACTTAAAAAAACTCTCAATTCTAAACTATCTTTCCGAATAAATTTTTAAAAACCCTTTTTTTCTATATTTTCTTTATTTTACAAAAAATGTTGTTTTTTAACTAATAAAAAATTATAATAATTTTACAGAAATACCAAACATATTTGAAACCGAAATGTTATATATGACGCGGATGAAGAAAAATGGTATATAGTCTAAACTATACATATATATATTCATTATATATTCATATATATATATATTCTATAATAAAAACTATATTCTTCCTTTTCTTCTGATAAACGGCCGTTAGGATAATTCCGTCAAACATCCCTTCCTCCAACCATCTCAGTTGGATGCTCGTTCTTTCCAATCTGATTTTCCACCTAAGGAACTTACATCTTTTTAACCAGATCTTTCCATCTCATACGAGGTCTTCCCATCGGTCTATTACCTGCTGGATCCTTTTCTAATATTATATGTAGCAAGGGATTCTGACTACGCCAAGCATGTCCAGGCTACTTAAGTTTTTTACTCCTTATATTCTCCAATATATTCGGCTTCTGGAAAAGTAATTTTAGTTCATTATTTGTTTTTATCCTCCACTCCTTGCTATTTCAATCTTTTATTGTTCCATAAATTTTCTTAGAATTTTTCTCTCCCTTACTATCAGCTTTCTTTCATCTTCCTTTAGTATTGGCCATATTTTCGCTCCGGCGAAACTTATAACTCTTATAACTGGCTGCAGTAATGTCATACATAACTGTTTATTAGGCTCCTTCGATAAAGATCCTAGCAGTTTTGCTAGTCCATAGAAAGATCTATAACCGGACATTATCGTTGACTATCTTATTATTTTCTGTTATAACTTATCCTACGTATTTAAACTGATTGGCTCTGCTGAAAACATTGTTTCTTACATTAAAGGATGGGTACACACCTGCAGTTTCTCGTCTGACAATGACTATGTATTCCGTTATGGGTTCATTTATCTGTGGTCCTACTTTCAACGCCGTTCTTTGTAGACGTTCGAATAGTGATTTCAGTGCATTTGGTAATTCTTCCATTAGTACTAAATTGCCTGCGTGCGCCAATAAGCCTATTGAGGAATCCAGTAGTTTCATTCCTTCGTCGGGTCTAACGTTCATTATTCTAATGACTTTCTCTAACACTATATAAATAAAACCAGTAACGTTGAGTCACTATGTCTTAAATCTGATTTTACTTTTTGGATCCGTTTGACTACTTCCTACTTTGACTTTAATAAATGTCTTCATAATACTTATCTCCATTAACTTTATCGATTTTTGTGGGAATTTAAATTCTCTCATAATGTTAATTAAATTATTTCGATGAATACTGTCATATGCTTTCCTGAAATCAATAAAAAGAACATGAATTTCTTTGTCAAATTCTCATTTCTCTTGGAATATCAGCCGAAAAATATATATTTAATCTGTTGTTAATCTTTCGGACCTTAAACCTCTCTGGTAGTCAACAAAAATTATTTCCGATGTTTCTTTTATTTTCGATAGCACACAGTTAGAGAATACTTTATAGGTCACATTCAGAAGAGCTATGCTTCAATAAATATTACAATCTTGCATGCTTTCTTTTTTATTGATTGGGCATATCATAGGTATTTTCCATTCACTGGTATTTTTTTCGATTCCCTGATCTGTCATATCAGTTTCTACAGCTTATTCAGCAGTTGCTCCATATTTTAGTAATTTAGCTTGCATCCTCATCAGGTGACGTGTGATTCTTAAGTCATTTTAATTCGATGAAATATAATATTTATACATGGTATAATTTGGGTTTAGATATTTTCGTGACAGAACAAGAATATTATATGGCAAAACGTAGTAAGTTATTTAACTAAATTATTTTGTAAGTAATAGACTTAATTTTATTTCCTGAGATTATATTTATAATATTCTACAACAGTAGGTTATAACCTACCTACTTATTGTCAGTATTATTTCGTAGTGTAAAATAAGGATAAAACAACAAATAACTCATTCAACGTAACATATTAGTTATTTTTATCTTGAAGAATTAAATTAATGTTTATCTTATTTTTGTTAAAAAATTATAAAATTAGGATTGTTTAATTATCGAATTGTAAAATAAAATAACTATGTAACAACTATTGAAACTAATTATATTTTTCAGTATTACCAAATATGTCTGATACGTATATTCAGTATTACGATAATCAACGTAAACTTTGTAAGATAATTTTAAGCTCTTTTTAAATAAATATATTTTATTACTTTCTATTTTTGTCAGCCAAAAAAATAATTATTTTATATCCCCTAAAATTGTATTAAATTATACTTACCGATCGTTAAAACAATTTAACCAAAAACAGAAAAAAGGATTTAATATTAGATTTATTACAATATTACATAAATTACATATTTTTTTTTATCTAAATTAAATTCAAAACAATCAAACTATAAAGATATTCAATAACTTTAAATTAATTTTAATTAGTGACTTAAATCAGTAATTATTGTTTTACTATTATAAATTCATTTTTAATATTAATATTATATAGATTTTATACACATAATATGTGAATATCGAATATGGAATTAATAATATTTAGCCATTTATTTTGATTTAATTTATCATTATCAATAATTAAAGTGTTCTGCACTGACTCTTGATAGGTATGGTGTAGCAAATATGTTTGAATGATATTGAAAATCTATAAATTTGAATTTATAAATTGTACCTATCAACCTAAAATAGGTAATAATCACGTTCAATTAATATATATTATGCATTTTGCGAGAAGTATATTACTGTAATAAAATATAACAATTTTTATATTTTTTAAAAAATAAAAAATAATCTAATTGCTAAGAAATGGCAATAATAATATATACCTAATATACTTATTTTTTATTTCATCCATTTTATGTAACATATTTTTAACAATGATTATTTATTAAATTGTTATTATAATTATGTGTATAAAAAAACACTAACAAAATTATTATTATTTATAAAAAAATTTTATTCGTACATAAATTTAATATTTGATAATAGTAAAGAACTATTCACACAACTTTAGGTACTTACTCGGAGAATTTTTTCGATTATACTTTATATTATTGAAAATGTTGAATTTCCATTTTTGTCGAGTTAATATTACATATAATTACATTATTATTTTATTATTTTATTAATATTTATATTATTTTTCATTTTTTTGCATATTATATACTATTTTTAGCTATAAAAAATATATTAAATATAACAACATTCACGAACTATAAAAGAAGTAAGTAAAACTATGAGTACTATACTAATCATGAACAATATTATTCTAAAAATATTAATTGTTACATTATTGGCTTATAGTTTATATTTTTTATGTATTTTTTTCTTTAAATTTTTATGTTTTAATGAATAATAAAATTGGGTAATTATTCGAAGAGAATGAACACAAAAAGTCATAACATTCAAAACTGCATAAGTTATCCTAAAATATTTAATACAATTCTCGGCAACTGAAATTTTGATCTTTTTCCATAATTTTTTTGGAGTTTTTCTTATCCCGAGAAATAAATTTTGAGCAAAACTCAGTCAGATATATAATACATTATTCTTAAAATTTGGTCTAAACTTTTGAAAAAAACGTTTTCAGACTATTAAAAATACACAAAATATCATAATAAAAAATTATATTTATTATTATCATAATGTTTTGTAATTATGTTAAGTAGTATATGATTTGATAAGTTTATACAATTTTCAAACCGTTAAACCAAAAAATGCAAGAAATATTAAACATTTTTAAAAAAAGTTTTAAGCTCTATATTTAGCCAAATAATCAATCAATCCATCTCTAATTTTTTGTCTCTACGATTAAAACTCAATTAATTATCACGAAAAAAAAATTGTAAATAACAGCAACCGTCATTTTCCCGATTTTCCACAAATTTTTGGTAGTTTTTCTTCTTCTAAGGAAAAAATTTTTAGAAATTCGAAAAATGAGCTAAACAAAAAACAAACTAAATACAATTTGGTATGGAAAAGACACCCTTTTGTGATTATCAGACCATTATTTGTACCCGAATGAAAAAGTCTTGTACAACCAATACATTTAACTCTTCACTCAGAATCTAAAAACAATAAATACGATATTATGCTTTAAAATATTTTTTCATTATTTATAATGAACTTTTTTTTCATTTATATTTAGTTTGAACATAATAATATACTATAATTAGATATATGTTTAATCCTAAAATAACAATGTATTAATTATCAAAAGTAAATTTCGTGATGAACTAATATTTATAACTAATAATTGATAGTTATTTTCTTTTAAATTTTAATTAATAAAAGCTAGAAGTTCGATTCCTTCATCCATTTGATACTCGGAGAAAATAGTTCATTATAATAAAAATTTGAATGCATAGATATTGCATTCAAAAATACGATTCTAGCGAGATTTTTATCCTTAATATAATATTCAAGATTGTTATATATTACCTGTGTTATTTCAGATTATCCGCAAATTGGTTTTAGTTATATAGATTTACATGATGAAGAACACAGTAAGTTTTCATATAACTTATATATTACAGGATAGTGAAAATATTTATCGTTATTTTTAATTTTTGATTTAAAAACAATGTATTATTGACCATAATTAAAATATACATTTAACTTTTATTGTAATTTCTATTTTGTGTTGTTTTATATTTAGTATGTTTATAAGTATTTTCTACACGAACATATTTAAAAACATTGTAGTAATTTAAATGTAATTTATCAATTAGATAAAATTAGAATAGATAAAATCTAATAAAATTAGATTTTTTAATAAGTATTATGATTACCAAAATAACAATGTATAATTATCAAAAGTAAATTTCGAGATGAACTAATATTTATAATTAATAATTGATAGTAATTAACTTTTAAATTTTAATTAATAAAGTGGAAGTTCGATTCCTTCATCCCATTGGTATTTGGAGAAAATAATGGTTCATTATAATTAAAATTTGAATGCAAAGATATTGTATTTGAAATTTACGATCCTAACGAAATATAGGCAATACAATAAATTATACTGAATACTGATAATCGGTACTAAATTTTACCAAGTGTGTAAACTACCTATGAGAATGCTAAAAAAATATACCAGTCTCTACATTTAAAACTGTTTGTTTAAAATTATTTGTCCCAAAATATTTAAAATCAAGTTCAAACCAACCAAAATTATGCTAAGTTTTCGTCATTTATTGATAATTTATCGTCTCAAAACGATTAAAAAAATGAAAAAACTTTTGAAAAATTCGAAAAATGAGCTTTTTTATGAAAAATAAAGTACCAAGTAAATTTAATACCCAGTAAATTAAGTAACCAAGTATATTTTGTTACCGAAATATTACATTACTTGTTGGAATCGGATAGTTATTGCTTCCCAAAAATATGTTTTCAGACACACAATAAATAAAAAAAACATTGTAAAACCAAAATACATTGCTCGTTTTACTCAAAATCTAGATTATGTCAATCATTCGACTGTTATATCTTTATTTAACTAAAATATATATATTATTTTATACTTATAAAAATCATGTTTCTTTAAATTCTAACAAAATATAAACATTATTTAAATTTAATTTCTGAAAGATAGTAGACCGATCAGTCGATGATGAATAATATGATTGGTACAATATATAGAATCTCGATTTTTTGGTTAATTTTAAACGTTTCCAAAATATCACCAAAATTATATTATTAATAATTTACTTTTTATAATTTCTTTGATTTAACCATTTATTTGTCATAAATAAATTTGTAATGAAATGATTAATGGTTAAAGTACAATTTTCTCATAATTATATAATTAGTATTAATTAGTATCTCTTACTCATTATTATCAATATTATTACTTTTGTCTCCATCTTCTGACTTACTGACTTACCTTAGACTCCCAAAAAAATTATCCAACCTATATATAGCCATACACCTCCAAAGATGTCGATCTCCTGCCTGTTTCATTCATACTAGGTATCTTCATATTACTCTCTACTGCATCTATCTACCTCTTCTTTTATTATTTGCTATTATTATCTTATTTTACTATTGCCCAATAGCATCTACTTTTAAGTCTTAAATGCATCATCTTTTCACACAAACACCCAACACTTGTCACCTTAAATTTTTACCACACTTTATCCTATTTTCCACATCCTTCTCAAAACTTTTATTATTTTACACTAAAAATCGTAAGTAATTAAACCTATAATTTACATATAATTCATATACATTATTAGACTTGTACTATCGATTTTTTTATCACTTCCTACAAAATCATACATGATTGTGTTTGCCTTACATACTACTATAAATCTATTGACTTTACGCTTCAAGTACTATTCTCCTCTGTTTAAACCTCTCGTTCATTTCTTTTAATCTCTCTCTCTCTCACTAACACTATGATAATATTGTTATAGTATATGTATATAATGTTTGATGCATCAAGGTGTCTTATCCTGTATATATTTTTCATACTATCTATTAGAAAATATAAGTAATTTGAGCAAGCTCAAAACTAACCTTGGTGCACACTAATACTAAAATCATCCGTTTTTCTACGCACACTCTTTACTCTTATTCAGGATCCTTCATACATATAACTCCAATTCTTATTTTTCTTTAACATCTGCTCTAAAACCTTTCTTGGAAATTTATCAAATGCCTGTTTAATTTTATAAATACTATAGTATGTAACTGTGTATGCACAGTTTTTTTTTGTATTTTTTCACAATCTACATTATAAAATATCGATTCCATTATTGGTATTCCTGCTTAAACCCTTGCTAATTGATTCTGCGATGTCGTTGTTTTACTCTTTATTATATTTTCTATAACTTTTACACAAAATATCATAGTATGATTCATAATATTTAATATCCGTATTCTTGTATATATCCTTTTTACTATTCCTTCAATTTTTAACTAACATATTGCTGGTGAAGTCTATCAAATACCATATTTCAAAAAGTTTCCCAATACCTCAAATACCTCCATGAGATATTCATCAGGTTCTATCGATTTCTTTTTTTTATTTGTTTAACTCTACTCCGAACTTTCTCAACTGTATTTATGTCTACCATACCTAAATTTGATCCTTTCTGCTCTATTTCATGTCTTGACCAATCCCAATTTTAAACTTATACCTTAAAATTAAAACTTAATTTATACGGTTATTGATTTTTTTCTATAATCCATACCTATTTCTTGTTTTTAATTTTATTTAATACATATAAAATATCGTTGCTTTTGTAAAGATGTCAAATTATTGTACCCATATACGTAATACCAAAATACTGAACGGCTTAATTTTCCTTATAAAGTTTATATTATACGTTATATTTTTAATCTAAAAATGATATCAATTAAGGTACATATTACACTAAGCCCGGTGACCTCGGAGAACGTTTTATACGATTAAATATATCCGATTTAGAAAAATTGAAAAAAAGTAAGTTATTCTCTAATTATTAATAAAATGTTTCATATTTATATATTATATAATTATACATTACTAAATTCAGGAGTTGTGCTTGTAGGTAGAGAAAGAGAGAGATATGCGGCCGTAGATTTAATTTGTTCAGTGAAGAAGTTTTGTGAGAAGAAATGACAATGAAATAGTTTATTAAATAAGTTGAGTTAAATGAGTTGTATACAAAAAGTAATCGATAAAGAAGGAAAAAGATTTATATTAAAAGGTGACAGAAATGTGAAGATTAAAATCTATAATTGAAACAAATGGCTGTTTTTGTATTATAAAGTCAAATAGGATGATTATAATAATGTAATGTTTTAAAACATTTTTCATCCAAAACACATTTTTTTTTTTATTCTTATATTTTACAATAATAGTCGTGTATGAATTAAAAAATACAATATATAGTTATTACAAATTTACAAATATTAACAAAGAGAGGTAAAGCAAATAAATAATATTTTATAAAAATTTTGATTCAAAATCCTAATTTGTATTGATTGAATATAAAAATATATACATTATATGAAAATGGTAAAATTTTTAGGAATTGTCATTGTAAGACAAAAAAAAATCGTATTGATCATGACTATATTATGTGTTTTGAAACAACAATAATATTATATACGATATCTGAATTCTGAAATTAATATATAACGTATTTTAATTTACTAACTACTAAGTAAAATAAATATCAATATTTGGCTTATATAAGTTCTATTATCTACGCATATATTTATAATTTATATTAAAAAAAAATTTATTATTATTTTCAGAAATGCCATTTGGGTTCGAATCATATGCTTACTATAAAGCTAAAATGGAAAATTTAAGTAAGTTATTAATAGTAGAAAAATTATTGTGTAAAATATATATTTATATAAACAAAACTTGTTATTTGAAAAACACGTATGTTTGTTTAAATATAAAATTGTATTTTTATCAAACATAATAATAATATTTATGTATTTTTAAAATAGATCGCGGATTAAAATTAAAATTATTTTTTCCTAAATGTTCTAAAAAATTGCACAACAATAATTTTATACAAACAAATTTAAAATTTACATTTACATTTTTTTGCTTAATTTTACAATTTTGAAATTTTTAGAGCATTTAGTAGAGTTTATAGAGTATTTTTTATATTAATATTTTAATTTTTCGTTTAAACGTTTAAATATATTTAACATATATTTGTACATTTTGCTTAAATTTTTCATCTTCCACGCACATACCCCTTAAAAAATTTAAAAAATAATAAAAATAAAATAATTTTTTTTTTATCAATTTATTTCTAATACTTAACTTTATTTACTTTAATTTTTATAAAAAAATTATAATTATAACTATTTATGTCAATAAAATTTATATAAAGTATTTATTAAGGTATTTTTGTAATATTTTGAGTGCATTAAGTTGTGATTTTTTTAAGCATTTGTTACATTTTTAAAGTATTCAAATCCGTGCCTTAGCTTCTTAAAAAAAACGAATATACCATTAACTATACTATTAAAATTTGTATCATTATTTCTTATTATATGCCTATAGACTATAAATAACCTTTATGATATCGTTATAAATCGTTTTATAAAGTGATTAATATTGTCATTTAAATCATCAAAAACAATATATCTTTTTAAGATAACATTTAGAAGTGTCTAGTAGTATTGTTATGATTAAACACCAATTAATAAACATTTGTACATTGTTTGTAATATATAAGAAAAAAATTAATTTTTATTTGTCATTAAATTAAATGTAGGACATACGATATTGTGTTATGATAAATTGTAATAACTACAGTAGTACAATCCCAAATCTGCAAATAAACATTTTTATAAAAGAACGATTAATTTTACTCATTAAATTAAGATATAAATAAGGCGGTAATAAAACAATGCATGAATAGAGACACAGTCACAATTATTAATGTGAAAATAACATAAACTTCAGAAAAACTGTAGAACTTTTGTTTATTTATTTCAATTCTAAAACGTCTTAGATTCTAAAACTTTATCAAATACGAGGCTTAGGTCAACCGACTTGTAACAGTTCTTAGATAAAAGATTATATAAATATGTGTAAAGTATACATTTTCTTTAAAATGTTTCCTTATAATTCCTTATATTAACCTACTTGTATATATTATTTTATTGGTTTAGAAATTAATCATTTTTTTGTAAATTATACTTAACGTGATAGCGGTATAAAACGAATATTATATAACATATTATGCGTGTTTAAAATTATTATTTTTTTTTTAGAGATTTATCCATTAGACGAAGACGATTTTAATGATATAAAAAAAGGTAATAAATTCTGATTTGTATATACCAAATTATGCATTAAATTATTCATAGATAAATTCAACTGATATTTGTTTTACACTCATACATCCAGAGCTTTGCACCCGAATTATTTATTCCGGCTGTGTTTCGGAAGCCGATGATTATGGGTGCTAAAACAAAACAATTTAAAAAAATTCACAAGACATTTGGGTTCTCATACATTTTATTTTTCGTGTTAGTTTTGGTATAAGGATGCGTACCTAGTAGACGCAAAAATAATTAAACCAATTATTGCCGAACTAGAAAATATGTACCCTTTATTTACTTAATATTATGCTATGTAAACTTATACCCAATTTGCATTCAGCGCATTAAATACATACAAAAAAATGTATCAGAATAATTTCTAATTTGAAAAATTTATTCGTGTTTTGAATTACTCCAAATTTATTATTCAGGTTAGTTAGGGTTAATAAAATAAATTAAATTCGGGTAAATAAGGGTTTCGGGTGTAAGAATTTAAAGATTTTTTAGTGGTGTTACGGGTTTGGGTTAATTTGGGTTTAAAGCATTGGATTCATCAGAAAATTATTTCATTTTACTAAAATTTGAACTTACTTAGTTAAATTATTTAATTATATTTTGCATTTTTAATTAGTATCTCGTGTCTCATATATTATATTATACAAATGCGATTCGAGATTAAATACTGTATAATATATTTGAAATTATAAAAATAATATAACCCTTTGGAAAATAAGCAATGATTGTATATTTTAGTATTTGTAAATCAATCTGAAATATACAAGGATTATGTAAGCCGAATGTTATTACTTTGTAAGTTAAAAATGAGTTATTATATTATAATTATTAAGTATAAATCATTTTATTAGGTACATATTTGGTTAAAATAAATTATGAAACTTTTTTATAATATGTTTTAGTTTACATAATTATTGGTTTATCGATGTTTTTAAAAAAAATATATATTATATGAAGATTCATTATAATAATTAAAATTATTATTTTAAGTAAATATTTATTAAAATAAAAAGTCTTTTACTACTCTATTTATTATGATTTAAGGTATAAAACCAATGACTGAATCAACAACAATTAGTTATAAAAAGAGTAAGTTAATAGTTTATCATATTTAATTATAACAATACGATATTTATACAACAATTATTGTATGAGACTAATGTAGTAAATTCAGGTGGTTTAATAATAATTATTAATCAATAATATATATATTTATATAATATAAAATAACGATTATATGTTTCTAAAATAATAACAACTGCTGTTGTTATTCAACACAGAGCGCACCCTACTAGTGGACGAATTAATATCCCGGGTTTAAAAAACCAATCTCTTAGACAAATAAAAATTTGGAGATTTACAATAACAAGTTGTTTACGCAGTTTAACCAGACCATAAAAGGAGCGACATAATTTTGGAACAAAGTACGAAAACAACATTGTAGGTACTGCTATCCGAAGAAGGTCCAATAAAGAGATTTGGTAGTAGTAAACATCCTTTCTACTCCCTTGGTCTACTAATATAAATACTAGTTGTAAACTAACTTAGTTTTTAGATTTTAACTATATTCTTAATGTCAAGACGTCTGTACACGTTACTTAAATCTCAGGTAGATACAATAAGTATCTATCTTCAAATTTCACTTATAATTTTGGTGTGTGATTTTTATGTTATTAAAAAGTTTAATTAATTAATTTAAAAGTCTTAAAGTTTATTCTATTCAACCTCGAAGTAAATTGCAACATCTTACAGTGTCACTAACTTCGTCGCTTAACGTAGAACGTGTTACTTGTAGAGTCACTACACTAATAAAATGTAAACTTACCATTTTCACGTTATATATAATTAATCCATTAATTCTAATTACGCCATTAAGATATGTCTGTTAGAAATTTGGAATTATAATGATTTCCTAAGAAATAAAACTAAATAATAAAATAATTGGTTCTTAAATCTAAATATGAATTTACTATTTAAGAAGTAAATACAATATTGTCACGGCACTGGCTGTTTATAGCCGAACCGCTGATATGGTACACGAGTGATTAAAAATAAACACGTTGAGTGTTAGGGTTGCCCTTCAAATCTACTAAATGTCCTAAGAATGAAATTTCGGTTGACCCAATCTTACATTTCTTGGTGTGACATGTTAGTCCGAATCCCTTTAGTCGCTCAAGAACTTTGTTTAAGTGGGCCTGGTGGTCGCCGATGTCCCTCGAAAACATAACAATATCACCTAGATACACCTGTACGAAGTCATCCAGATACCTTCTCATGACTTCGTTCATGAGCCTAACGAAAGTCATCGGACTATTTTTCAACCCAAAGGGTAAGACCCTGAATTGATAGAGACCTCTATGTGTACGTAAAGCAGTGAATTTTCGCGCGCAAGGACTAAATCGTACCTGCCAGTAGCCCGACTTGAGGTCTAGTACGCTGAAAATTTTCGCACCCCGCATTTGCCTAATCATTTTATTTAAATCCGGCATGGGGTACGCGTCTGATTCCGTAATGTCGTTAAGCCGCCTATAGTCAACGCAAAGTCAGCTGGAAACGTCCTTCTTTTTCGCTAACACTACCGGTGCAGCCCACGGCAAGGTGCTTGGTTCTATCAGGCCCTGTATTTCCATATCCCGTATCATCTCGTCGATGATAAGTTGTTTATGTTGTGGGTAGGGATATGGTTTGAGTGCTATCAGCGTGTACGATTTAACTAGGATTTCGTGCTCAATTAGTTTAGTGCGACTGACCGTGTCACTAAAAACTTTCGCGTATTTGTTTAAAATAGCTGTTAGTTTCACGCAGACTTCGTAATCGCCCCAAATTCTAATTGTGATAGATCTAATTGTGTTAGTTGGGTTTGAGAGACCATTCCAACATGCCGAGGACCTAACATGAGACCCTAAATGAATTGTGTGTACGACGTAATCTAAGGAGGCTTCGTTCTCGACGAAAAAGTCGTATTTACATACGATGCTTGTGCCTACATGTCCAATAGCGCCGTTACGAAGCCCGACGGAAATTCTAGTTCCTACCGCGGGGGTAGGAATTTCGTGCGAGCGCCTTCACGTGACGTTATATGACAGCGAGGGCTTGATTGGCGTATTTTTCGATCACGCCTTACTTAACTAAACCCACATTTTCTGCCTATAAACTAAATTATAAAGCGCGAAAATGTCTTTTACAAGCATGGTCAGCGAACTAAAAAATCTTACCTCGGTAGTCCTGGGTCGTGTCGTACCTCTGCGGGGAACCAATTTTGTCACGGCACTGGCTGTTTATAGCCGAACTGCTGGTATGGTGCATAAGTGATTAAAAAAAACACGTTGATTCAGTAATTATGCTATTTCTATTGCTTGGTCGTGTCACAAAAAAAAAATTAATAATATGATGAATAATGTATAGACAGAGATCACAACAAACAGAGAAAAAATAAATAAATGTTTCGGACGGATTCTAATATTGTCAAAAAAATAAATAAATCGTGTTGACTTTTTTTTTTTGTGAAAAAAAAATATGAATTCGCTGGTGTAATTACTGATAGGTCGATAGGTTTTTTTCTTACAATTTTTGAAGCACACGTATCTGCTATCACAGATGGTAGCGGAGTTAGTCATTGTCCGCGCGTTTGCGCACCGGTTCGACTCGCCGCTCCACCTGTTTCTCCTTCCCATTGCTGAGTCAGATTTACCGGTGGACGCCGTTGCACCACCCAGGTGGTGGTTTATCAAGAAAATAGATCACGTTGGATATATCGCTTGCACATGTGTGCTCGAGATATATCGGACCGCGTTAATATACAATTAAAATGTATTTTTTTTAATCCTATTATTTTCTTATTATATCTTATTTAATATACTTTTTTTCTGTTTTTCTCAACGCCGACGTTTCCGTGCCATGTAGAACAAATGGTCTTAGTAGAGTTATATTAATTTTTAGGTTTTTGGATAGGACCTTCGATTTTCAGAACTAATCCATAATATCCTTTATTAAATTATCGTTCCCTTGATGAAAGCTCTCTCTTAACATCGTTATCCTTCATTATAATCGACCCAAAATATTTAAATTGAGACACTCTTTTTAACTTGTGCTTTTCTATTTCGATATATTATTATTGTCCACCAATTATATTTCTTCGGCTAGCCACTAGGTACTCTGTTTTATCATTATTAACGGTTAGGCCAAAATTTATTTCAGTATTTATTAATTTATTTCCAAAATGTTTAATCATAACCAAATCTTCTCCAAGGAGAATGATAACATCCACATATGCTAACAGTCCAATTATAATGTCCAAGTTCTCAGTGTTTCGGGTATTAGTGAACCTCTCCTTTCCTGTTTCTAGTCTTACCTCTCATTCCGTTATCAATAGGTTAAGTTATTTGGAGTAAAATCGAAAGTTTATCTTGCAACGTCTGGTGTTCCTCAACGTGGACACCTATCCCCACTCTTGTTCTCTCTATTTATTGATAGTGTATCTAGTGTTCTTTCCAACAGCTGTATTTTATGTTTTGCTGATAATATTAAGCTATACTTTCGTATTTCCTACTTGGATGACTGTAAGTTGTTACTGAGTGATCGGTTCACAGTGATTTAATTTACTAGGTATAATTCTTGACAAGTTTAATGTAATACTATACATTTTTCCAGGATTCAATCAATATATCATCTTGGGCCTACTGCTATCTCATTATCTAATAGCCGTGTTACTGACCTTAGGTTTATTTAAATAGTGATCTTGATCTGAGACCTCATAGCGAACATATTTGTTGTAAGGCTTTTAAAAACTGAGGTTTGTATTAAGATTATGTAGGGACTTTCAGTTTGGCCTATCCTTTAAAGTGCTGTACTGTGCACTTTTTCGCTCTATTATTGAATATGGTGCCGTTATTTGGGATCCAAATGACATCAATGAATCTTTTATACTTGAAAGGGTTCAGCTTAAACTTTTGAGTATGCTTGTTTAAGATTGAATATCCTCAGCAAACCCCATAACTATATACCTGTTGCTTCTCAACTTGGTTGGTTTCCTTGGCTGAGCGTAAACGTATTTCGGGCATAAAGTACTTAAACAATTTGATACAAGGTAAAATTGATTCTCCTGATTTGCTTTCCTTAATTTGGTTTACAGTACCTTAACGCCCCTCCCGATCTATTGCGCTTTTGTATGTTCTTTTCGCCACCACTAATTATTTTAAAAATAAACCCATCGGATGTATGATGTCAAATGCCGATGTTGACCCTTCTTGTATTTTTTGCGTTTAAATCACTGTGTTGCTATTAATTTTAATATTTATATCTTGAATTGTGCAAATATGCATGTATAATGTGTACTTGTTCTCAATGGTTAATCCCGTATATTAATAGAATAAAATAATCTGACCTAAATTAACTCTTTCTAAAATGTTTATCTCGCGTATTACCTAATTCATAATAATGAACATCTAGTATTTATATTAGTAGATCAAGGTGGAGTGGAAAGAATGTTCTAAAAATCTACTAAAAAATCTCTTATTTGGATATTAGCATCTACAATGTTGTTTGCGTACTTTGTTCCAAAATGATGTTGTTCCATTTATGGTTTGGTCAAAACGCGTAAACAAATTTTTATTATAAATCTCAAAACTTTTCATATTGACTTAGAAAATGATTTTTACCCGGGGGTATTAATTTGCCAAATATTTAGGTGCTCTCTGTGTTGAACAACAGCAGTTGTTATTGTTCTAGAAACATAGTCATTATTTTACATTTTATATATATCACTTAATAATTATTAGTAAACCATCTGGGTTTACAACAGAGAGTATACCTTACTCGTGATAATTGGACTTATATTTTTTCCTGAAGAAGAGTATTCCGACAAAAAAAAAACATTATTGTAAATAACTATGTTGTAAAATATGTTCTAATTGTTATTCAGTACGCTTAATAATAATATTGTTCAAATTAAAGTATATTGAAATATAATAAGAGTCATGATTCTCGATTATAACTTAATTTTGAGTTTATATTTTCAGCTATTCCTAGAGAAATGATGGAGAAGGATTATTATGAGTACAAAGATGTAAACGATAGAAGTTAGTTCTTGTTATAAATTAATATAATAAAAATGTGCTATGTTTTGCAGTTCACTTTTATATTCTATGACGTACATTAGACTTCGTTAATTAACATGATTTTTTACTAATAATTGATGTTTGACTTCTTTTTAAATTTATTATTTATTATGTTAAAAGGCTTCCAATCATACATTTTTGACAACATTATGTATCTGCGTTTCCAACTCAGTATGTAAAATAGTTATTACACATTAAAATATTAAATACTATATTTTTTTTATTTAAAACTTAATTTTTTGTAAGTTATTAATTATAAACTGATGAACCAAGTATATTTAATGATACATTATAATATATACGAATGATTAAATGTTCGTATATCTATAAATAATGATTAATTATAAATGTTACATACGTTTCTCTTTATTGTAGATGTTCCACATCCATTTGAAAATTATAATTCATACTCGGAAAGGGTAACGAATCAACTTTTTAATAAAGGTACCTACGCTATTTAAATTAAATGACACAGTATAACATCCTATAATATGTTTATAAAATCGATAATATGTCAAGTAGTGACATTACAGAGGGAAAATTTAAAAGTAAAATCATACAACTGTGGATTATAAAACTAATAAATTATGAAAGTTATTGATGTTATGATGAATTATATTAATACTCCATAACATTATGGTAAAAATAATATATTTTCGTTAAATATAGTTTTTATATTTTAGTCCGATATATTATATAAATATATTTTTATTATACCAAAAAATATTTTAATTTTAATAGTTTAATAATATCACGACTCATATTGTAAACTTATTTTATAATTTCAGATTTTGATGAATTTTGTTCACAAAATCCAGAACTTTTGAAGTATATAGATGTTAAAGATTACGATCTACTCAAAATTAGTAAATATATTTTATATTCATTACATTTTCGTACCTATAAGCATTAGTTCATATATTTTTGTTTCTTATAGCCATGAATTGTCTTAAATATAAGTCCCATTTAGGATTTAAGTATAATTGTGTGGAGTACTACAAAATGTAACTAGATTATAGATATAAAATGTTTGAAAATTAAGCGAATGAAACGGTGTTAATATTAATATTTCTCAAGATAAAACTAGATAATTAATGTATTTAATTTGTTAGCTAGATTTTTTTTTTTTTATAAACGAGATTAAAAATTATTTTAATTATATGCTTTCAAGTATATAAAATTACAAATAGTAAAAATAATCAATTTCGATATACTAGCAGATATTTCGGATTATCTTATCTGGTTATAAATAATCAGTTATCAGTAATTTTAATTAATTTAATTTAGTTCCATTGATTTTCTTCATAACATCTATTATAAGCGAACAATATGTTAAGAAAAATAAGCTATATATATTAAAAATAGCTATTGAATTGGGTACTAAAATTAATTTAACAAATGCATCATTATCTAAAATATTTTATAGTAACAGCTGGAGGATAGTAATTAACTGGCTAATATATTATTTTACAGATGTAGAGCCATTAAATGAAGATGAATTTTTGGATTTAAAAAAAAGTAAACACACATTAAATATCAATTAAAATATTATGTTATCTTTCTAAAATTATAATTAGTAGTATAAATACATATACTGTACAATATACTGATCATATTATTTAGATAGATACAATTATACATATGTAAACCAATTTGAGTTTCGATTATTCGAATTGAGAAAATACATATGTATTATAATATAAGCTACGATTTTATATGAGTTTTATTTTAATCTGGTTTTAGGATATCCATTATTAAAAGAAGGACCACATGAATATGCAAATAGAATAAATAGCTATAGTAAGTGATTAAATTAATTATAAAAAAAATTAATTTAATTTAAGTACAAATATATATATTAGGGTGGTCCTTATTTTTGAACATTCGAATTTTTGATGCCGCACCCCCCGTAATTTTGTTCAATACTATTTAAAAGTAATTTGTGTACATTTTTAAAATAATTGCTCACCCTCTACACGTGCCACACGGGAGTTTAAAAATAGCCAAAGGGGGTAGTTTCATAGTTTTTTTAATTTAATTTAAAAACTAAATAGATAGAACTTAAATTTTAGATCATATTATTCTACATAAAAAATATATATATTTATAAAATTTCTTGTACATCTACTATTTTTTAAGTTACATTAAAATAAAAAAACATTTAGTTTTTTTGGAAAAATTAAATTTTTTGTCATTTTTTAAATGTTTATGATGAACGGTAAATTTTGCGGCAAAATGTTCTATATCGAAATTATACTAAATTTAATTTTACAAAAGAAAGGTTATTTGTAAAAATTACATAGGAATGTCCGATTCACTGTTAGGATGCAATTTTTTGTGATATCGTCAAAGAATTTTCGAATATTGGTTGCCTATTTGTTGTTATATGGCTTATTTACGGCCGGTATTTATTTTATCTTTTATAAAGCTATTATATTATATTATTAATTGTACGGTGTGTTTAATTGATCTCAATCATAACCCGGATACCTATAAAGGTAATCTTGTACTGTCTGATAACATTACAAAAAAATTGTTATATTAATAATTTGTATTGCAAATTATTGAATTATATTTTTAATCATAATATAAATACTAACTTTTAATAAAAATTGTTTTTGCTTTTCATTTTATGTTATTTTATCGTTGAACTCTTCCATATGTTTTACTTCATGTTCTGCTTTATCATGTACTACTTTAAGTGATTTGATTATTTGTTAACCTTGAATGTAGTCCATTTAAGTGTTCCATTGAGATGGTTCTATTTTTAAGAAGTTTGTTGATAAATCTAATCTTCGAAACAGTTTAATTGATTTACCTGAAAGTAGTGTTGTTGGAAGGTCTTTATTCACAAAATTACATACATCTTCTGATTCAATGTATAACTTCATATTAACATCGTTTTTTTCTTATTTTTCTTCTTCTTTATTATCTTCTACCAAAATTCTTTGAACCATAACCCGTTTTTTTTCTATACTAATTCTGTCATCAAATAAGGTAAACGCAGCATATTCTTCATTGAGATACCACAAATGATTTATAGCAATGTCCGCTATAATTTTATCGTCATTTTTGATTCAAATTTAAATTTGATACCACTTGGAGGAATATCTCCTAAAAATATGACTATAAGTTGAAAAAATTCTTTGTAATCATCACGAGGAAAATCATCTACTAGTTTTTCTGAGTAAATATTAAAATGTCTTGTCTTACATTATTAAGAACAATATTGGTTTTCAATTGGTTTCTGGTCCGTCAACCAGATTGAAAATTGTGATGTATTAACTGTTTTCAATTGATTTTTAAATCTCTTAAATAATGGAATGTCAGATCCGGACGATGGACTAAATTTTGATCCAACAAATACACTTTGAAGATAATTTCAAATACATGATGTCTACAAGTTAAATATAAAATATCACAATCAAGTTATGTTCTGAGAGAACACAAGCACCATTCAAACGTACTGTATTAGATGCAGTTGTATCAAATACAAACGCTTGTATATTTGGAAGAAGAGACCAATCTTCAAGAGTATCATATATAGCAGATAAAACTTCATATCCTGTTCCAGAGGTAAGTTAAGAAATTTCAAAGAGTTGTTCTGTATTAGGGGCGGTTGCAATAATGGAAGCCTATCAACTTTTGTTTTACCGGTGATATCAGGAAGTAGTTTTGAATCCCAATTCATGGTTGTAAAATTTAAATTTAAATCGAAAAATTTTAATTTTATGTTAGAAGCAATATACTTACAAAATTGTTGTCGAGAACGACCAATTGAAGTTCGATTTATAACAAAATCTAATGGAATTAGTGAAGTTGATTCTACGTAGGCTGTCAATAAATGGATGGCATCTCTAGACTTAGACTAACCCGCATAACAACAAATATACAACCTACATTCGGAAATTTTTAGACGATATCACAAAAAATTGCATCTTAACAGTGGAACGGACATTCCTATATAATTTTTACAAATAACCTTTCTTTTATAAAATTAAATTTAGTATAATTTCATTACAAAACATTTGGCCGTAAAATTTACCGTTAATCATATACATTTAAATAATGGCAAAAAATTTAATTTTTCTGAAAAAAACGAAATTTTTTGTATATTTTAATTTATCTTTGAAAATGATAGATGTACAAGAAATTTTATTTTTATATTTTTTATGTAGAATAATATAATCTAAAATTTAAGTTCTATACATTTTTATGTTAAGAATTATAGTTTTTAAATTAAACTCAAAAAACTATAAAATTACCACCTTTGGCTATTTTTAAACCCCCACTTTTAAATAATAATATAATATAAATGTATGTTTTACATGTTTCTATATAGCCCTTATAAAATATTATTAAATTACCTAAAACAATATTTCATAAATTATTATTATTATTAATTTTAATACTTATATATTTAGGAATGTTCATTATAATATATTTTTTGTAATAAAAATTGTTACCAAAATTTTAACATAAATAGTTCAATATATTCTAAATAATTTACTTTTATTTGAGTTTCTATAATAAGTTTCTATATATGATACAATTTTAAATGAAAAGTGGTAAAATATTTTTTTTAACTTTCAGATCTAAATACAGTTATAATTAATGATTTATTCAATATTTTTAAAAATGGTAAGTTATCATTAATGATTCTCATTTGGATTAGTTGTTCAGCAGTATCATTTCATTCCATTTTTGATATTAGATTCTGAACGAAGCGAAGAATGTATTAGTTTTACGAAACACTTTTACGGGTAGAAATAATGGCCGGGAGGAGAAGAAATACAAAAAAAAAAAAATAGCGGAAAATCGGCAAAATTACAATTTCTGTTATTTTAAATTTTATAATTTCAAAATGACTAATTCATTGAAGAACTTGAAAAAAATGTCGAGTATTAACAAAGGAAATATACAAGTGTAGTACAATTTTGGAACGGATTGGTTGATTATTTGGCCCAGTATTGAACTTTGAACTTTTTTTCAAAAATGTTTAATATTTCTGGCAATTTTCTCTATCGGTTTGAAAATTTGATCAGAGTTTTATCATATACAACTTATTCTTTTTACAAAATATTTTAATAATCGTGAATGACAATTTTTTTATAAAATTTTAAAGTTAAACAACCGAAAATCGTCAAAATTACGGTTTCTGTTATTTTAATTTTTTTTTATTTCGTTTATAACTAATTTGACTAATTTGAAATTAATTTTAAATATTTACATTCGTAATTTACACGCGTGATAAAATTTTGGAATGGATTATTAGTATAGCATATTGTAATATAAAATTTTATAAAAATAAAATATAAAGTTTCGCTCAGAATCATATTTTTTAATGCTATATCATTGCATTCAAAAACTGAGTAAAAAAACCACTAATTTCTCTGAGGACTCAAGGGATAAAGGAGGAACTCCACAATCAACATTCTCACTTTTTTATAATAGGAATTATTAAAAGATCAATTGTATGGCGGTTTTTCCCAACCATGAAATGTTCAAAATATTCTAAACCAAATTGTTTCCGGAAAATTTCATTAAGGTTTATGGTTTCCCCTCTCTGTTTTATAATACAAAAAAGTTAAACACTTTTTCATTTATTTGGCCATCAACCCACCTCTCAAATAAAAATCCTATGTGCGTATTGCGTGATAATTTATCACGGATACCGTAATTTTGCCTATTTCCACCATTTTTTTGGTAGTTTTTCTTCTCCCAAGAAAAAACTTTTGAGAAATTGGTAATTTGTATTCGATAATTGGACCATTATTTAACAAAGTCTTGCTTTCAGGCATAAAAAAAATATTTAAAAAAAACATCATTGTAAAACCAATACATTCTTCGCTTGACTCAGAATCTAAAAAATGTAACTTTATTATTTCCTCTCCATTATTTTACTTGTTCAATTTATAACATTTCACTGTCATATTCCCTAATGCATGGAGAATTGTTTCTAAAAAAAAAAAAGTTTCCAAAAAGTTTTATTCAGCCAATATCTCTAGTTTCTGGCTAATATTGTTGCTCACTCTTATACCTAAAGCATTTGAATCAATAGTTGCAAATACAATCACATTTAATTTAAATGATGTATTATAAAATAGTTTAGACGATCAACATAGTTATAGACGAAATAAGCAAATTAATATTATTAGCATTATAATACGATTTACTTAATTTTCATAACTTGACTTAATATCTATATATTACTCCTATAGACGTTCTTAAATGCAAATTAGAAAAAGTTGGCTAAGCCTGTTTAAAACTGAATTAAATATATTGTATTTAATTTGTTTATTTATGTAATAATTTAATAATTTTCCACACGAGTTACATAATATTTAATAAATTGTTAACTTCATGATTTATATTAAGAACAATATAATTTGTCGTTTATAGTTGTTCCTGATATAGAAGATAAATATGATTGGTATAGTCGACGAACGATTGACCTCAGTAATTGAATTTTAATAATATTCATGACTACTAAAAAATTTTAAATTCATCATTTACAATTCCTCGTCAATACTTGTATCATATATTTTTTGAATAGTATAAAAATTTTTAAATAATTTTTGGTATATTAAAATCATAATACCAATTTTTAAATTTTCTATTAAGTGTTTAAAAAAAATTCATTCATTCATTTATTCAATGGATTATATTAAAATAACATTTAAAAGTTTAAATTTTTCCTTAATCCCATTATGTTTATATTTGTGGTTTATTTATTTTAAATGCATATAAAAAAAAAAAATCTAAATAGCACATTTAGATAAATCGATATACCAAAAAATAAATTAAGCATAAATATTATTTAAAATATAATAAACAAAAACATGTGTTGACGTGGACTAACATAAAGGGTTATATTAATTAATATTGTTTCTGATCACTTTTATTTCATAATTGGAATTTTTTTTTTAAACAAATACAGAGAATGATTTCCAAGACTTTGAAAAGAAAAGAAAATCATTGCGTAAGTTATTATAATTTTAACATACGTATAAGTGATTGAGCAAGAAATAAATCAGTAGCTATTTAGTTTTTTATTGTATTTACCAATATTACAATTATTTGTTTTTCAAAAATGTATCTCTTAATTAGGTAAGTAGTTTACCACAAAATAATATTTTTATTCAAACTGTAACCTTGTGATAATTCTCTTTTTTTCTCTCACCTAGATATTTAAGTTCTGTGTTTTTTATTTCATTTTTAATAATTTATATACTGTAGACTTTTAAACCTCTACAGTTTAATTTGAAAAAAAAAACCAATTAAATAATCATATAAATTTAAAATAACTTGTATAATTTAAATTTATATTTAAATATAATTGTATAAGAAATCTTATTAAAGACATATTATTTAATTATTTGTTTCGATATATAGATTAAGTTACAATTAATATAAATAATAATAATTATTATTATTATTGTTATACCTAAATATTATTTTAGGAGTCAAAATTATGAATTTGGAAAGCTATAATTTATTTAAGTCAGGTAAGTCCTTTAATTTCAATTTTACAAATTTACTTATTATAAATGTAATAAATATATTTTTTAATTTGTATTGACAATAATGGACTATAATATTACATTATTATCATTATTATTTTTTTGATTATAATACATTTGAGGTTAAGGATTGTATTATTATAATATGATTGAATGTTGATGGTTCAAATTTATATTTGAATTTAGGTAGTGATCTTAAGGAATTATTTTCTTCTATTAGTAAATTCATATTTCTGAATCATTTTTTATAATTATTTTATCCAATATATCTTGGAACGTAAAATTCATGATATAAATATCAATATTATAGATAAAGTATATTATAAAATATAAGGTAAATGATGAACAATGTTGTATATATATTATGTCGGTAACATTCTGTCATTAATAACATATATGTATTTTGTAATGTGGCATTCACAGTATGTATCAAAAAGCAGTTAGGCACACACACTAAAAGTACATAGAGCTTGGAACAGTACATAATACATGTAGCTTCAGATTCACAATCACCACTAAGTGATCTCTTAGTATCTAGTCTGAAAGGTAAGGCACCTATTAACTGGACACCAGAGGCTATTTCGGCGTTCGAAAAATGCAAAGAGGAACTCGCCACAGCCACGCTTCTTGCACATGTGACAGCGCTCGACTGGCCATTTTAATCGATGCTTCAAATACCGCGGTTGGCGCAGCTCTTCAACAATTCATCAATGATGAGTGGAAACCTCTCTTTTCCAAGAATCTCTCAATAGCCGTGACAAAATACGAAGTTTACGATCGAGAACTTCTCGCGATGTATCTAGCTGTCAAGCATTTTCGGCATATGGTGGAAAGACGATTTTAAGATTTTATAAGATTATATGATTTTATTATAAACACCGATCACAAACCCATCATTTTTGCATTTCAACAGAAACTGGATAAATGTACACCATGACAATTCAGACACTTGGACTTTATTTCACAATTCACGACGGATATTAGGAACGTCCCGGATAAGCAAAATATCGTGGTTGATACCCTATCTCGCGTTGACGCCATGTCAGAGATATTAGACTACACTGCTTTAGCAATATCACAACAGGAAAACGACAAATTGAAAAAGTATGAACAAGAAAACACTGAACTACAACTCAAGCAAGTTCAATTACCAGGTACGAATGTTTTAGTGTTCTGTAACAAATCAACTTCAATCGCCAGACCTTTTGTCACAAAGCCTTTTCGACGTACAGTTTTCAATATCGTTCATCACCTTGTACATCCAGGCGTTAAAGCCACGGTGAAGTTTGTAAAACAGCGATATGTGTGGCCACCAATTGACGCAGATTGTAGACGCTGGGCACGGGCATGTGTCGAATGTCAACGAGCCCTAATTACGCGTCATATCACAGCACGCCTGGATTTCCTCTATCGTCTCAAAGATTTGAGCACGTTCATTTAGATTTAATAATTATTCCTTATTCCAAAGGATTTCGCTACTGCCTCACGTGTATCGATAAATTTACTCGATGGCCTGAAGTATAGGTAATTCTATTGGAAGATTAAGAAGCAGCAACCGTAGCACGAGTCTTCTATATGCATTGGATCGCAAGATTTGGTGTTCCTCTTCGAATCACAACAAATCAAGGAAGGCAATTTGAGTCCGGCCTTTTCCAGCAACTTAATTACTTGACTGGCACGAACCATCTCAGAACTACGGCTTATCATCCCTAAGCAAATGGCATGGTGGAACGACGCCATCGACAGTTTAAAGCCGCTATTAAGTGTCATCAGAATAATCGATGGACAGAAACTCTTCCGACAGTCTTATTGGGCATCCAAGCAGCTTGGCGTGACGATCTTAAATCTACCTCAGCTGAACTAGTCTATGGAGAACTACTTAGACTTCCTGGTGAATTCACGTCAAAAGAAAATGCCGCCAAGTTCGATAACGCAGCTGAGTTTATCAAAGACCTTCGACATCACATTCAGCAGATCTGACCTGTCAATGGTATGCGACATGGCGAGAAGAAAAACTTTATTTTCAAGAATCTCGCAACCACAGAATACGTATTCATTCGGCATGACGGACCCAAAAACAGAATATAAATGCTCTATGATGGTCCCTATTGAGTTATAAGTAGGAATGAAAAAAATGTTGTCATTGATATGAAGATGAAGAAAGTTAGAGTAACTATTGATAGACTTAAACCAGCCTACATCACAGTAGACGACTGTTCTAAGGAGGATATTTCGAGAAAGATTCAGATACCTACATCCATTACCATCCCGGAAGAGGATCAAAGTACACGTTCTGGAAGATGAGTTCGTTTGCCAGACCACCTCCAAGTAGGCTCTGCTTGACTCCGTCACTGGTAGGGGAATGATGTAGTGACAATCGATATGGGCAACGGATGTTCGTGAATTTTCTCGTACGTTAGTGTTTGATCAAAGTTTAATTCTGATGGGGAATTAAAATATTATTGTAAAATAAAAAATGAAATTTTAACTGAGAAAGGATTAGTATATTTTGGTATGAGACTTGTAGTTCCAAAATCTTTAAAAAATTATATTATAAAAATGTTACGTACAACACATGTTGGTATGACTAAAACTGTGACTAAAGCCAAACAATTGTATTATTGGCCAGGAATGAAGGCTAAAGTACAGAATATTATAGGAAATTGTGGTATTTGCTTGAGGTTTAGTAACAGAAAGGTAAAGGAACCTTTAATTAATCATGAGTATTCAAATATACCATTTCAAAAAGCTGATATGGATATAGCAGAGTATCAGAAAAAGAGTTGCATTTTTGTAGTTGACTATTATTCAAGATGGATTGAAGTTAGTAAATTAAAATTTAAAACAAGTTCTGAAATAATTAAAAAACTAAAGACAATTTTTTATAGATTTGGTATTCCTGAGATAATTGTAGCTGATAATAATCCATTTAGAGCTTTGCATTTAAGAAGTTTGCTACAGAATGGGGTATAAATGTTATTAACTCAAGTCCAAATTTTTCTAGGTCAAATGGATTAGCAGAAAAAGCAGTGAGGATAGTTAAGAAAATGCTTAAAAAAAATACTGATGGAGGTAGTGATTTGAATCTATATTTTAAACTATAGAAATATGCCAGTTGTAGGTTTGTCGTATTCACCAGCACAATTGTTACAGAGTAGAGAGCTAAGAACAGAAATAAATAATTTTAATAATAAAATATTTATTCCAAAAGTAGTAAATAATACTGAAGCAATGAAAAAAAAATAAAAGAGAGACAGTCAAAAAACTACAATAAAACTGCTAATAAAGAGGAAAGTGAATTCACACCAGGTAGTAGAGTGTTGTTACAAGATAAATTTACTAAGAACTGGGATACAGGTATAATAATTAAAAAAACAATGTATTCACGGTTATACTTAGTAAAAAATAGTAAGGGTAAGTTCTTTAGGCATAACACACATTTTATTATAAGAATAAGAATAAAAGATTATGATAGCTTAGATATTAATGATGAGGAAAAAGTTCATGGTTTTAACCCACCGTTTTTAAATAAACCCGTTGTTAAGGGAGTAAAAGATGAAACGAGATATGGGAGAAAAATTATAAAGCCACAAAGGTATGGTGTGGTAAATTAATAATTTATCGACGTTCAATTTTATTATTTGTTATTTTAGTTTAAAAAAAAAATAAAATAAAATTTAGAAAAATATTATTAAGTTTAAGTAAAAATTTAATTTGTAATATAGTATTATATTGTTATAATGTCCTTATTAATCATGATTTTATTTCTATTGTTATAATTTTGATTATGTAATGTGTACTTATATATTTAGTCTTTATATTTATTTGTATTTAATTTTTCACATGAGTTGTAAAAGAGGGAGATGTTGTATATATATTTTGTTGGTAGCATTCTGTCATTGATAACATATATGTATTTTGATAATGTGGCATTCACAGTATGTATCAAAAATTAGTTAATTACACTAAAAGTACATAATGTTGTTTAATAAAAGTAATTTAAATAAGTTTTAACGTTATTTATTTATATATTTTAAGTATTAAAAACATATCAATTGTAAAATATAAAACAAGCAATACATTTTATAGACTATGATATTTTCAGAATATTAAAATATCTAATTATTATGACGTCAGAATAATCATATCTCTAATAAATGAAAAATTTTCCTAAAATTATCAATATAATAAAATTCTAATGAAAATATACCTACTATTTAAAATAGATACCTTCAAATTTTAAGTTACTTAAAAAATAAAAATATATATTTTTTAAAAAAATTTAATGGAGATACTACAATTAAGAATAGATCTGTGACTATTTGAGTAAAATTTAAATATATATATATATATATCTGTTTGTATAGTAAAAATCTAATTATTTTATTAGAATGCACAATGTTTAATATTTTATTTTATATTTTACTATTAAATTCAATTTATTAAAAAATAAATTACAGAAAAGGTTAGTTCGGCGTTTTTTTTTTTGGATTGTCCTGCTTACTTTTAAATATAGACAATACAAAACTATCTTTTTTCCTAAATAAAAATTGCAATATTATTATTATAATATAAACATCATAAATTATTGACAATTGGTATATTATTTCGAATTTAAAGAAGATACAATTTGCTAGTGTGAATGTCGTAAAACACAATTAATGTCTCTAATAACATAATCTTAATCATTAAATAAATTATATTATTTTAGTTTTCCCTTATGCATATGAAGTTAACTATTCAAGTTATACAAAGAATACAAATTGTTCAAGTAAGTGTTTTTTACATAATCCAACATAATATAATTGTATATCATTATGTTTAAAATATATATATATATTCCTATAATTTTTAATTTTGTTACATTTATTGTTTCTGTCGAATTAATATTGTAATAAACAGATATTTAGAATAAATATTGATACTCAATTTCATATCTAATTAAAGAAAAATAAAATGTTATATATTAATAATATTATTATAACATATAACTCAGTCTATTACAATTTGTAGCAAATAAAAAATAATATAAAATTTCTTTTTTTTCGATATAATATTATGAAATTATAATGAATAGGTATGTAATGTGTATATAAGTAGGTAGCTAAAACACCTATCTCACCAAACAAATTATTCAAACAATAATATTTCCATGTTTTCTTAAAAAGATGATTTGCTTAACACTGAACTAATGTATTAATTTTAGAATTAGATTTACTTGACAATTACGATTATGATGATTTCAAAAGTGGTAAGTTATATATAACCATGAAAGCAAATATCCATTTCTTAACTTTAAAAAAAAAAAATTAACATCAATCCACAAATAAAATATTTAAAAAAATATGCATATTATATTGCATAATATATAACTTAACTTAACCAATTTGATAAAGTGTGAAATATCTGAACTGTTATACGATTTAAGATATATTTTAGAAGAATAATTTATTAGTCAAATATTATATTTAAATTGCCTAACAAAATTGCATTACTCCTGGCTCCTATTATCTTATAAGTAAATACGATTATCGATAAACGATTAATTTCATATTTTAAATTTTACCTCGAAGAGAATTGTGTTTTTCTACGAAAAACCCTACTAAAAATAATAGTATGAACTTATATATTTAAAATAAATCAAATTAATGTAATTAAGCTACAATTAAGTTCATCTTAATTTCAAAAAATTCTCTAAACATTTCACTGCCATACGAATTGAAATCAAATACCTCATATACGTGTTTAATTTGTATTATTATTATAAAATCAAATCATGTAATGACAAAAATGTCATCTCCTACTCAATAGTTAACTGATCAAAGAGAAGGGATTCATAAAATATATTTTATAATGAGTGTTGTGCATTATCTAGATATAATACAGTTATTTTTTTATCTTAATCAGATAAATAAATGTTATCTGACAATAATCGTCTAGATAATTATTTATTCAATAATTTAAAAATATTTGACACAAAATTATTTTAAACCACGCTCTTTTAACAGTATTTATAGTTTTAACTGGAGCATCAGATAGTTTCTAATTTATAATAATAATATTATCATTATAATAATAACAACAATCGTTTACGTGGAGTACGAATGCTAGATATATAATATTAAATATTAATTATCTGTTTTTTTATCTAGATAAATTTAAAATCAATTATTTGTCATCTTACCTAGATAAATTATGGGTTATCTTTGTACAACACTGTTTATAATCTGAAATGACTTAAATTACTAATGATAATCAATGGCAAGTTTAGGATTTGGTTAAAGGGGATATACGATGGAAATATTTCACTGACCAAGTTGAAGCCTCCCAATTCTCTCACCTTCATAAATCTCATTAAAGGGTTGCAATTTCCATATTCTTATTTTCTCTAATTTATTATTATTATTATAGGTAGATTATATAGGTTTATATAAAATCACTTATTTTATATCAGATTTCGATTTATCAGTTTTTGTTGCTGATTTATAATTTGAAATAACAAACATATTCCACTTAGTAATTAAGTAAACTTTTATCATATAAAACAAACCTAATTAAATATTTATTAACTGCATTCATATAAAGGTAACATAGATTACCAAGTGTTTGTTACAAGTTAAATACTTTATACACATTTTAATTTAGATTTAAATATATTTTGACAAATCTAAAATTATCGATTATCTACTTTATTATTTTCAGTTAATCCAAAATTTTATGAGGGACATAGTTCATACAATCAATTAACGAAAGAACGCTGTAAGTACCTAATAAAGAAAATTAAATATTTATTTATTGTTCAACAATATACATGTATTGATGCAATTATTTCATTTTTAAGAATTAATTTTTTATTATAATTAAATTAAATGTGAAATAATGTGAATTTAAAATAAGAAACGTTAATATATATATAATAATATTATATATTGTATAATAATATACATAATAATTAGCTGTTCAATTTTTATAATCAAAATATTAACTATATGCAAAATAGAAATCATTAAGTAAATATACATTTTTAACCTTATACAATATCATACATGAAATAAAATAATATGTGATAGCTATAATAAGTATATTCCAACCTAGGTATATTCAAATATAATTATTAAAAAATAAAAACAAAGTTATAATAAATCAAATTAAATCAAATTAATAATAGATAGACAAAAAACTCTATAATTTTTAAAAAATTAAAAATTATTTATGTTTTATAGATAATATATTGATTATTATAAACCTATTTATTATTTGGTATCTATAATTAATATTTAACATTATTCTACCGGAAGTCAGAATAAATGAATGAGAAATTTTTCCCGCCCATAATTAGTTAGACTTCAAAAAATGTTTTTTTTATTTTTATACTGTAGTAAGTTTAAAATATGTCATTATACAATTTAGGTTTATTGGAAATAACAAGAGATTTCTTAGGTGATATTAAACAAGGTAAGTACTTCATTAATTAATTAATAATTAATTATAATAATTTGTTCAGTATCCATCTTCATAGTATGATTGATTTATCCTGTTCCTGAAAATAAGTATTGAGTAGTATTGAGAATAACAGAAACTACGTTATAAAATAATTGAACCCCTTTAATAAAAATAATATGTATAATATAACAAAGAACTATTTCAAATTTTGAGAACCGTACGTGCTTCAAATTTGAAATATATTCAAATATTTTAACGAACATAGATGGTATATACTGAAACTTATCCAAAAGATAAATACCTTCTACGAAAAATTAATAATATTAATTAATTTTTCTATTATCGATTTTATATTGTTATCATATATGTACAGAGAAAGGTATAAAAAACTTGAATTTTTTTTTTAGGTATACCTAAGATTTTAGACAATTACAAAACCTTTGATAAAAAAATAATAGAAAGTAAGTAATTTTTAATTTCTTCATTTTATGTAAATCAGCAGTAAAATAATATTCAAGTACCTACCTAGGTAATGAAATATTATTAACAATAATTTATAAATTATATATGAATTTCCACAACATGTAGATGCCCCATATGAATTATTTTATTTTAATGGATAAAATTTGTAATCTTTCTTTATAATACTTCTAAATCTTTAAACTACATAACAAATGATAAAAAATGTTATGTTATTTTATGGTAATTTGTATTATTATAGTGAATTTAAATATTTAGTTTTTTTAATAACTTTATTATTTTTCTATTCTTGACGTCATGAAATCAATCTGATATGTTATTGTTGTATTTTATTTGTTTAATCGTTAGGAGTTCTATACAGGTTTTATTTTATTTTGTTTTTTCACCTTATTTTATTAGAAATCTATAAGTGAACATAGTGTGGCCTATTAATTATAATTTATAAATCATAACAAAGTCCCTTTCTTATATTTTTTAATTGAGAGTTCTTTCTGTATTTTCTTATTCGATCGATTTAGAATGTAATAATTTATCAATCGCTAGTTTAGTAACTAAGGGTCTTACAGTTCTATATTAACCGTGTAATGGAAATATATTTCAGGCGAGCATTTTTAATGTTTCATTGCATTTATTTCATACTTTCATCGAATCAATTCTATTAATTTTTATGTCATTATGTAAATCAAGAATGTTGAAACTTAGAATTTATATTTCTGTTGTCAAGAAAATTATATTATTAATATACCATCTGTGTGACTTCCGGCTAAAGTAAGTCGAATAATAGTGGTAGGTAGTGTGACGTGGATGATGAGTGACTATAATACTAACTATAATACTTACAAATTACAGGTTAAATATTTTACAACTTCTTATTAGTTTATTATCGTATATATACGTTATTATTTATACGTTTTCCGCGTAATATTATATGGGTTATCTATTATGTAAGACATTTTATTAGTTGTTTTTATACTTATTAGAATTTAAAATTATTAAGCCTTTATCTCATGAAAAAATTGGGAAGGTCGATTTTGAATGATCCTCTTTCGTACCGTTGGTCCTCGGAAAAATAAGTGGTTAATTATAATAAAGATTTGAAAATACGATTATGAGCGAAACTCAATATAATACAATATAATATTAAACTGATAGATCGTTTCATAAGTTTACTACGTGTGTAAACTACCTATAAGAAAATGTAAAAAAAAATTATAGTACCTACGTTCAAAATTTCATTAGTTATCATAAAAAACCTAAAATAAATTTTTTCAAAATTACGATTTCCGTAAATTTTGACGTTTCCCGTCATTTTTTGTAGTTTTTCTTCTTCTAAAGAAAAACTTTTAAAAAATTCGAAAAATAGACTAAATAAAGTACCAACATGACACAATTTTCTACCAAAAGCATACCCTATATTTTTGTAGTAATTGAACCATTTTTTCCACTGAAAAAGTATCTTTAGACAAAGAAAAACCTTTGAAATAAAAATACATTATTCGCTTCGTTTAGAATTTAAAGTATATCTAATGAAATACTTTACATGCAATTTATGTTGTATTAGTTTTTACTATTTTTTATTTTTGCATATAATATAGTATATTTTAATATTTTAATTACCTTCGAATTTTTCAAATTTTTCTTTGAAAGTGTAAAACTGCAAAATTAAATGTGACAATAATAATTATTGCATACCACTGGTATTGAATAAAGTATTATTTTTAAAATGTTGAAGATTGTCTTTTAAGTAATTTATAAAAAGATAGACTCGTATTTTCATTTTGAAATATGTTTTATTTTAAATTGTCATTAATTTAGAAAACCAAGAAGCAAAGAGTAAGCCTTTTCATAATAATGATTAAAGTTAATTTTATATTTAGTTTATTAATATTACAATTATATCTATGTGTTTATGACTAGGTTATAAACTAGATATTTCGTTCCTAGCAAACATGATATGTAATATATTACTCATTCATTTTGGCTTTTTGGTTTGATAATGTCTGGAATTCCATAGTCTGGAATGTATCTATTTTAATTTTGAGATATAAAACATCTTAAGTATTTTTAATTATTTAAGTTTTGGATTACTTCACTTTCTTTTATAATTTTGATCTATTTTAAGATATTTTTCATTACAAAAATATACATTAAGATTTTAGTTTGGAAGGCTCCAAATTTATTTATTTTACTATAGTACGTGTTTGGCCGATATTCAACACTTTATTATTTCAATTATATCACTGGATAAATAAAATAAAATTACAGTCCGTTCACAGATTCCGGTTCGATATTTTCACCGTATCGATTACTTCAGTGGTTCTCAGTCATTTTTGGATAGGTACTAGAATTAAATATATATATATGAAAATAGTACAATTATGCATTTGTGACTTTCCAATCTTATAAATACAAAATGTTTTAAAACTATTTATACAATTAAATTGTTAATTATAGATAATGGAAAAAACTATTTAACATACAATTTGAGACAATGCACCAAAAAAATATTTGATGATATGAAATCTAGTACGTAGATCTTATTAATTCATTATATTATAATTATATGTGTCACCTACGACTCACATAGTATAGGATGTTGTTGGTCAACAGAGTGTGTAAGAAATCTAAAATAAAGATGACAATTACTAAATGTTAATTGATTTAAAATAAAAACTAATTATATATATATTTCTACTTTTAAACCTGTGAGATTTTTATTTCTTGTTTGACATTGTAATCAAATAACCAAAGCTGGATTTATCAAAGGGCCTGTCTAGGGTTGTAAAATCTTTAGGGCGGCAAAGTTTTAAGTGCTTTAAAAACATATATCATAAATTTATAATTTAATTACCAGAAAAAAATTTAATTGTAATATTCTTTTTTTATAAACTTGGAAATTGTATACTTATAAATTATGTTAATTACAATAGGTAATAAAAAATTATAAGATCGTAAATGTTTATCTTGAAAGTAAACAATACACCTAGTATAGTCAGTTGCTTAAGATTGCACACATTGTAATTTAAGTATAGTTATATGTTTATAAGGGAAGCAAACATGCTAAAATGATACATTAAAATCTGTGTGGCATTTCGTATAACTACTGTAGTATTATCAATATAGGTGTCAAGTTTCGTAATATATGTCTACTGTATGTTAGAACTTTGTATTATTATAATTATTATTATTCATAATTTTAAAAGTTGTTTATTAAATTAACTTAAACGTATCTGAATTACTTTATTAATTTGTTGCATTAAAAAATTTATTCAAGACAATATGTATCATTTGTTACAACGTTTAATAAATATTATATAGCTTCGATCATAAACATACAAGCAACGAAATCCCTTAAGCAAGTGAATAACCAACTAAGTGACATACCATGACCGCAGGATCTTTTTAAGAAGAACGATATTTTAAGTGAATTACTAATCAGTAATCACGTATTATATAATTTCTTAAATTTTAATATAAATTGTTTTAATAAAATTATAAATGTATATGCAATTTTAATGTACAATTTAATTTAGGATATAATATACATATAGTTATATTTATATAAAAATTAAATCTATTATATTGTTAAAACAATGATGATCATGGTTGCCTAGAAATGAATTCAATTTTTGATTTAGGCTTTATATTACAAGGTATAAGTGAATCACATTCACCACCTACTAAAATAATGATTATTAAAATACAATAATTTAGGTAGGTTAAATTATTATTTCAATAAAATTTTAAACTGCATGATTGAGAAGTAAATTTATACATAACTACCCGAATGTTTACTAAGATATGTATAAATTTTTAAGTAAATCCACATTATACACTATTATTAATAATTATTATTATACATTATTTATAACACTTTGATTATACATTATATCTTAGAAATCATTAAAGAAATACAAACGGATAAAGCAGCTAGTAAAAGTCGCTATCCAAAGTCTGTAGAGAGTGCTTGTCCGTGTGTGAATGAGAAACATGGGCGAAATTTGGGATATATATTTGCAGAGGCGAAAATTTGATTTTCAATAAACCTAACCTGAAAAGTATATCTTTCGGTCGGGATCTAAGACTACTCAACTCTTTTCCCGTCAACCAAAGAAAAAAAATAAAATAAATTACTCCTATGTGAGAAATTGTAAATGTCATGTAAATTTTTTTTATTTATTTTACTTTTTTTATTTTTTATTTAATCACTTCTTTCCACCCTGTCAAATTATAAACTTCATATACTTACTTTTATAAAAAAAATACAAATATTTTATTTTAAATATTTTTAAAGTATATTAATTCAACTTTTAATTTTACTTAAATTTAACTTTAATTGCATATAGACCTTCAATATAATGTATAATTAAAAAACGGCTTAAGAATCGAATAATCAATTGTATGCCAATAATACATTTACATTATAATATATATATATTATACAATGCATAGATATTTAGTAATAGTAGAGTGGTTGATTACCAAATAATGAGAAGGTTCCTAAATTATGTTATATAACTAGTAAAATATTATTGCAAATAATTATAATGTAACAAATTATTCGTTTTCAGTTTTTGTTCCAAAATTAGGTGATACTATGGAACACTATGTTGCAAAAGTTTCCCAATCTAAGAGAAGTAAGTATTTTGGAGCAATAAATATTTGTATTTAAGTAAAATTATAGTTTAATAGGCTAAGTTAGATAATAGGAATAAAAACTATACTTATTCGATTAAAATTAATTAAGTTTCTAAATTTGTTTCGTGTTTACTAAATTTGCTACAGGATTATTATAACCCAGTTTTGCAATAAAATATACATTTACAGAATATTCAATTTTAAAAATATAAAAAAATAATTATAAATAAAATGACTTTTTTTTAAATAATTAAGTTATAATTCATTTGTTTTGGTTTCATTTATATTTACATGAACACTTCGAACTTGTATTCTAGATTTAATCGAGAACAAAAACACCGATCCAATCAAATTATATTTTGAAAAAGTAATAGAAAGTAAGCCTTTAGTGTTTAAAAATAATTTTACATATTCAAGTATGTAATTTTAAATTCTAATTAGGGATTAAATTATAATAACATTTTTATTTTTAAGTATATCCTTTGTTTACTGACAATTTTATAAGTTATGAGGATCGCACTGAGAATACAGAGATTTGTAAGTATTTTATAATATAAATCAATTTCATGTATGTAACTAATTAATATCTACCATTTACTTTATTAGTTTAATTAAAATTATTATTTAATGTTCAAGTAGCTCGGTCAACTTTTGTGACTTTAAAATATTCGTTCTCAAAATTATCGTACTCTTAAAAAAAGTTTAATTGATAATATGTATATGATCAAACCATTAAACAAATAAATCATATTTTGAATTTATATATTTGTATAGGGATACCTATTTAATAACTTAATTTGTATTTATTTAATTTACAATTTTCTAGTTATCTAATTTTATAGAATAATATTATCATGTTTTTTTTTAATTTTTTTTTTTTATAAAAAATCCCCAATTTTCATTAAATAGCTTGATAGAAATATTATAATGTATTTGGATTTCGGGTGGATATCCAAAATAATAAAATATTATATTTTTGATTCTAAACGAAGCTGTATTAGATTTACAAATATGTTTATATATTTATGTAAAGTATACTTTTAAAGTAATAATTATTAGTAGAATTAAAAATATTGATATTTTATGTGTTTTTTTTTATAAATTTTGAAAACATTTTTTCGGTTAGAAATAATGGTTTGTTTACTATAAGTAGGGTATGCTTCGGTGGTAAATTGCACATTGTTGTTATTTTATTAAGCTCAATTTGTTTAAATATTTTCCATGATCTAAGTATAGCGCAGGGTTCGTTAAAGCCCTCTTAAAAAAGCTACAAGCCCCCTATTTAAAATGCCATCAAATACTTTATATTTACTTATTCATTTTTGCTTGGAGGTTTTAGCCCCTTCACTGATATTTATTACGCAACGCTTATATCATTGGGAGAATAAATTTTCGAATTTCAGTACTTAAGCCCCCCTGAAAAAATGTCTGCCATTCGTTAGCCTATCCAATAATTCATACGAACATATATTTGTAATTTTTAATGGTACTTGTTTGTTAAAGCCCCACCAGGAGACAAAATAAATTTATCGGGGTGACACCGTGTCACATACGAGTTGTTATTTAATGATTATTTATTTTCAGAACTAAAAATTGGAATATAAAAGATAAATTAATTATAATAAATATTATAAGTTTTCATTTATTTCTACAATTGGATCAGGACCACCAATTTCATGATTTATTTTATAATCGCGATACACATACCTCTCGTAAATAATTACTCCAATCGTCTACAGTATTTTGTCCGATATTTAATTCACGTTTACAAAATTGTATTGAAAACATTACGCAAGTTCAATTATTTATAAAATATAATAATTGTTTGAATTGATCATCTTGAACCTGGAAACCAATTATTGATTTTTAAACCATTTTCTTGCCTACAAGTTCTTTTTGACATCGCCCACGTTATCCCTTAATTATCATTTCATGATTACTTTTATACATTTTAGTGCTTTATTATTTTCACGAACATTGCATATGGTCACAATAACTAATAGTTATTCACAGATTATTTAGGTAAGCTAAAATTAAATGATTGTCAAATAACAACCCGCATGTGTTACCCCACATGGCGGGGAGATAAATTATCTATGGCGCGGTGGCGGGCGCTAAATTTTTTTTGTCATGTTGGCAAACAAGAACCGTAATTATTATTCAATCTAGATAATATTATGATTTATAGTATTTAATATAATCTGAGACTGAAGATCTTCGGTCACGACTAGCGAAAGTCACGAGGCTCATTTTCCATACAGTTATTCCTTTTCCAATAATCAACAGCTTGTTTACAGCACAGTCAGTTAATACAATGCAAATTATATAGTATAGACACATTGGATCGAAACAAAATCTGTTGGTGTTTATAATCTTCGACAGAATTAATTTATATGGGCTTCCCTGTTGTAGCTCCATTCTAGCTCATGAACAAAACATATCTACCCCATATTACACCCCCTGATAATAAATACTGGCGTTATATTCATCTTGTATTCCTGATCATTGCATTCAAATCTTAATTATAATAAAACACTAATATCTTGGAGGACCAAAGGGACGAATGAAGAACGTCCGGAATCGACTATCCCGCTTTTTTAAATTTGATTTCTTTAATAAATGTAATTATTTATATGTTATTTTTTATGAAATTAGTTTGGCTCAAATTTTCTCGAAAGGAATTTAAAACATTTTACGAAAGTAAGTTATGTAATTTAAGTATTAGCAACGTTATATACGAAAGCAACTCGTTTCGTGATTGGTGCAATTAGGGGGGTGCTTTGGATCCTAAGTCAAAATATGCACAACTAAATATCTGAATAAGTTGAAAAAAATTAAAACTAAATAATTTGTTATATAGGCTATAACTATATCAATAACACAATTTTATTCTTTTAAGTTATTAATATAACATTAGTGAGTTCTTAATACGCCTAAATGAGTCGGTGCAAGTAATCCGATATCTTTTAAAGTTATTTTTATATGTTTGTTTGTTTTTTTTTTACAGTGACCGTCTCGGTTAAAAAATATAGTTTTATTTTACTGCGTTTGGGGAGTTTAATATAACTATCACGGTTCTTATGATTAAAATGTTAAGGTATTGTAGTTTAAATTGGTGGACTCTAACCATATTTCGACTTGTTCGTATTTATTTATTATACATGTTATAATAAATTCAAATTGGTGTTATCTTATTTTCAAAGTGTACCACATAAAATTGTAGAATTTTATTTTTGGTCATCGACTTGCTACATATATACACAATGATATATGTTCATATAATTACAGCATACATAAATTTAGTTGGTAGAAAATGTTCACCCTCATCGTTATTTAACCCTGGGTAAAAATTTCGGGAATTATATAATGAATACAATTATAACAATTTTTTTCGCATTTAGTATTCCCGAAGCCATTTGAAGTATACCAGGATTATAAAAAAAGATTGGAAGGTAAGTTTGATCATGAATTACTTGTTTGAGGCACATGTTAAAATGTAAAGTTCAAAATATATTACGAAAACTGGTATTATAAATTATAGGCCTAAATTTCCTATATCATTAAATAAAAATGTTTTAGACTACGTATATAAGTTTAATTATTTTATTTAAGCAAAAATATAAAATAAAAACATAATTTATATTTTGTTAAGCTCAAATTAGTATTTTGTCAGAAGATGAATTCACATCTTATCAAAAAAGTAAGTTTTTATGACAAAGTGTATTGTTAATTTCATCTCATAAAACACATAATAGAACATAAAAATATGATAATCCATATAACTGTGTAAAATACAAGAATATTGTATATATTTTGGGGTTTTTTCATATTACACTACAAAATATTATTATATGAAATTAATAATTTAAAAACAAAATTTCCAATACAAATGAAACTATATCAATACTATCATACAAAATTATTTGAAATGCTATTGAAATGAATTGATTAATAAAATATGTCAAATATATATTTTTTTCAAATAATAATTAGTTAATTAATTAATTCAAAAAAGCTAATAAATCATATTACTATCATTGTAAACTCGTAACTTATTCAGTGTACCCGTATTTGCCCGAGACGTACGATGAATATGCAAATAGAATGAAATTATATAGTAAGTTAAATGTGTAAATAATATTATATTTTAAAATATTTAAAATAAAATTGATAACATTATATTATTATTTATATTATTTTTTATTTTATTCAAATAAAACATTTTTTCCACAAATGTATAATAATTCGTGTCATTTCGGATTTATCATTTGAAAACGTTAAAATAGTCTACTCAAATACTTCATAATCAATTTCCAAAATATTTAAAACAAGGCTGTTGAAATGTTCTTAATAAATTTTCCTAAAATTTGTACGTATTTATATTAACTTATATTATAATATATTTGAAAATATTATAAACCGTAAGTTGGATAAAATTGATTTTAGGCATTTCATGATAAATAAAAAAAAAATTTGATCTTAGGAATTTGATATTTATTATGAGAATTAAAAGACATATAATTTTTATTTTGAGAATTTTTTTTGAAACTGTTTCATTGATTTCAATATATTGTCTTCATTATGAACTTTTAATTTTTTCCCATATTTGTAATTTTTTCTCACTAATATTCAATATAATTTCCAATAATAAAAAAAAACGGGCGTCGAATATGTTTTACGATATTTTTTTTAACTATAGAAAATGCATTATTTTAATGATAATAAATGTTTGAATAGGTAGTTAAACAAAATTGTATTTTCATTTTTTATACGTCTATGTATTTTTTGCGTTAATTTAACCTTCTCATTGTCTGGTCGTATATTCAACTATGAAATGTTATTTAAAAAAATCTTTTTAATATTTATCAATAACATTCATTATTTTTTTAAAATTTATTTTAAAATTTTTAAAATTTTAAAATTTATTTTATCATTGTTTATCTTTAAAATAATTAGTTAAATACCAATAATTTTACTTAATCATTACTGAAAATTAATATACAAATCTACTCGTAGTTAGTGTTTAAATTAGGTTGAATTATTTCTTTGTATTTCTTAACGAATAATTTATAGCGAAGCAAAACCACTAAAAAATGATAAAAATACGTCGATGTTAAGGAATCTGATATTTTGTCGAAATTGATTTAAACATTTAAACTATATTTATGATAGCTTTAATTTAGGAACTAGATACATATTTCGGGTATTTTTATGTGTTTACTTTAAATTATAAAAACAATTTTGGAATTGTCACATTGATTTGATTATATTATTCAATTTTAACCTTTGAAAATTTCCTAATAGTGTAATAATTTAAGAATCTGAGCGAATCAAGGAATAAATTGGTTTTATGAAGTTTTTAATTTTTTTTTGCGTATGAAAACACTTTTTTCGATAGTTCGATTACCATAATTAGGAAATACTTTTAGTAGCAAATTTTCTTTTTCGTAGCTTATTTTTTGAATTTCTTAAATTTTATCTTTGGCAGAAGAAAAACTCTTACAAAATAGAGGAAAATCATCAAAATTACGATTTCGTTTATTTAAAATTTTAAAATTTTGTGATAAACATTTAATTTTGAATGTAGGTATTCTTAAATATTTTTTGAGTACTAACATGGGTAATGCACAATTTTAATAAGATATTAAAACTATCGGTGGTGTTATTTTTAAATAGAATAGACATTAAACTCTTTTTCCACAATTGTTTAATAATTCGTATCATTTCGAATTTATCGTTTGAAAATGTTAAAATAGCCTACTCAAATACTTCATAATCAATTTCCAAAATATTTAAATGACGACTGTTGAAATGTTCGTAATAAATTTTCCTAAAATTTGTACGTGTTTGTATAAACTTATATTATGATATATTTGAAAATATTATGAACCGTAAGTGGGATAAAATTGATTTTAGGCATTTTATAATAAATAAAAAAAATTTGATATTTATTATGAGAATTAAAAGACATATAATTTTTAATTTGAGAATTTTTTTTGAAACTGTTAGATTGATTTGAATATATTGTCTTCATTATGAACTTTTAATTTTTTCCCAAATGTGTAATTTTTTCTCAATAATATTCAATATTAATATATTAATTAAATTAAATAAAAGAACAAATAGGTAAATGTATATTTACATACCTAGGTAAGTAAGAAATTATGGAAGAAATATGAGATAGAGAGAGTATTTGGCAATTCAAATTAATAGCTTTTAGCAAAAAAAAAAAAGTTTCACATCAAAAAACCTTAGTCTAAATATAACAAAAAATCTACTAAGTATATTGTCAAAATACAGTCTTATATAACTGTGAAACCAAAATAATGACAACAGATGAAGGTAAAAAGCGTTTAAAATGTGGGCATATTGCAGAAAATTAATTTATAATATATAAGCTGGTAATAAAGTCACCAATAACGAAATGTTGTAAAGAATATCAAAAGAAAAACTATTATGGAAAAGTATGATTTAAAGGCAAAATAAGTGAATAAGCTATAAAATAATTTGTTTTCATAATACACACAAGGAATTTTTAGAACTTATTATATAGGAGGAAGTGTTGAAAGGAAGAATTATCTAGGAAAAGCAAGGTTGGAATACTTTGAATTTATAATAAAATATCAAGTGAAAAAGAAAAGAAAAGTAGGCAATACATGAAAGTAGATGATGGCTGCAAACTAAATTTATGTAGAATAATACTCTACAGAGATAAACAGATATTACAAAATAAAAATGTATATCAAATAATAACGTTCCTATATTATTATAGAAAGAAAGCCAGAATCTAAAGAAGTATTCATATATTTGAAGTCAAGTAAGCAATTTTCAATAGTTTAATAATTTATTATATTGAAACATATTGTATGGACAAATCGACACCAATATTATATGAAGTTAGAAAAAAAAAATACGATACCATATGTTTGCCTCAGTAACTAAATACAAATTTAGAGTTTTCAAATTTATATTCCAATTAATTTTTATTACCAATAAGTAAAAGGTTAGGTTAGGTTTTGTAATGTTTATGGAGTCACCTAAATATTCGTTTTACATCAATAAATTAATATAGCTGTCAATATATTTTGTTAAATCTCATCAAAATATTAAATTACACCTCTAGCTATTATATTGTTACATAAAATAATTTGAAAATGAATATAATTTACTACCTTGTAGATAAAATAAAAAATAATAAGATATAATATTATTTGTTCATATCCAATAATAATATTGTAAAACAATAAAAAATTTTAAATTGTTTAAAATTTTTAATTGTTTTTTTCATATTTTTGCTAATTCATTTTATAAAATTAAACTGGAAGAATATTCATATACTACTTAAGTTATTTATAAAATATTTTGAAAATCGTAAATCACAATTATTTATATAAGCTTCTAAAGTTAAAATGTTTATTATAATTAAATATTATGATATTTGTTATTTTGTTTTTAAAAGTCTAAGAACAATCTTTGGGTAAAAAAAATATTAATTATTAGAAACCACTAATTTCACTAAGGGAGGGAGGAATATCTGGAGTCGACATTCCCGCTTTTTATAATTAATAAGTATTTATTGACAGTAAGCTTGCAATATTGCATTATAAGGATAAAATATTAAGTAATAATTTTAATTGTTAATATAAAATTAATTTATAGTCAATTTTCTACGCAGTGAATTACTTGATTAGATTATTATAGGTACGATGATGTCACAAAAACAATAGAGATATAATACTTTTATAACACAGAATCCTAGTCTATAACTATAATAATAATATTTAATAATATATTATATAATATATTAATATATTTAATTAAGTATACAGATAACATATTTATTTTATTTTTAGGTTTTGCACAAGTAGATGAAAGTTTTGATGTTTATAGAAATCGCATTGATACACTGAGTAAATTATTTTTATTTGATTTAACAAATTTTATTTAATACTTACTTTATTACATATATAATTAATTTAATGATTTCCTATTTTTAGTAAATTCATCAAATAGTTCGAAACATGTGATAAACATCAATATATTTAATGAAAAATTTTTTGGTAAAAACAATTGCATATTATATTCATAAATAAATATAATTTTAGTATTTAATATATAATCCGGCACTACCTTCTTATCTCAATTTTCAAAAGTCCATAAATACAAATGAATGAATACATAAAGAAAATTAAAAGTTGAATATCATTTGAAGATATAAAATAAACTTCTTATTCTTAGTTATTTTTAAATATTTTATATCTAAATTATGAATGGGTAATTCATTATTGAGAAGGACAAATAACGTGTACTTCTCCGACCTGCATATTATAAAAATATTTATATTTTATCGATTTTTTTAGCATAAAAATTCACCTATTAATAATAGCAATATTTTTAATTTAGAACAAAATAAAATGAATCACGAAGAGTTCAAAAAATTCAAACAAAGTAAGAAAATATATATTATATTTATGTATCATCGATGATAATACCTGAATACACAATACGTTTAATGCGAAATAAATTTAAAAAAACAATGATGTTTTGTGTTATATAATTGTATCATAAATAGTACATGAAACCACAAATATATAAGTACTGCGATTAATATTTATTTTATTTTTAGGATTGCCAAAGCCATTAGAAAACCATAATGGTTATACAAATAGGATGAATAATAATAGTAAGGTTTTTTGTTCCGAACGATTTCTTTTTTTTAATCGTGAAAGAATTTATCAATTTAAACATTTAAAGATTTTATTAAGATTTAAAAAGTAAATATTATTATTATTATGAAAAAAATAAAATAAATTACAAGTCTTAGATACATTATTTTTTATGTAATGTTCATTGTACGTAAAATATTTCTAATTTACAACTGTACTGACTAAATTATTGTAATTATTCTACCTACGTATTAATCTTCCAACTAGTGGAGTCACCCTTTTCCTTTTACACTTTTATTGAGCTAGATAGCTAAATCTACTACCTCTCATCCATAATATATACTTGCTACCTTAATATCACTCTCTTTTTCATCTATCCACCATTTATTGTTCAGTCTTCTTTTACCTCTCTTATAGACTTATAGTATTGGTTAAAATATTATTGTGGAATTGAAATGCAGAACATATATTTTATTATCTGAACATAATTATGTATCATTTTATTTATCATTAAAATAATTAAGTATAGTAAAGATAAATTAATACAAATATTAGCAGGAATAACTCAATAATAGTCACTATATGTATTTGTTATTAAAATAAACCGAATAATTGTAATGTTATTTATTTAGATAAGTACGAATTAACACTAGAAATGTTTAATGACATACAACATAGTGAGTTACAAATATAATCATACCTATTATGTAAATAATAGTTAAAATATTTTTTTTTTTTGTCAATAATTATAGTCTATTTGCACAAGATAAACGATAAAATTGTTACGGCGAATATTCCTTAAATTAATATTATCTCACATATAATTACTTTATATCTATTTCTTTCTATTTGTAAAATAGTGTATATGCATTTTTAATTTAAGCTAATAAAATATAATTTAAACTAACTAATTCAATGTTTAAAGAAATTGTATTTTCTTAGTTGCCAATAGGTAACAACATATTATTTGTTACATAATGGTAAATTTATTATGATGCCTCAAAATATTCATATTATTGTTCATAAAAAAAAAAAAAAAAACATTTTCAATGGATAATTGCAAATATAATTACATTATTTAATATTTATTGACTATTTCCACCATACAATAAATCGTTCTAATATCGTTTAATAGATTACATTGTTTAATAATCTCTTTGTATTATATATACTATATAGATTGATTAACATTGTTTTAGAATAAGTATATTTTTTTTAAAAAAAAAAAAAAAAAAAAAAAAAAAAAAAAATGGTTAGCTCAATAGCCTAATTAACTAACCTAACTAAATGACTAATTCTACTTTTCGTTACAGTTTATCCATTAAAAAACGAATCGGAAAAAGTCTATAAGAACAGATTAAAAAAATTGTGTTAGTTACCTACAACATTAATATAATATACATTAAGATTGTTTCATATTTTTATTTTATAAAAACACACATTTCAATATAATTATTATTATAGATATTTCACCATTGATGAATCATAAAACGTTTCTAAATTGTAAGTTTTTTAAATTTCATTGAATAAGTAATTTATCTCAATTGATAAAAAAGTCTAATAAATAACAATTTTATTTTTACATATTATTTTTCCGTGAAAAAAACAATTTAAATAATTTTCAATTGTCTATTTATAAAATAATTAATCATTATATTTTTAAATATACACAATATTGTATTGAATAATATCTTAAAATATAATATTATAGTTAAGTAATACTGACTTGATTCAATTTAGATTTAGGTTCGACTATAATTTGTAAGTCAATTTTTTAAAGGCTTTACATCTATATTAATTATTTTTAATTATTGATATTAATATCTGATACAATCACTGACTTGATTTCATTTATCTCGGACCAAAATACTTATTAATGATACATTTTTATAATTTTATTACAATTATATGTAGGTCGTATTCAAAAAATAAATTATGAATCCTAACGCAATTATTTTTAATAGTTATCAATGTAGTATAAAAAAAAAAAAGCAAATGTATCATTAAAAATAACATTATTACATGATTGATTACAATTGTTTACATATATTTATAAATTAAAATTTATCTTAACAAATCAATTTATGATTTTGTAACTATTTTGTTCGTTAAATGCAGCTTGGTAGTCTTCAAATTTCTTCTTATGTTGTTGTTATGAGGACATTCCAAGATTATATGTTCGATCGTTAAATATGCTTAGCATTTATTGCGTGAGCGATCAGATTCTTTGGTGATTAGGAATTAATGCGTCGGGACGGAGTGTCCTATTCTAGTTCTTGCCATGGTGACTTCGTATCTTCTATTGAAGTGTGGTACAATGGTCCATTTCTTAGCGGTATTTTTAATTTTTTAAGTTTGTGGGTAAGTGAAATAGATTTCCAGTTATTGTGCCATATATTTTGAATGTTTATTGATTTATTTGAAAAATTATCTAGGATGTGCTTTAATTGTAGAAATGTGATTGGTATAGTGATTATTTTTTTGAAAGGTTATAAGTGCGAGAGTGTTGATTCCTATATTATTTAAAGCTTCTGTGATACATATGTAAGGTACAATAGTCAATACGTTTGATAAGATTATTTATTTTGATTGATTAATCAGTTTACGTATGTTTATAGTATGGTTATTTATCGAAATAAAGGGTTTTGATTGAATATATCATTAGTATTTCTTTATTTCCAAAGTATACGCAAAAGCAATTGTTTGATATTCTAGAGACGAATGAAATATTAACTGGATCAGTTAATGTATGATTTTTTATAATATTTGATTTGGGGAATACCATCTAATGTGTTGAATATAATAGCTTGGTCTTTTTTTTAGGAAATAAGTAATTCGCTGTTGTTTATGCAAATTTGTTTATGTTATCTTGTCTTGTTTTATTTATTTATTGGTGTTAATCGGTAGATTGGAAGTATTAATTTATGAGTATCTAAATTGTAGGTGTATTGGATCGAGGTTTTAGAAGGATTTAATTTAATTTTAAGTGTATTTAATTTGGATGTAATATTTGTGGTTATACGTTTTAAATATGGGTTGTCCGCCATGTTAAATGAGGTAGATATGTTATAGTAGTTTTTATATGCCATGATACCGTATATATTTATAGATATTACCGAAAGACCAATGTGTGGATGTATATACTCCTATCTGAAACTTTTAAATACGGAAAGCGAAAAAACACACACGAATAGTCACTTCGGTTAAGTTTTTATTCGAAGTTATTACTTTCATACAATAAATAAAATTATAGGTACCTGCATAACCTTAACATTAAAATAAAATTAGTTTTTATAAAATAAATACGACTTTAATCAAATATTACTTTTTTAAATTTAATATTTATTATTGAATTTTGTTCGTGTATATGATAATTTACCACCTAAAATACTTATTAGTCATACATTTATTCAAATACTTTAATATAAATTAATAAAAATAAATAATCGTATTAATATTTTTATGTTGTTGTTGCTGACAATATTATATTTATTATATGTATATCAATTATTTTTTATTTAAAGCGATATCCTGATATTTAAGATAATTTCATACTTAGATAATGTTGACAAAAGGTTCATCATTTTGATATCTTTGTCAAACAATTGTACTACATTGAGTATCTACCAAAAGGTTTTATAGGAATTTAGGTACTAACATTTATCATTATGTCTTTTTATAATTTTATGATTTAATTTTCAGCGTTCGAAAACGACATAGTCAAAATATAACAGTTAAGTAAGAAAGTCTCTAAAAATTAATACATACAATATAATATCTTTATCCTGATCATTTATCTAAATAAATATTATATTGTATTCATAGTTTTATAGAATAATTAAACATATTATAATTATATTGTTTAGGTATTCTACTTAGATAAATATATATATATATATAAATTTATATTTTAGTTGTTATATATTTCTTGAATGTTTCATGTGTATACAATTTTAAAGTGATTATTTTAAGTTATATTTTATATATAATTGTTTAAATTTAATTATACAAATCGCCTCAACAACAAATTTATTTAATTGAATCCATAAAAAATTAAATAATTAATTTAAAATTTCCTTCAAAAGGCAATTGTTTTTAATCCGTTCTGTTTTATAATATGCAGTTAGTAAACCTAAATTAACATGATATTTCACACCTGATAATTTATGAGTGTTTGATTTTCTGGAAAAAAAGCTCGAATCCCAACACATAATAATTCAAATTGTATTTAAAAGTTAAAACAATTATATGAAGAATAGAGAGTTAGACAAAAATAAAATACAAACAACAGTCATCTGAAGCTAATCGACATCCATTTAAATTATGTAGTTGTACATTAGGATTCTAAATTATTACATGATTTAATAAGTAAATAAAATAAAGATATACGTCCTGTAATTGCATTCGCTTAAATGTAGAAAAACTATTATTTATCATAATAATATATGTTTAACCTAAATTTTAGTATATTAATTAGAATACTTATTTTTTATATTAAAAAAAAAAAAAAAAAAAAAAAAAACAATTAGTGTTAGAGCAATTGTTTTGGGAAAATTCTTTATATAAAATATTATGTTCTTTAATTAAGCCTATTTGTGTTTTCATCGTATTTGCTTAGGTTTTTGAGTAAAATACCAAATACCATAAATCAACCGTCTTTTGCCAATTTTAATCCTCATGAGACATGAGGTTTTGAGAAAGTTGAGTTATCACCAAATTTCAAGTGAATTATCTTTTAATGATATCGAATATATTGGGGAGGGTTCCTATCTAAAGAATGTTTTTCTCTTTCTGGGAGAAAGGAAAATTCAAAATTTGTTTGATGTAAATCTTAATAATATTACTCGTATGCTTGACTTATAGACAATAGAATTAAGTTAATTTTGGTAGATAAACGGATACATTTAAGAGCATGATTTTGCAATAAATTAATTATAAGAACTCTAATTAAATAAATCTAAGTGTTAGTTATCAAAAACTTTGGTGTAATAAGTTGATATATGTCAACTTGGTATATTAAAATTATTTATAAAATTAAAATATTGAACTTAAAATATAATTTGTAAAAATATCGTAATAATTACTATCACCCTATATATAATTATTGATACGAAGATCTAATATTAATTATTTGGATAATGCAAAAATTTAGTACAATTTCTATTTTTTAATGATTTACTTGATTAAATACAGGCGTAAGAAAATTACCATTCAAAAATCAAAACATTTATATTGCTGAAATTCATAATATAGAATATAGATGATAATAAATGGATATTTAATTAATCGTAATAAACAATTGTAATGTAAATTTAAGTAGTTATTATTATTTTATCTTTTTGTTATTCATTAAATCTTAAGAAAAAATGAAATTTATTTTCATTACATATTCCTAATTATTTTAGACTAATTATTAATTACTATGTTATATTAAGTAAATAATATTTTCATGAAGAACCACTCAATCAAATAAACTTCAAAAATACAAACTATATTTGTTTTTTTCTTACCAATCCGTATTTAATAGTTAAATAATAAACTTTATCAATGTTTAACAACAAATTATAATTTTATATTTACTCTTTGATATCATTATCAAAAAAATTGTAATTTGTTTATACCATGCACTTATAAATAATTATCATATACTATAACATTCAAATTGAATTAAATTTAAAAAATCAATAAAATGTTTTTCCTATTGAAAGAAGTAAGATTTTTAAACGAAAAATTAACGTTTCGCATGTTTTTTTTTTTAATTAGTTAAATGAAGTTTTTCTATAAATTATTTAGTTAAATTAAAATGTAATAGTTCAATGAAAATATAAAAGTACCTAGTACTTAATTTGAAAACAAAATTAAATTTTAATTTCTGAGTAAAGTGAGATATGATATTGATATTAAATTGGTTGGTAGTGTTTTTTTTTTTTTTATATGTCCAGACACTTTATTGGGTGCACAAAATGATCAGTAAATTATATATATTTGACTGAGCTTTGCTCAGAATAGTTCTTTCGAATGAAATATCATTACATTCAAATATTAATTACAATATAGGTATAAACACAATAATATTCCACCACTAACCCCTTCAAATATGTATTCCAACTTCTGGACAGTCAATAACTGACAGTCTTTTAAAGAATGAATATAATAATATATACGTAAATTAATTTTTAAATATAAAATATATTTTCATTTTAACTTCAATTTTTTCACATTTTCAAGTATCTATACACACATATTAACAAATTTTAAATATAACTGGCTGTTTTTGCGAGTTTAATAAAAAATTTAACTGATTTAATATAAAAACATTTTATTTGCAATAAAAGTCTATAATTTAACTTATCTATACATGCTTAAAAATAACTAAGTAGGTATTTTATGAAAAAATATAGCTCGTTTTTTATCTGTGGGTTGATTCCGTGTATTACGAGTTCTCTAAGCAATCCTTCGTGTCTCATTATATGATCTATCCATTCGTTTCGTCTTCTGACTATGTTATTCCATAATGACTTTTCATCTGATATTCTTTCCAGTACTACGTTGGTTACTCTGTCTATCCAACTTATCCTTAGCATACTTCTATAGCACTACATTTTAGACGCCTAAAGTCTTCTTTTTCTTCCATTGCTATTTTCCATGTTTCACACTCGTAAAGGGCAATGCTCCATACATACGTCTTTAATAGGTTTTTCTGATTTTTGCTTCTTTCCTCATGCTTCTTAATGTAAATATAGTTTTATTTTTGTTAAAAGTTATTTTAGCTTGACAGATACATTTTATAATTTCACTTCTGTTTCTTCCATCGTTGCTGATTGTGCATCCCAGGTATGTAAATTCATCTACTCGTTCTATTGTTTGGTTTCATATTTTTATCTGTATTATTGTATTATTTTTCCTTTCACATAAGAGTACTTTTATTTTCTTCACATTTATTCTTATTTCTAACTCATTTTCGAATGTTTTATCCATAGCTTTTATTAGTTATTGATGCTATGTCATTGGAAAAACGTAACATACTTATTTTTTGTTCGTGTGTTATTATAATGTGTTATTAAAAGACAATAAAATATATTTTTTCAATAAAGAATAATAGTTGTGAAATGTATATTATTATTTTTTATCTTTTATCTTCATCTAGATTAATTTTTAGTTATCTATTCTCAACACTGGTTATCATCGTCGCTTCGATGCCGGTGTATTCTGTTATGTTTCCGTTGCTAGGTGTTTGGCAATTGTAATTTGTATACCGATCATCGTAGTTTAATAGAAATTCCATAGACAGCGGTTCAGTCGTCTTTTGGTTTTCTAATAAACTACGTTCTTGTTTGATTCAATAAATTAAAAAGACAAATAATTATTAGTTGGTCATGTTTCTTGTGTTACACCATATTTTATACCGTTTCCAATTTTCCAATTACCAGGTTCCAAGTTGACTTTCTCTAGTGTATTTATATAGATGGACAAGTGGTTCTTAACGGGGACTACAATGACTATTTGGGATTTTGAAAGGGTGGAAAACTAATGAATCTGAAATTACGAAAACAAATTTAGGAAGTAATTATATCAAAACTGGTACATTTTTTTTTTTAAAATACTAAAAAATGGATTTACTCTATAATTCAAAAAACCGAATAGTCGATCCTTGAAATTAGTATTGAAATGTTAATATGTACTATTTTAAAATAGATTTGAATGTTAGAATATTGCAACTGAGTGAAATTAAGTCAGATGAAGTTTAATAAAGTTTATTTTTATACATTTTCTTTATTTATCAAATCATGTACAACAGAAAAACTTTTTATCATAAAATGTTTTCTTCCAAATTTTGAAAATTTCTGCATGTTTACGCGGAGGACTAGTGAGCATAAAAACTCATAATAACAAACAAAAAAAAGTGAAAAGTGAAAAGTTAAGTAACAAAAAATTAAAGGTTTATACCTGTTTAGATAGGCAAATTAAATAGTATTTATGGTTGTAAGATAAGTGGTTTGATTTAAAGGATAATGTTTTAACATTATTTGCGAGTTTTTCGAGAGGGAAATTATGTAGTTAAATTCTAATCAAGTTTGAGTGATTGTTCTTCGAAATAAATGATCGATTGATTCACTGCAAATTTTGCCGTAGTAAAGAAAAAACAATGACAGAAAATAAATCAAACAACAATATTGTAATATAATCTTTGTATTAATTATATATTTTTGTGTATAATAATAATTATACACAAACATCATAGTTAATATTAATATAATTATTATAATCTATAAATTTAATGAGCACATTATTTACTATTGACGGAAAGAAACGGGGACAGGACAAACGCTTTATCGCGAAATTTGCGATATTAACGTGAACAGTGTTGTTATAAATGATTTTTTTTATTTCATTATAAAAACTTTAAAAATGTTAAAAACCTAAGGAAACAAAGTATCAACTAAACAAAATCTACCAATAGTAGGTAATCAGAGAAACATCTTCTATAAAAAAAGTGCTTTCAGACATACATTTATTATATTTCATTTAGTTCTCTTGATTTACTTAAATGTTCTAAATGTATTAATTTTGAAATAAATTAGGTAAATTATAAATTAATCAAATTAAGAACATTTTAGGATTAAATATGTCAGGGCATGAAATATCAAATATTTCTTATATAAATATATCAGCTAGAAAGATACATAAATGGCATTGATTATATCATATATGCGATAGGACAATTATAAATTACATTACAAAAGTGTATAAGTACCAAGTGCATATCTTACCTCCACCAAATAGCGCCCCACTATTTTCTTTATACTCAATTTATTATCTCTTGTCGGTTTTTTTTAATAAATAAAATACCTATAACCTTGATAATTTACGTTCAAATTTTATTTTATTTTTATTTTTTAACGGCTCGATTTCAGTATAAAAAATTTAACTATCCAAAATATCAGACCAAATATAATAGAATAAGTTCCCCTCTTTTAATGATTCTAAAATTTTAATTTAAAAATTATTAAGTAAAAAGAAAAACAGTTGGTGATGAACGTACTCCTCTTAAGACAAACAACGATTGTTGTTAACAACAGTTATCGAAATTTACACAAGGGATTGGCTCGTAGTTTTAATAATGAACAAAATAATGCGTTCTAATGAAAATCATATTGGATTAATGTTTTTGAAAGTATTTTGCAGTTCAGTTGTGTATAAACTAAAAAGAAAAAATAGACTTTAAAAAAATTCACATAATGTTTAAGTTTAAATTACTTTTTCTAAGTCTGATGATTATAAAACTGCCATCATGTTCATCAAGAAATTACACAAGTAAATATCTTAAAAATATTTTTACACAATAATTATATATGTATTATTTGTCTATATTACAATTTAAGCCTAAATATTTTTATTTAGATTTATTTATAATGAATGAATCAAGTGAAGATTATGTCAATAGGATGAGGGAACTAGGTAATCTAGGTTGCATTATATTGTAATATTTTTAAAATGCTAGTATGTTAATGATAAATTTATCGGATAGATTCAATCTAATATGAATACATACACATATTAATTTGAAATAGGATAAATTTTAAAATTCTTAAGACAGAGGTAGAAAATAGTTTTTTCAACAGAATAATAAGAATTTTGTATTGTAGAATTTGTCTTATTACAATATACAAAATAAAAAATAGGTATTAAAAAATTTATAGGCTAATATAATATTTGAACCATTTTTACGTTTTGTACCTATTTTTAAATGCCTATTTAGGAGGTATTTTTTTTTTTTTGCTGTAAAATACAAAAATGAATTTGTAACGAAAACTTCTGATCATATGAAATCCTCAAAACTGCTTTTATTTTATTTTATAGATTTTATTAGATTTCTTAAATCAGTACCTATAGAAAGACAAAACTTTCGTATTTAGTAACTTTTACTTTAGTATTTTCCTAAAAATCTATAAGAACTAAAACATGTTTAACATTTAAAATAAAAAAAAACATACAATAATAATTTTTTTTTATATACATAATAAAATATATTATAGAGTTAAAATAATTATATGTTATATAAATTATAAATAATATTTTTGTTTGCAATTTCATTTTTTCCATTATTTTTAATAGGTTTCTGTCTAAATAGAAAATAATAAAATATTGTTACAGTCATACAATAAAGTATATTTTTATATTTCTAAACTGAAATCTAAATGTTACCAAGTTAATAATAGGAATATTTGTATACATATAAAATAATTATATTTCTATTTCATTTGATACTTTTAATATTTATTAATTTATTACAGATATATACTTTAATTTTTCGTGTTATATAATATAATAATATAAAAATATTAAAAGTGCTATAAATATCACAATGGATATACCATAAATATGTTACCACAAAATACTGACAATTAATAATAACACCACAATTGTCTATTTATGATTTTTATTTTTATTTTTTAGTGTTTGTTTAAATTAAAAATTTATTTTTCTACAGTATAAAACGTATATAATTTTGTGTTTTATACTATATCGTATTATACGTCTCAATCCTGATATTTTCTAACTAAATATAATCCTTTGAAATTTATTCATAAATGTTTAATAACTTGCATTTTGGTTTAAACACATCGAAAATTTTACACATACATAATCATATACTAAATCTATTCACAAAATATTATGAAAATCGTTACAATTTTTTTTTAAAAGTTTTTAAAATTATTATCTTTAGCAGTTTTAAATATTATATTCTATGGGGTTCTAATAGACAAAAAACATGTTTTCAAGTATAAATAATGGTCGGATTCCCACGAGGGTATGCTTTTGCAATTGTGTTTCGAGTAAGTGGTGTTAGGCCATTTTCTGATATTTTGTGTCCTAACAGTTCTATACTCTGTGCAAAGATTTTGCATTTAGCTGTTTTTAATGAAAATCCATATTGATCTAAAATTTCTAATACGTTACATAGATTTTATATGCAGATTTAAAATTTTGACCAAATGATGCTAAATCATCAATAAATATTATAACAGATTTGTATAAGTATTCTGAGAATGCTTTGTTTAGTTCTCTTTGAAATATTGCACTCGAATTTTTTAAACCTTGGGGCAATCTGGTAAAAGTCATTAGTCTGTGAACTGTAGTAAATGCTAACATATATTGTTGGTCTTCTTATTTTACTGGTATCTGAAAGAAACCACTGTTTAAATCGAGTGACGTAAAGTATTTCGATCCTTCTAGACTACGAAATAGATCTATTGTTCTAGGTAATGGGTATTGGTCTGGTAGTATTATATCATTGAGTTCTTTATATGAAACTACTAGTCTGTATGAATTTTTTTCTTTTTTACGAACAAGGAATGCTGGTGAGGCAAAGTTTGATATGGTACTCGTATGTCTACAATATCTGCTTGTATTAGTTTGTCTAATTGTATTTTTAATTCTTTCCGTTGAGTGGGTGAAATTCTGTGTGGTGGATTGAATTTCGGTTCTTTCGCATTAGGATTTATTTTTATTTGACAAGATTCAACTTTTGCAGCTTTTATTTGTGTTGTGTCCGTAGAGAATATGTGTTTGTATTGTTTTAATAGTATTATTGTTTCATTATGTTCTTTAGGTGTTAAATGATTTGAAACGAAAATTTGTGTTCCTTCATTATCGTATATTTGTTCATTATCTAAAGTATTTATTGTGTTTATTATTTGTGGTACATTTCCTTGCCTTGCATTAGATTCAAAATTGTATCGATTTATAACATTGTTTAATAGTATATAATTTTCAGTGCATATTATTTTCGTTGGTATCTTGTTGGATCTTTTATCATTACGTATTATTGTTCCTGGGCACCAGTGTGTTTTATTATTTAAATGGTATAATATAATTGGTGGTCTATGTCCTGTTCCATATACATAGCCATATATTGTTTTATCAATATATATATATATATTGTTTTAAGCTAATTGATCGTCATACCACCAATAGTTTGGTAATTTATGAAGATTTAATAATTCAAATATATTGGATAATGTGACAATTTATTTTGTATTATTGTCATTCATTGCATTAATTAATGCGTATAATTCACAGTTACCATCGGATAAGACATTTTCTCCCTTATGGTACCTTTTGAATACTTCAACAAATTGTGGGTATTCAATTTCTGTTTCTGTATTTTTTTGGCTGATTTCTTTTATGCGTTTGTATGTGTTTTTTATATTTGTTATAATGTTTGATTTTTTGTTCTCTGGTTTATTATAATTATAACATATTAATATATTGATTTATGTTTTATTAAATATTTCGTATATCATATTCTTTATTATATCCCATTGTAATTCCTCATTAGTTAAATTCGTAGCTGATAGTGATATGTATGTATCACCATTGATTATAGATGTAGATTTTTAATTATGTAAATTATCAAATATGTCTAAGTATGAAGTGGGTGAATTATATTTTTCCTTTGTTATAAGGTAGTGTATTGTTCTTCGTTCTGTATTTATTGTGGTTATTTAACCGGGAATTAAATTTGTATTTTCTAGAATAAAAGACATGTTTCCATATTTTTGTGTTAACTAATTTGATAATTCAGTGTTGTGTTGTAGATCAGCAGATATACAGTGTGCGATCGTATAGTGTGGTTTCACGTTTAAAATATCTTGTTATCTTGTTATCTTTTTTGCTTCTTTAATGTTTTCTGAGATTTTTGTTTCTTTTTCTTGGTTCTCGACGGTTTTTACTATGGGTGGAAATTTGTTGTTCATTATTTTAGTTTTGATACTATTGTTTAATGCTATAATTTCTCTTTTGTAGTCAATATTTGCTTTATTGGCAGATAAGAATTCATTGCCTAATATTATTATACTGCTTGAATTCTTTATTACACATACTGTTAGTATAAATTTGTGTTGATCGATTATTAATTCTATAGTTGTTGTACTTAATAATTTTAATGGAGTTTTGTCTGGTCCTGATAATTCGTAGTTGTGTGTACGACTTATAAATCTTATGTCTATTAAATCAGGACGTATACAGTTTATGTTTGCTCCTGAATCAATAGTTACTTCAATGTCTTCATTTCTTAATTTTTCAATAATATAAAGAGCGTTTGATTTTCTATTTTCATTTATTATTATGTGTATTGGATCAGGTTTCGATTTTTTTATTGTATGTGGTGTTTCTGGAATAGAAGGGTAATACAAAATTCCAGTTTGTGCATTTGACCTTATTACATGTTTTTTTGATTTGTATAATTTTGACTTTTTGTGTTGCAGTTTCTACCGTATGATATCTTTTGTTGCATTTATCGAAAATTAGTATCCATTTTCAATCTGAACTTTTATGATTATTTTTATGACAATGTTCACACCCATGTTTTTTTTTCAAAGTTTTGATTGTTGTGTACTTGTTTGTAATTGTTTCTATAATTTGATTGTTGTACACATTTATTTCGATAATTATTTTCACTTTTCTTTTGTTCAAGATCATTGTAATTATTTCTCACTGAATTATAGTTATTGTTGTAGCTAATAATATGGGAATTGTGTTGAGCAAATTCCTTTCCGTACTTGTTTGTATTATTTTGATAATTGTTTGAGTTCCTTGACCAATTGTTGAAATTTTTATTGGAATTAATATTTTTTATTAGATTTTCTAGTCTAAAAACTTGTGATGTTAGTTCGTCGATTTTTTTATTTTGATTCTTATTGTGGTCTATGATATTTATATGTTCTCTTGTGACTTGTGTTCTTATTTCGTCGGGAGATTGATTAGATTTGGAAGTTTTCTATACCGAATTTCATCTAGTTGGTACTTTATTAAGCTCTATTTTTGAATTTCCCAAAAGTTTTTCCTTTAGAAGCGGAAAATTGGAAATTTTTATAGGTTTTTATTATATTTTTTATCTAATGTAGAAAACTATTTTTAGGGTTCAAAAAATGGTTCCATTACCACAAATAAGGTACCCTTTCCATACCAAATTTCATCTAGTTGGTACTTTATTTAACTCATTTTTCGAAATTCCCAAAAGTTTTTCCTTGGAAAGGAATGACAATTCCTTAAATATTGATCGTAGGGATTTGAAATTTATTTTACATATTTACATAAAAATATGTGTAATTTACATTCGTAGTAAATTTTGAAATGGATTATCAGTATAATATATTGCACTATATTTAGATACGCTCAGAATCGTATTTTCTAATGCGATATTATTGCATTCGAATCTTAATAATTGGCCTTCTCACTTTTTTAATTTCGTGATAACTTATTGAGTTTTAAACGTAGGGACTTGAAAGTTTTTTTTAATATCAACATAGGTAATATACAAGTATGGTACAATTTTGGATCGGATCGGTTGATTATTTGGCCAAGTACAAAATTTTGAACTTTTTTCAAAAAATGTTTAATGTTTCTGGCAATTTTTGGTTTATCGCTTTGAAAATTTTGTCAAAGTATAATCATATACTACTTAATCTTTTTACAAAATATTTTGAAAATCGTGACTGACAATTTTTATTTATAGGCTTTTAAATAAAAATTCTCTAAATTAATCGAAAGCAAATGATTGTCAAATAATAACCCGCGATAAGTTTTTATTGTCACGTTAGCAAACAAGAACCGTAATTATTAATACATCTAGGTAATATTATAATTTATAATACTAAATATAATCAGAGTCAAACAATCATCAAATACGTCTCGAGGATCGTTTTCCCTACAGCTCTTCCGTTTTCAATTCTCAACAGCTTGTTTATAGCACAGTCAATTTATAAAATGCATTTTATAGAAATTAGACACGCTGAAATCAAAACGCAATCTGTTAGTATTTATTATCAAAGAAATCATTAATTTATTTAGGCTTCTCTGTTGTAGCTCCATTTTAGCCGGTGAACAAAATGTATCTATCCCGTATCGCATCTCTGGAAAAAAATCAAGGCGCCGTGCCTAATCATCGCATTCAAATCTTAATTATAATAAATCATAAATACCTTCGAGGACCGATGAGACGAAGGAAGAATGTCCGGAAACGTCATTCCCGTTTTTTTTAAAATTCAAAATACCAAATTTAAATTCTTTAATCAATTTAATTATTTATTTGTTATTTGTAATGAAATTAGATTGGCTCGTATTTTCTGAAGATGAATTTGAAACATTTTACAAAAGTAAGTTATGTAATATAACTTATATTAACCTAACCTAGCAATGGTGTGTATGAAGGTCATTGACACAACTAGGGGGTACTTTAGGTCTTACGTCATTTACGCCTAAAAAACACATAAAAAATTTAAATAAGTTGAAAACAATTAAAACTAAATAATATTTTATGTAGATTATAACTATAGCAATAACACAATATTAATCTTATAAGGTTATAATATAATGTTAGTGAGTTCTTAAGGTATAAAAAAATAATAATATAATTTTTTACGGAATGTGATTAATTTATTGTAGTGATATTTTAGTATAGGTACTAATAAGAAAACAAATTACAATTATAAATATACAAATATATTAAAAAACCATCGAATTATTTAATTTTTCATATAGGCAAATTAATGTTATGTTGGATAGAGGGATGAAGCGCTCATATTCTCATATTCCCTCATTTCTCTGAGGACAGAAGGGGCGAAGAAGAAACGTCCAAAATCAATTTTTCCGCTATTAAACATATTATTTTTTAGGACCCCCCAAGAAAATGTTGAAAATCCACTACTGCACAGAGTTGCACCAACAATAATATTACATTTTTTCTTTAAATTTAGTTGATCATAATATCATATCTCATACAATATATATATATATATATATATATATATATAATTTAAACCTTATATATTTATTTATTTTTAATAATTTTTGTTGACATGTTAATTTTTCTCACTTCCAAAATCTAATTCTTTATTCCGCATATTAGCTAAATGCAGATAGGTATTTCATTAATTATCATACGGATCAATATTGATGAAATTAACGAGACATTTAGTTTAAGTACAATTTAGATCGAATTCTTTGATATCTAGAAAAATAATTCTTTCACGAGATCTAATAAAATATACTCGAGAAGTATATTTATATAATTCCAATCATTCCTTGAGGTCTAAACGCAAATCATCCAATAATAATTAATCTAAATCAACATTCAGATCATAACTCTTAAGGTCTTAATATTTTTTTAGATCATGATGTCATTTATATTTTCTTGCATTTAATAGATGTTTAAATTACATATTATTATTATTATTATTTTTATTTTTTTTTAATTAATTCCATAAATAGTTCAACAACAAATATCTATTTATTTATTAAATTTACTCAACATTTTAATGGTAAAAACAATTACATATTATATTTAAAAATTAATATAATTTTTTTAATCTACTATAATGTATGATGTATAGAACCTTTAATATGTAAAAGTTATTTATTTGAACTTGATTTATTTATTGATTTTTGATTTTTGTTAAATAAACAAAAGTAAATATTACTGTTGAAATTTAGACCAACAAAATAATCATATGAAATATAATTTGATAAATTTGTAAAATTTTGTATTTAAAATATTTTATTGTTAAAAATGTGTTAATAGTGACATTAGTAATAATACAGAGACACAATTTTTTTAAGAGCCTTCCTTTACTTACGGATTTACGTACATGTGAAACATATTGTGAACTACAAGGGCAAAATCTACGTTCAACTTTCTCGAAAGAAAAATAAATAATATTAATTTTTAAGTGCTTAGAGTTGCCAAATATCTAACTCGGCACTACCTTCCTACCTCAATTTTTCAAATTCCATAAATACAAATTAATGAATATATAAAGGAAATTAAAAGTTTAATAAGATGTGAAAATATCAAATAATCTTCTTATTCTTAATAGTTCCTAAATACTGTTTATCAGATAGTTCTATTTCGAATATAAGTAAAAGAAATGTAAATAATATAAATATGAATCTGCTAAATAGGTTATAACTAAATATTTTATATCTAAAATATGAAATAGGTTATTCATTATTGAGAAGGACAAACAACATCTCCGACCTGCATTTTATAAATATTTATATTTTATCGATTTTTGGAGCATAAAAATTTACCCAATATAAATAATAATATTTTTTTTAATTTAGAAAAAAATAAAATGAATCAAGAAGGGTTCGAAAAATTCACACAAAGTAAGAAAAAAATATATGTATAAATATATCATCAATGATATTACCTGAATGCACAATACATTTATCGCGACATACATAAAAAAATTATTATGTTTTGTGTTATATAATTTTATCATATAAAATTCCTGAAACCACAAATATATAAGTTCTGCGATTAATATTTATTTTATTTTTAGGATTACCAAAACGATCAGAAAAGTATCCTGAATATGAAAGTAGGATGGCCATTAATAGTAAGGTTTTTTTGATTCAAACAATTTCTTCTTTTTAATCGTAAAAGAATTTATCAAGATTTTATTAAGATTTGTGAAGCGAATATTATTATTATTATGAAAAAAAATAAATAAATTACAAGCCTTTGATTTTTAATTTATATGTAATGTTCATTATATGTACTTAAAAATAGAAATGTACTGACTATATTATTATTATTCATTGTATTACTTTTACAATTAGTGGGTTGACCTTGTCTTCCTGCACCTATATTTATCTAGATCTCCTACTTCTCATCCATTTATACCTGTCCCCTTTATTTCATTCTATTTTTCATCTACCCACCATTTATTGTTCAGTCTTCTTTTACTTCACTTATAGTCTTAATTATAATATTATTGTGGAATTGAAATGAAGAGCATATTATATTTTATTATATGAACATTATTATATATCATTTTGTATGTCGTTAAACATTTCTCGTGTTAAACCGTACTCGTCTAATT
>CM023361.1:32546147-32612724 GCA_013282895.1 Eriosoma lanigerum | reverse complement strand
GATGAAATTTACTATCGAAAGCATATCCTATTTATAGTAATCGGGTCATTATTTCTACCCAAATAAGTATTTTCATACATAAAAATAATTGTAGAACCAAATTATAAAATCTAAAATGATATCAGACATTAGGGTAGTGATCGTTAACGATATAACTGTTTACCGTTACTATTAGGGCTAATATAGGGGGATGACAGATAAAAATCCTTTCATCATGAAATCCATGGTCCTGGAGTAATTTGTATAATTGTTTAGTGATATACCCTACATGTCCTATTATGTGTGGAGTAATTAAAAACTAGAATATTATGTTACACAAATAAATATATAATAGTGATAACATTAAATGCATACGTATCATCTATCTTTTTTATAACATAAAATATGATCATTATATACCTAGTAAACGTGATTACAATAGTTTAACACTTATATTTACTTGCGGAAGAAATATACCTTTCTACTTCAAGTATTTATAACATTTTTTTGATGTTAAATTCTTAATTAATCATATATTCAAATATCATAACTTATATTTGTTTTAGTGAACGCCGAAGTTGGGGAAAAATATGATACATATAAAGCAAGAATGGATGTACTAAGTGAGTCCCTTTTCTATAATAATACAATGCAATGTAATTTATCATCGGAAATATAATAAGTCCTATTTATCAAAGATTTTATACTTTGAAATAGTTTATTTAGAATATAAATTAGATACCATTTACCTTATGTTACTTAATTGTTTCTTTAGATATGATTCCTATGTCTAAGGAACATTTTATATTTTATCAAAACCGTAAGTCATTTTAATTATAATAATATAAAAATACTCTTTTAAGTAAAATTTTATAAAAAAGAAGATAACATACAAGTTGCTATAAATAGTTAAGGTTTTTAATAGAACATAAGAAACTTCTTAGAACTGTAAAAATTCTTAGAAGACTAAGTTCTCTGAGGACTGTAGCTTCAAGTTTATTATTTTCAATCAAATAATAGCATAACATGGTGCCTACCTATTAAAATAATAAAGTTCGTATATTACTATTATAACGCAACTAATATAAAAAGTTAGGATTTATTTCTCATTATCATTTACAATATTTCCTGTAAGCTATTAATGTATTATCTACTAGGATTACGTATAATTTATTATTTATTAAAATATATCTTTATTTTCAGTTACTCCAAATGCACACGAACTCATAAGACATTATGTAATAAGAATAAGACCATTATTGGACATAGAATTAGTTGATGGTCTAAGTAAGAATATTAATTTACAACATAATGATTACAACATTCGATTATATTATAATCGAATTGTGTGTATAATTTGAAACAAAAACTTTTATAAATAATGGATCATTGTAATTTATTTATTGTAATTTTAACACTGATGTAATATTCATCATCTATAAAAGAACATTTTTTTTTTTTTTTAATAATAAAAGAATATAATTATAATTGAACTAACGAACAAAAATAATAGTAGTTTATATTTTTTACTATAAGAGTATAAAAGAATCACTAAATTATTTGATCAACATGCAACAAATAGAATTCAAGTTCTTTACTTATATCTGTGTATACTCCAGAATGTTATCTTCTGTGCATATTCGATAAATATGCGATAATTCTCTTCACGCATGTATAGTTTCTATTTTTCATCAATGAAAGACTTCGCAAAATCTAAAATTCTCTGGTCTAAAACCGTATATATGTCGTTCTCGCGTAAAGCCCCATTTTTATATTGGTCATTGGTTCTTGTTTCGATTGTTTAATACATCACCCATTACAATATTTCTCATTGCTTAAACGATATTTCGATATCATCACTTAATGATAATATAAGAGCTAAGATTAATTTATTAGTCTTCAAAAAGATGTTCTATTATCTTGTGTTTCGTGTATTAATCATGTTTTATATCGTTTCGTTACAATTACATAATATATAATAATATAATTTGTTGGTATAAATTATTAATCATTTTTTATAAAAATCTAAGTTTTATTCATCATATTAAAATTTAACATTTTACAATTCCAGACATAAATATAGACGACAAAGATTTATTTAAACAAAAACAAGAAAGTAAGAAATTAATGTTCTATTTAGTTTATAATTGACAATTTCAAAATAATTATATTTTGAAGTTTACATTAAGATCAATTTTTATATATTTAATACCTACCTATTTAAGTTAAGTTAAGACCTACAAAAGTTAAGCGTTTTAATTGAAACCAGAACGGATCATTGTTTGAATTCCATATATCCATATGTATAATATAATATGGACGACTATTGAATTAATAAAAGTCATTTCACACGTCTAATGGTATTTTATTATAACACTTTTATTCTACACATTAACTCTATTTAATAAACATTATACTATTGGAGTATTTGAATTTAAATTAAATTCATTCTGATACAGATTACTTTGATCTGGTTGGCATACAACAATTATTAAAAATAGTTCCTTTATTAAAATTAATATCTTTAATAATTTATTTTACGTCTATGTCATGAACAAATAACAAAATAATAAACCATTATTGTATTAGAAATTAAAATAAGATTCAGAACCAGATTTAAATAAATAACACCGTGAACGTATTAAAGTGGTTTCTTGTTTTTTTTATTAACACATTTATAATATTCTAAAAAAGTATAATAATTTGTATTATTATTATAAATATATTTGAAATAACATACACATTTATTATTTTAACGTCCACCACCATTACTATCCCTTGGACTCTTCTCCTTGTTATTTCATTTTACTCAAAGAGAGAGGTAAGATACGTTGATCGGAATGCTGTGTACGAGCATATGTTATTTATTATTTATTTATAGTATATGTAAAATAGTGAGTGAACGATGTATTTTTGTGATCGTACACTCTGAGCGAACATAATTCGAACGATTAAATGACTTCTCGGGTTTATCTTTAGTGTTAACGATGGACTTTACTATAGATTTCTGATGGTAATAATTCACATAATTACAATTTTGATAATTAATACTCATAATAATTCATTTTTATAAATTTATCTCTAACTTAATAATTAGAACACGTTTATTACCAAAACGAATAGAAACTAATCAAACAACGCAGTCAGATTTTTTATTAAAGTTGTTTTATGGGAGAGAATGTCAATAAATTTTAGATGACCTTAAAAATTTTACAACCTAACTTCTAAAAACCATAATTGTAACATTAAAACTTTAATTTAATATTTTTATTGAACTCTTTAATAAAAATACATGTCCAATCGAAAATGTTGAAAGTGCTATAAAATTATTTCCTACAATTAAAATAGCGCAAATAACTAATATGTCTAATATATCAATACATGCTATTGACGCATTGCATACAGACATATTACTAATATTACATATTACTAAATTAATGCGATAAAAAAAAAATTATAGATTCCAGATAGTAATAATGCATATAATTACAATATTTTTATTTTCTACGTGTAATTAATATTATATTTATCTATAACTTTATAATTAAACCACTATAGTTTATTACCAAAACAAATTGAAAACTGCCATTATATCACCAGATTTAATCGAATTAATTTCACAAATTATTTTCTAAGAAATGTCCATTATTTTAATAACGCTGAATGAAGAATTTTTACTGTTTAGTCACTTTAAAAAACCAAAAACATCTGTTAAATTCAATAAAAATCTAGTTTTATTTAGGTAATCTTGTTATATGTATATATAATAAGATTACGAATATGTATCAAAAAATAATAATTTTCATGATGTCTGATTTAATAATACTAGTTTAGACAAAAGTAAAACAAATTCCATATGCTATTATTAGTTCGATTTATATACACGATAATGGATTATAATTTATTTATAGTACTTAACTATTTTACTTTTAGCCTTTAGCTCAAATTACTATTCACTTATTATTATATTTTACAGAAATTCCATACATTTTTGAAACTAAAATTGCATATGAATCTCGGATGACAAAAAATGGTATTTACATATTTACTTAAAATATATTTTAATACATTAATTTATCCACATTTTTTTCATTATGGTACTCGTATTAAAGAACAGAATTTAAAATTGTCATATAATTTAAATAAAGTTTTGTTTACATAATAGTACTTTAATTCGGTAATTCATATTATAATGGAAATTATACTAAAAATTCAAATTAAATATTAAATGTTTAAAGACATTTCTTTTGTAAAAATTAAACTTTTAAACTATCTATATAATAAATACATAAATAAATATTTAAAAAAATATTAAAAAAAAAATCAATTTCAATGTGAATATTTAACGGAGTGCTTATTAATTATAATACAATATATATATGGGAACATAAAAGAGTTATTTTATTAGAGTAATTCATCCATTTTTGTCACAAAACTAAAACGCAAACAAGTAATATAATTAATCAATATAATATAATTAGTTTGCAAAACGTCGCAAAAAAAATTGATTAATATCTTTGTAAAAATAAGGTTTAAAATAAGCATGTTTCTATAGATATTATTATTGCACCTGATGAATATTACAATGCAAAACTTAGTAAGTTATTTAACAGAATATTTTTATTATAACTGCAATAGATGTATTTAAATTCATTGTCTACATAATTAACTTCGCTATGATAATTTAAATCTTGTTTACAAATCAAAATGATTGAAATGCATTTGTCCTTTTATTATATTCGAATTAAAAAACAATCTAAAATCATATCCAGTCTTAGAGTGGCCTGATGAGTTACTGAAAAAATCTTGGTAGGCCGGTAGAAAAATACATATTTAAAATGTTTTCAAAGTATTTGAAAAATAAGATATTAATGTTTACCTCAATTGTAATGTATTTAAAAATACAAATTGGTAGAAAAATTATGAACAATTTATGTTTGTATACGTTTATAGTTTTACGTGATATAACTATTAAAGATAGGCCAGTAAAATATTGATATCTCGATAGACATAATTTACACAATTTGGCCCTGATTTTATCTACTATCTATTTAAATAATTTATGTAAAATTACCTATAATATTTCATAATGAATTTTGTTTCGTATCATTAATAAATGAAATGATTAACTCGTGTTTTTGCTGATTCAAAACTTTTATTATTATAATTAGTTAACATAGTTATTAGCGTACATTATACAAGATATCTTCGTCGTGTTCGGAGTGAACGCATTTTTCACACTAACCCCGATGGGTCTCTCGTCAGTCCACTCCTAAACATACGAGTTGGACCCGATAACAATAATATAATACAATAAATCGAGTATACACCTCCCACTCAAATACAATAAGTTTCAAAATATAACTCATCCGAATAATACATAAAATTGAAATTAATAGTATTGTAGTGACAGTCGATGCGGGTGACGGGTGTTCTCGTGCGTTAATGTATCGAGAACCTTCGAGAACATCGATAATGTCACAATAATGATTTAGATTATTCTAGAACAACCGAGAACATAGTCTCATCTATATATACCGGACGAAATAAACATCAATAAGTCAGTCACTCTGCCGTATTATCTTCTCCAACATGTATATCCGTAGTATAACCGAACATTTATGTTATTATTATTTATTATTGTTAATATTTTATTCGTTCTCACACGTGTATTATAATTTAATAAAACTACGATAATAAGAAAATATTGTGTTGTTTAATAAACCCACAGTATAATTATAATTATATAAAAATAATATAATTCCAATAATAAGCGAGACAACAAATACAATATAATTATTTAATTATTATCTTAGAAAGGCAAAGGACTCAACTGTCTTACCGCTCGTTTCAATAAACCATCGACCGTTCGAACCGTGGCTACCTAAATCGTTCCGTCCTTACCTGCGTAAACTTCTGTGACTCGGCCGACTTTCCAGCTTAGCGGCGGGTGATTCTCGTCACGAACTAACTCTATCATTCCGTTGGATAATGTCGAACACTTACTTCTTGCCCATTTTTCATGTATTTGTAGCGAGCTCAAGTATTCGTTACACCAACGAAACCAAAATTGCTGAGTGAATCGACTAACTCTTCGCCACCTTGTTAACTAATTTGTAGTTACAGTTGATACGTCTTGTTCAGATAGAGCAGCTAGAAACACTCCGATCAAAAAATACCCAGGTTTAAGTACCGCCAAATCGTTTGGGTCTGATGATAATGGTGTTAGAGGACGGACATTTAAGATGACTTCTACGTGTACAAGTACAGCATTTCCTAGGATCCTATACAATTGAGTTTTCATAGATTTAATTGCGGATTCCTATAACCCATAGCCAAAATGGGACGAAAGCGGAGGTTTTAAGTGCCAGTTTACTCTGGTCTTATTTGTTTCGTCGCTCTGTATTGGACCAATAATCATATTGGTTTTTCTTGTATTGTTTTTAAACCGTAGACAGTAAGCGATTACTCCTAATAATTTTGTTAATGACGAATATTTATTTAATATCCATATCTTCTTTGTCGCGGACACAACTATATTCCTATTCATTCTTTATTTAAGTATTTGTGTATCGTCATTTTTTTCAAAACATAAATTTATTCTCGGCCAATTCGATATGTCGTCACGTAACCATTTCGGATCCTTCCACTATAATTCAGAATCGATTAATTGCGACCACAGGATTACCACATCTGCGAAGTTTTCCAAAATAATACGATGGTTGAATTATTCTAATAATACGTTTCATCTACACGTAAATTTAACTACATATATTACTGTCATAATTTTCCACCTTATACTGATATGCTTAATTTTTCCGATTCCAAAATACTCCTAGTATTTTCGCACCTTTTCCGTCTTCTATGTCTTCAACGTCTAATTTAATCGTGTCTACTGTCAATACTCCGTATAAAAATTCTGGCGCATTACTGGACCATTTTCTAAATTTGAACCCTGCGCTCATAAATACAGTAATGTGTGTCATCACGAAGCTTCAATGCATTTTCTATAGTATCTTTACCATTCAATAGGTCTTCCATATAAAAAACCTTCACGTATGGCTTGACTTGCAATTGGATAATGCCTATGTTCGTCCTCAGAATATTTTTGAAGACATCCTGTCGCTAGAAATGACGCGATAACTACTCCGTACGTAATTGTTTTTAAATGATATATATTATAGGTTGATCGGGATTGGTACGCTATAGAATACGTTGTAAATCGATGTGTGACTCCGATACCCAAATTGGTTTGTACATTTTGACAATGTCTACAGATATTACGTGTTTATATGTACGAAATCGCGCAATAATACTTACTAATTCTTCTTAAATACTAGTTTCTTTATATAACACGTTGTTTAAGCTGATGCCTGTGTCAGTCTCACAAGCGGTGTAAAAACCACTTTTAACTTTGTAGTACTATAAATTTCCTTAATAACGGCGTGATGCGGCAAATAATTGTGTCGTACGTATGTATCACGGTTTTTGGCTTCAACGATTTCCATGTCTTAATATTATATATTCGTCTATGAATATTCTGTAATCAATCTAGAATTTAGGCTGGACTCGTAGACGTCTTTCTAGTGTTAAAAAACGACGTAGTGCAATATCGTAAGATTTCCTTAATGTTAATAATTCGCGGAACGATAGTGACACAATAAAACGACAATCATCTGCTTGTTTTACTTTAATATCGAAATGAATTTTACAAGTTTTCTCTTTAACTGAACATACTTTGCCTTGCATTTCTTCTAAACGCTAAAATTTCACGATTTGTATTTCTAGATCGGCCATTGAGGAATTTGTATATAACGATACAAATTTATTTTCATTTTTCGTTCTTTTTCCGTTCTTAATTTGAGGTCCATCGACGATCCAACCAAACGATGTACGTTGGAACGTGGGACCGTGTATAACGGGTTTAAATTGTCCAGCGGAATTTTATTCGTAGAATATTTCAATACCAATAATCATATCTATTTTTAGAGAAGTATTGAACGACGGGTCGGCGAGTTCAATGTCCTCTGGTATTTTTACGTCGGATGGACCAAATGACGACGATGGGAGGTATTTTGTCAATCGAGACATTACTATAAATTCTAAAAACACTTTATAATCGAATATACGAGATTTTATTTTCGTGGCTACTGAATAAGATGTATTGATATGACTCAATTGATTTATGTCGATAATTGCACACGACACTTTTTTTTCTCTTTAATTGCAATTGTTTGGCCATCAAATCGGTAATAAAATTATTCTGAGAACCCGAGTCGAGTTGTACTCGACATAAACTTTGTGGTCTGAATTGTCAAAAGCTACTATGACAACTGTTGATATAAATATCTGATTATTTATGGTTTTATGCATTGAGTGTGCGACGACACTCCTAATTTGATTTTCCGTGCCATCTCTCTCTCACTCTGTATACGTCCCCATATGTGGTATATTTTGATCATTTTCATTTTCACAATTTTTACACGCCTCTATATGCAACGAACTATTGTGCGGTCGCACGCACTTCGGACATCGACGTGCGTTACACTCTTCTCCATTATGCGAACGTAAACATAATTTACATAAGTTAAGCTTATAATTTTCTTTATCCGTTCTTAAATCGATAATTTTGAAAATGACGGACAACGATAAACCGTGTGCGATAATTTGCAATAAAAGCATTTCAAATCTTCTGTTGTTTTTAATGACGTGGATTTTTGTGTATACTTTTTTAATCCCCTTTGATTTTCTCAAACCGATTTTAAATTAGGGTTTTAGTTACTGGCTGAATCAATAGCTTCTAATATTCTATACCGTGATCGTAAAAATTCGAGAATAAATTCTATGGATATGTCCTCTAGTATATGGGATTCGATATCTTCGATGTGTTCGGAGTGAACGCATTTTTCACAATAACCCCAATGGGTCTCTTGTCAGTCCGCTCCCAAACATGTGATTTGGACCCGTTAACAATAATACAACAATACACTAAACCTCTCGATAAGAGCATCCATCATGTGTTGTGTACAAATTTTAAACAGTAAAACTAAAGAATCGCCTACAATTCTATTAACAAAATAACCTACATTACCTGGAAATAATTATGTAAGACCATAAAAAAACAAGTTACGATTTCCCTACTTCTTAATTTGTTATAAGTTATGAAATATATATTGTATGTATATTATTCATAATGTATTATGAATTTATATATAAATGTATATATTTCATTAACTATACTAAATGTGCTAAATGTGTATACTATATAAATATATATATATATAAACTGAAATTCGTAAAAAATTATTTTGATAAATTTTAAAAACACGCATTTTTCAGTAAACCCATTCTTTTGTGAATTTTACGAAGAATATAAAGAAAGAATGAAATCTCTAAGTAAGTCTGTCATTTTGATTCATTATATTTGACTAAATATGAATAATAAAACACCAATATAGATTTTGTTTTAGAAATTGGCTATTTTTATACGAGTTCTTTTAATAATCAACTTTAAATACTTACAGACTTTTGTCTTATAATAATAATTAATTAACAATTTATTATGTGTACTAAAAATACATATAATTTTGAAAATATTATTTTTGAAGATGTTTCAACCTTTATTAATTACTATTTAGTATTATTAATAGTACCTATTATTCAAAACTCTACTTAAATTTGAAATTTTTATAATTATATACTTAGATTTTATTCCCATGGATAAAGAATATTTCGGTTTTTATCAAAATTGTAAGTATTTTTCATTTGAACAACATATTATATTTAATATATTTGTCTACGACGGCAATTTGAATAACACATTTTAATTGTACAGCCACGTACCTCGTTAGCGTGCAAAGCCCTTAACAATCGTCTTAAACTTTGATGAGATGCTATTTGTTTCGTGTATAAGATATCTTAATATTAATTCTCAAAAAGAGAAATTTAATAAATGTTTTTATAAACTAATTCATGATAAAAATGAAAAGTCATTATAAACATCAAGAAATACATTTAGTTAATGCCTTGAACCATTAATACATAATTCTGAGATTTTAGAAAATAAAAACTTATTACAGGGAATGAGATATGTGGATATATGCGTAACAAATAAATTAAACTACAAATCAGCTAGAGTTTTATGTTCGGTTAAATACCAGCCATAGGTAGTTTTATATATATAGTTAGCCATATTGTTTTAAAAATAAAATATAATAATTGTTAGGTAAATATAAAAATAAATAATTAAAACATTAACTTTCGAAATTGATTAAATTTACTAACATATAATTACGTACTACGATTTGGCATATTGTCACGCATAACGATCGGCGACACATCATCATCGATCGACGCAGTACGATCATATCGCACACACATAATATACATAATTAATTACCTTTATAATATTATAATTCGGATATTCCTATAGGTTCGGCCTTCCTGACCTAAGTTCGTCCTCGAACGAAGACAGTATCCTATCTCCTGGACTTATGTTCTCTCTGCCTAGAACCAGAACCGTAGGAAGGAATCTTGTCTGGTCATTCCGCCTATTCCGTATTGCAAATAAAATTGGTGCTAATTTCATGTCCCAAGATCTGTGCTTGTCATTAATTAATGATGCGCACATAACTTTTTTCAGTTCTTGATTGCGACACTCGACTGGGTTCGCACGAGGGTGATATGTTGATGTCGTCCACCCCTCGGCGCCACATTGTTCTAACACACTGAGCATCTCATTAGAAACAAATTGGAGACCATTATCACTGAGACATATACGAGGATAACCAAACCGTGCGAAAAACTCGCGTTCGAGCGTTTCCGTAATTATCTTAGTAGTAGCGGTGCCCATTAGGTATGCCTCGGTTCACCTACTAAAATAATCGGTCGCGACCAGAATGTATGACTTTCCCTTACTTGTGTGCGGGTAGGGGCCTATCAGGTCTATACTAATGACTTCCCATGGCTGTCGTAGTTTTCTAGAGGTCATGGGATCGTCTGGACGGCAGTTAGGTGGTTAGGGGCATGCGCATACGTGACACGCCTTCTCATATAACCTCACGTCATTTTTCAATCCCTTCCAATAGAACCATTATCGAACAACCAGGCAGGTCTCTTTCCAGCCCGGATGGCTAGCTAAGGTGTGATCATGATATTTCCAAATCACATGCTGTGCTTTAGCTGGGGTTATAAGTACAAGGGTGTCATTGCCTATATTTTTACGTAAGAGACCGTCAGTAAAAATGTAATAGCCATCTTTATTCTCTCCTAGTATTACACGCTGGGTTGTCCGATGTGACACAGTCGAATGTGGCGCGTGTATCTGGGTCGTCGGACTGCCACAAGGCGAGAGTGGTGACTGTAAATGGTGACATTTCGGTGTTTAGGTCCGTTGTTCCGAACAGATTGTCAACGGAAGGGTTAAGTGGTACTATGGTTGGTGGTGTAGGTGTTCCTACTAACCGTTCCTTTTGTTGTTCTTCATTAACAGGTGAGCCTGGCGCTGGGTTGCGCAAAAGCATGTCAGGGGCTTCATTTTGGACCCTAGGTATATTAACCGTCTGAAAGTCGATTTAAACATCATCATATCGCGAACCTTGTTAGGTTTTTTTTTTCAAACTTTATGAATTTAAACGTTTTATTAAACGACTCAATATTCTTATTCTCAATTATATATATATATATTTTTTTTTTATTCTCATTTATCTCTTTATTTTTTATTTATTTTTATTTTATTATTATTTTCAAAATTTCCACTTTTATTATCAATAATTTTATTAATCTAATTAATAATATTATTATAATTTCTCAATATATATTTATATTTACTTTTATACTCAATTTATTTTCAATAAAATTTTAATACAGTATCTGATTAGAATAAAAGTTTACCAAATAAATGTTAAAAATAGGTTAATAATATGGAGAACTTGCTCCTGATATTATGAAAATAAAGTTTTTGGTGGTAGCATATCAATTGGATAATTAAATTTCTCGATCCTGTCTTTATTGGTAGGTGTTTTTGATTCGATAAATTATGTTCTTAATAAATTGATTTGTCATATTTTTTTTACAGATAATAAATATACTTTTACATAATTATAATATAATTAATTAACAAAATTAATTATATTTTTATAGTTTATGCAAATATAGATGAAACTTACGATCAATACTTAAAAAAAATAAGAAAGATAACAAGTGTATACATTTATGACGAAAGTAAGTGTTTTACATTAATTTTCATTATTATCTTTTAAGAAATAAATTTAAGTTATCTCTTTGGTTTTACTTTTTCAATAATTCTGTTTTAACTCAATTAATTAAGTTTTTGTCGTAAAATTTAATATTAGAAATTTTCATCCACTTTGATCGCGCATTATAACGGTTGTTCAGGAAATACTCACTATGAGTACTCATATGTTGGATAAACCTTTTTTTTCAATAGTTTTTCACTGTTTAATGTGATGTTTAAGAATTTTTATAGTTTGAGAATAGATACTAAATTAGAACATTTGATATAAACAATCACTATATTACTTTAATACGGTAAGGATAATAAGTCTGAAATTTTCATGAGAATTCATTAAAATTTAATAATCCAACGGAATAATTAGTAATCTTAAATGTCATAAAAAATACATCTATCTTAAATACCTATTTTAAACTATCATATTATATAAAACACTTTTTCCGCATAATAATAGAAAAATTAAATACATTTTTTAATGGTTAAACCTAAAAGATTTTTTTCGCTTACTGTTTAATTTAAATCTTAATTTGCTAATTAATAATTACGAATATGCCAGTACAATAATTTGATAATATAAACATAATATTGACGTCATAAGTTTAGGTTAGATACTAGTTGCCATAACTTATTTTAACAATATTTATATAACTGAACACATTAAAATACATAATACATAAGTTATAATTAATGTGCTATTAATTACTATATGTTTAAAAGGGGAAATTAATTATTTATACGTTAAATTTTTGTAATACAAATCATATAATAAATCTATGAAATAGTTTAAAATGAACTTACTTACCAATTTATAATTATTACTACAAGTTTATAAGTGGCAAGTTATTTTGAAATGTTGATTTGTTTATATTTAAATTGTTTTTAGAATATAATTATTAGTTTAATGGTTCTCGTAGTTGGGTTGGTTTTTTTGTATAACAATTGTCTAAAGATGAATCAGATTCAGGTTAAAGGGAAGATACTATTAGTATGCAAGTTTTTTTAAAAGATTTATTTTAAATGAATTCTTAATAAGGTTATTAAATAAATGAACTTGATTATATATATTAAGATTATACTTAAAAAATATAAAATATTACAAAAACAATAATCGATATAATGTCAAACTCAAAGGTATAATTTATAGACAGTGGTTTTAATGCTTAAAAACTAAAACCATAATTAATTTCATTTCATAACTTGTTAAAGAACATGGCTAATTTCAGTTAATACAAATATAATAATTAGTTTCATTAATTGAGTAATGATATTACGATATATATATATTCTTTCCCTATTGATAGTATTAGATGTATTTGATAAAGAAGCTCACCGAATTATGATAATGAGTAAGTACCTATTTATGTTATTAATACTTCATATCATAAAGAAAATTACACCTTATACTCTTAGAAACTTAAATAAAAACCTTTATAATACAAAATTAAAATAACAGTATTTATGGATATTTTAAATATTAAGAATGACTGTTCGAGCAATGATACGGTTTCTTGCCAACAGCTATTCTGAGCGACCGCGTCGTTATAAATTATACAATTCTATAAAAGTTCAGCGAAAATGACATAAAAAAAAGAAATGGGAAGGTAGATTTTGGATGTTCCTTCTTCGTGCTTTCAGTCTTCGGAGAAATTAGTGGTTTCTTAAAATGAAGATTTTAATGCAATGAAATTGCATTAGAAAATATAAATTTGAACTAATCTCAATACAGTACGATAATAAAATACTGATAAACCGTTCTAAAAGTCTACCACCAATTCTCTACTGAAACCATACCCAATTTGTTGTAATCGCACCATTATTTCTACCCAAAAAAGTAAGTTCAGACATACGAAAAAAAAAAAAAAACATAACAATAAAACCAATACATTCTTCGCATCGTTCATAATCTAATAATTATAATAATTTTATAGAAATACCGGACATATATGAAACCGAAAGATCATACATGACGCGGATGGAGGCTGATGGTAAATAGTCTAATCCAATCTAATGGGAAATCTCATGCATTGTATTATTTTATATGATAATAATTATATGTGTATATTTTCACTATTAATTTGCCTGTTTCTCACTATTTATAGTATACTTTTATTAATTACTTTATACATATATATATTCGTTAAATTTCCGTCAGTCTATAATATTTTGTATAAATATATAAATGAAAATAATATTTTGTTTATTAATTGAGTAAATCTCTTAACTATCGAAAATATTCTTATTATTATTTCCTTTTCCCATGTGACGCCTACAACTCGAATCCACAATAAAAAAATCTATATTATTATAATAAAAATGCAATAATTAATTATAATAATTATTAATATTTCTTTTTAAAAGTATAAAGCAAGCACTTTATTGGAAATAATATTGATTATACTATTATTAAATGGATAAATTGGTATTAAACAAATCTTATAGTTAAATAATTTTAGTCGAGTTTGAAAATATCGTTTTAAATTATAACAATTTTTTAATTAACTGTTGAAATATAATATTTATACATAGAATAATTTGGGTTTAGATTTTTTCGTGACAGTACACGAATATTATATGGCTAAACGTAGTAAGTTATTTAACTGAATTATTTTGTAATTTTTTTTTTTTTTTTTTTTTTTTCCGAGGGTTGGTTTACAACCATTCTCCATTCTGACCGATTGCCCGCTTTCTCCTTAAGTTCCCTAAATGTTTTGACCTTTCCATCACATTTAATTTGTCCCATATAAGAATTTCGTGGACGTCCTGCAGTTTTCTTTCCTTCTATACTGCAGGGTAGCTCCCACCCGGACATCCGAACGGGGAGCTATTTTACGTCCGGACAAATTTTTTACTCTGCGAGAATCCATTTCAGAAGACAAAAGTAGTTGCCTAACTAGGGATGTTAATGTGGTGGTTTCCCCTTGCCTTCCACATCACAGCCCAATCCCTATTTCTGGGGATTGGCAGCTAAGTGTAGCTAACGTTGTTCATCTACACTTAGTACTAGAAGCGCTGCTGCCCACTCCTAGGTCCATTTTAGTCGGTTCTTACGACAGGCATGGACTACCGTGGATGTATTTTAACCCCCATCCACAGGGATAATTTTGTAAGTAATCTATTTAATTTTATTTCCTGAGATTATGACTGAAATATTCGGCAACAGTAGATATCTACCTACTAATTGTCAGTATTATTCTATGGTTTATGTTATTTTTGTCACAATAATATTAAATTAGGATTATTTAATTATCGAATTATAGAAGAAATAGATATGTAACTACTATTGAAAATATTTATATTTTTCAGTATTCCCAAAAATGTCTGATACGTATTACGATTACAAAGGGAAACAAGATAAACTTTGTAAGATAATTTAAAACTCTATTTAAATAAAAATATTTTACTACTCCTTTTTTGTCATCTAAGAAAATTATTATTGTATATCCCCTAAAATTGTATTAATTTAAACCTACCGATTTCCAATAAAATTTAACAAAAATACAAATAAGGATATTATAACATTAAAAATATTATAATATTATAGAATTGTGGTATAGCAAATGTGTTTTTAAATATGTTTTCAATTGTACTAATTTTTTATTTCTTTCATTTTACGGAACATATTTTTAACCATAACTATTTATTAATTTGTTATTATAGTTATGTAAAAAAAAAACACTACCACTACTTTTATTATTTATAAACAAAATTGTATGTGTACAAATATGTAGTATTTCCGAATAGTAAATTTCTATTTACACGATTTTAGGTATTTACTTGAAGATTTTTTTCGGAATTATTGAAAATGTTAAATTATCATTCTTATCGAATTAATATTATACAATATTATTTTATTTATAAATGTTATTTTTAATTTTTGTTTTTATATATTAAATACTATTTTTAGTTATGAAAAAAGTATTAGATATAACAGTATTCACGAACTATAAAAGAAGTAAGTGATACTACTATACAATCATAAACAATATTTATCTAAAAATGTTATTTTTTGCTTAAAACTTCTGTAATTTTATGTATTTTTGTTTGCGTGTAGAACAGTTGGCGTCGTCACGACCTTCTTTATCTGATCTTCGTCCCGTCCAATTATTGTGAATTTTAATTACGTACCTATATGTCGTGTATAATTAAAAGTAATAATATTATTGTTAATATTGGTTTTAATTATTGTAAATTACCTTTGTTTTTATATCATATGTAAAATTATTATTGTTTCGGCCAACGTCCATTCTCTTCGTATACAATTTTTATCATTTCCGTTCACCATTGCGGTAATGTTTAATTTTTTATCGTCTGCCAGTGCGGCAACAAAAAGTCGTAACATATAATAAACAGTATAATTTAAAATACCAAAAAGTGTTTAAAATGTATTGTTAAACTGCCAGCATTTTCGCACTCGCAATATACACCAGTTACCGAATTTTGAGGTTTTGTTAGTTTGATTTATTATTATTTCGTGTACCTATTTGCGGTACCATTTCGTTTTGCTGTAATATCCTGTGTCCTGTTTCATTTGTCTGCGTAAGTCCGCCAGCACCCGGAGGTGTTTGAGAGACCGCCACAGATCATCGAGAGCCACGTCCGCCCAAGCAAACGTGTATTAATTTTTTAGTCACCAACAGTAGTTACCACTCACTGTCGTAATTTTTAAGTCAGTTTGTAAGTTGTGTGTTGATCGTTTAATATTAAATTTTGCCAAAATTTTGTGCTCACTGTGACCTTTGCACATTTTACATACTCGACAACGTACTCGCCGCCAACGTTATATTCGCCGCCTTTATACTATCAGACATGGACATAATCATTCCTCGTTTTCACTCCACTCATTACAATTGCCTTGCTGCGGCCTAAAGAGTGTTATTGTCTTCCCCGATAATAACAAGGCAACAATTTCATATTTTATATTTTTATTTTATTTTTGTTGTTGGTTGGTTTTTGTTCTCATATTCGTGGTAATCGGATCATTCATTGTATCCATAATCGCGCGTAAAGATATAAAAAATATATATATATAATATTCAATTCTAATAAATATTCAAATTTTGAAGCTTATAAAATAAATTGCCAGTCACGACTTTTAAATTATTTTGTAAAAAAATTAAAAAGTATAAGATTGGACATGAATAAAATTTTCAAATAGATATACCATAGGTTGCAGTTAATATTATATATGTTTGGAAAAAAAATCTAAGCTCTATATTTAGCCATAAAATCTATCCGAAATTTTTACCTCGCGTGTTTCTTATTACCTGTGTTACGACTCAAAATAATTTCAAGTCTCTATGATCAAAACTCAATTAATTACCGCAAAATAAAATATGTTGAACAAAGGCAACCGTAATTTTACCGATTTCTCTCAATTTTTCGGTAGTATTTCTTCTCTTAAGAAAACACTTTTAAGAAATTTGAAAAATGAATTAAATAAAAAACCTGACTAGATGCAATTTGGTATGGAAAAATATCTTATTGGTAATAATCGAACCATTATTTCTACCAGAAAATTTTATTTCAGACTTCATAAAAAAAATTTGTTTTCGTAAAACAAATATTCAGAGTCTAAAATCAATAAATACGATATTTATGTTTTAAAATATTTCTTCGTAATTTAAAATGAACAATTTTTTTTTATTTTTATTAAGGTTCATTATAATTATATATTAAAATAATAATCAAGATTATTACCTATGTGTTATTTCAGACTATCTACAAATTAATTATAGTTATATGGAATTACACAATGATGAATACAGTAAGTTGTCATATAACTCATATACCATAAAATCTATGATTGTGCATATATTTATTGTTATTTGTATTATCTTTAATTTAAAAACAACGTTTTATTGATCATAATTTAATTATGCATATATCATGTTATTTTAATTTTTATGTTGTTATGTTATTTTTTTTATATTTAGTTATACTTGTTTATACGTATTTTTTATACGAACATATTTTAAAATATTACAAAGTAGAAAAATTATGTACCAATGGGATAAAAACACTAATCGACTTTTCATTATTATGGATTATTCCATTTCGCCTTAGCAATTATTTCCAACAACATTAAAAAAAAAAAAAATTGTTTAATAAGCATTATGATGACCGCAATTACAATTAATTAATTATCAAAAGTAAATTTCGATATGACCCAATATTTATAATTAATAATTGATATTGATTAACTTTTAATTAATAAAAGCATTAAGTTTAGTTCCTTTATCCCTTTGGACCTCGGAGAAATTAGTAGTTTTATAATTAAAATTTAAGTGCAAAGATATTGCATTCGAAAATTAAATTCTGGGAGAAATTTAGTCAGATGTACAATACATTTTACTGAGTATCCGTTCTAAAATTATACCAAAAGTGTAAACAAACTAGAAAAATACTCAAAAATATTTACTAGTCTCTAGGTTAAAAACTGCATTATTTGTCACTAAATATTTAAAATCAACTTTAAAGCGACTGTCATTTTGCCAATATTCCGTCATTTTCTAGTAGTTTATTTTCTTCCAAGGAAAAACTTTTAAATATTTCGAGAAATGAACAAATTAAAGTACCAATTAAATGTAATTTGTTACTGAAAGAATACACTAATTTTTGTATTCGTTTCCCAAAAATATGTTATCGTACACAAAATAAAACAAAAATACATTACTTCAAAAAGATTCCCAATACCTAAAATACCTACATAGGATTCTCATCAAGAACTATCGATTTATTTATTTTTTTATTTTCTCTACTGCACTCCAAATTTCCTCATCTGTATTTATGTCTACTATACCTAAATTCGATCTTATCTGCTGTATATCATGTTTTAGTCAATCCCAATATTTTAAACTTATACCTTTAAATCTTTGAAACATAATTTATACGATTATTTATTTCCTTCTATTATCCATACCTATTTCTCGGTTTCAATTTTATTTAATACATATTCATATTTTCGCTTTTGAAGACGTCAATTTATTAAACTTACATACATAATACCAAAAGCCTGAAATACTTACTTTTTCTGTAGAATACTATTTTCATGAAATGTATAAATTGGTCAAAGAATTTGTTACACAAATAATGGACATTGGACGTAACACTAAAAATATATTTTGAAGATTTCTATTTCCTGTAAACGCAAATGATGGCAATTTTGTATACCTGTATTTAAATTTTAATTTGTGGCTATTTATATAAACTAATCATTTAGTTTTTTGTAGTTATGTTATTAATATAAACAAACATATTATCAATTAAATAAAGGTAATTATTACAATAAGCCTGGTGACCTTGGAGAACGCTTTATACGATTAAATGAATACGATACAGAGAATTTGAAAAAGAGTAAGTCATTTTCTAGATTTTATTAAAAAAATTCGTATATATATGTTACTGAATTTAGGTTAGGTTGTGCTTGTCGATAGAGAAATGAGAGAGATATGCGCACATACGTAGCTTGAATTTGTTCAATGAATGCGAGTTAAAATAAAATGAAATAATAGTTAATTAAATAACGGAGTTGTATACAAAAAAAATCGGTAAAGATATGAAAAAAAAAACGTTTTATGTTAGCCAGTTACATATGATAGAAATGTCAAGATTATTATCTATAATTGAAACAGATCTCTGTTTTTGTGTTATAAAGATTAAAAGGATAACTATAATATGTAATATTTTAAAACATTTTTCATCCAAAAATCATTTTGTTGTATTCTCATATTTTACAATAATAGTCATGTATAATAAATATATAATACACAGTTATATTACTTATTTCCAAAGTATAACAAGAATAAAATAAAAATTGATGAATAATATTTAATACAAATATTGATTCAAAATCCTAAATTGTATTGATTGAATATATAAAAGAAAATTGAAGGAATTGTCATCGTAAGACAAAAGATATTGTATTCATCACGAGTTCATCATTATATTATGTGCTTTAAAAAACAACAAAAATATTATATACGATATATAAAATTAAAACAAATTTAATTTATTGACTAAGTATAAATGACTAATATTTATTATATATATACGTTCTAATATATACTCATATATTTATATTAAATAAATTCATATTATTATTTTCAGAAATGCCATTTGCGTTCGAATCATTTGCATACTATAAAGCTAGAATGGAAAAGTCAAGTAAGTTATTAAAAATAGAAAAATGATTGTGTAAAAAAATATATTTATATAAACAAAATTTGTTATTTGAAAAATACGCGTGTCTGGTTAAAAATACAATTTTATTTTTTTCAAACATAATAATAATGTTTATGTAAATTTAAAATTGTTTGCTGATTCTAATTAAAATTAATTTATTCTCTATGTCCTAAAAAAGTGAATTTCAATTACAAAAGTCATTTATTCATATATCAACAAATTAATAAAATTGAAACTTTAATTTGCATTTTGTTCCATTATTTTAAAATTTTTGATTTTCAAAGTACTTATTAGAGTATTTTGGTTATATATTATATTTCTAAGGAATTTGTTGTTTAGATATTCAAAAATATTTAATAATTGATTTGGCTGAAATTTCTCACCCACCATGCACTTCTCAAAAAAAAAAAATGCTACAATTTTTTTTTTTATCCTTATTGTGTGAAAAATGTTTATATAAAAAAAAATGTATAATTATAATTTTTTTATTCAAAAAATAGATGTGTAAAAAGTATTTTTTAGGCTATTTTTGTAATATTTTAAGAGAATCGTATTGTGTTTTTATTTTAGGCATTTGTTATATTTTTAGAGTATTTAAATCCGTGCTCTAGATTTTTTAAAAAATAACGATTATACTATTAACTCTTCTATTAAAATCAGGATTCTTTTAATTATTACAATATAGCTATAGGACATAGATAACCATTATGATATCTTTATTAATCGTTTTATTAAGTGATGAATATTTAAAATCATCAAAAACAATAAATACTTTTCAAATATATACGAATATTATCATATATATTCTCAAAAAATGTTAATTATTAGTTATTTTTACCTAATTGAATATATTATTTTATAAGTTTAGATTTTAATTAATTATTTCTTTTGTAAACTGTACTTATATTGATAGCTATGTAAAACGAATTTTATGTAACATATGCGTGTTTGAAATTATTATTTTTTTAGATATTGATCCATTGGCGGAAGACGATTTTCATGATATACAAAAAGGTAATAAAATCTGACTTTTATATACCACACAATACATTAAATTATTGAAAGATAAATCAACTGATGTTTTTTTAACACTTATTCGTCCAGTGCTTTGCACCCGAATTATTTATTCCGGTTATGTGTTTCGGGTGTTCATTATATTTGGGTGTTAAAACAAGATGTTAATAAAAAGTTACTAGACTTTTCGGTACTCATATCTCTCATTATTTGGGTCAGCATTAGTTTATAAAGAGGCCTAGTTGACCCATATATAATTAAGTCAATTAGAGCATAACTAGAATATTTGGATAATTTATTTACTAAATATTATGCTACGTAAACTGATACCAAATTTTTATTCAGCGAATTAAATACATACAGAATAACATAACAGAAATATTTTTAATTTGAAAAATGTATTCGTATTTTGGGTTACACCGAATTTATTATTTGGGTTATGGATTAATTATAATTTATCAAATAAATAACATTTGGGTTAATATATGTTTCGGGTGTTTGAATTTAAAAGGTTTTTAATTGGGTTACGGGTTTGGGATAATACGGATTCAAAGTCTTGGATTCATCAGAAAATTGTTTTATTTTACTAAAATGTGAACTTACTTAGTCAAATAATTTAATTAAAATTTACATTTTTAATGGGAATACGTGTCACGTATACCATATACATATAAGATTTGAAATTAAATACTGTACAATATATTTGCAGTTATTAAAGTAATATAACCATTTTGGAAATAAACAATGATTGTATATTTTAGTATTTGTAAATCAATCTGAAACATACATGGAATATAAAGACCGAATGTCATTACTTCGTAAGTAAAAAATAAGTTATTAATTATAATTTTAGGTGTAAATAATTTTATTAGGTATAATAAATACATATTAGCATTGATTATAGATAGTCTATTCTATAATCAATGATATTAGATAATAGTAAATTTTGAAACATTTTTAAAATTTGTTTTACTTTGTAAAATTATTGGTTTATCGCTGTTTTTAAAATAATATTATATTATATGTAGATTCATTATAATAATTAATACAAATAATATTATATTACTTACTCTGTTCATTATGATTTAAGGTATAAAACCAATGACTAAAGAAGTAACGATTAATTATAAAAAAAGTAAGTTAACAGTTTATAATATTAAATTATAAAAATACGATATTTATACAACAATAGTTGTATTAGGCTAATAATGTAATATTGTGTAAACTTATCATTTTCACATTGTAAAGAATTAATTCATTAATTCTAATTAAGGTATAAATCAGTTGGAAATTTAATGTTATAATGATTATCTTAATAATAATAATAAATATTAAATAACAATTTAATTTAATTTAAAATTAGTAAAATGTGCAACAATCGATTTAAAAAATGCACCAAAAGTCAAATATGTATTACATAATTTATGTTCAAAACGATTAGTAAATACAAAATTCAGTATACACATCAACAGTGGCGTCTTTAGAGGGGGTATCCTGGAGGTTAAAACTTCCCCCCAATTTTTTATTTACAAATATGTAGCTAATCTCAAATTGTAAAAGTATAGAACGTGATAAATTATTAACAATAATAATAATAATAATAATATTCATGTATAGGGTTAGGCTTGGACATAAAAAACGGTTCTATGAATTAACTTTAATTATATTTTCAGAAAAAAGAATATTAGACGCCCCTCAAAAAATTCTTAAATACGCTACTGCACATCTAATCGCTATCGATAATTACATATGTGAATCATATACTTGGAAAATTGTTTGTTGTGTTTCTATTTGATGTTATGGTGACATTATTATATGTATAATGATATGAAAATTTTATATTTTATACACAATGATTTGGGTTAATACAATTTAAATACGGTAATAATTATTGAAGACCGACATTTGTACATGTAGAAAATGCACTTTATTTTCTGATCTATCTTTGCATACTTGAGAGACCTGAATCTAATTAAAAAATTAGAGTTCTTGGTTATATGTTTAGGTATATTTATAATATATAATTATATTTTTATATAAATACTTTTACCCGAAGCAGATTATTCAGATATAAAAAAAAAAAAAAAATCATTGGAAACAATTATACATTAAAATATGATCCAGTTGATATACAGTAGACTTAATAATAATATTGATCAAATTAAAGTATATTGAAATAGAATGAGAGTCATGATTCTTGATTATAACTTAATTTTGAGTTTATATTTTCAGCTATTCCTAGAGAAATTATGGAGAACAGTTATGATGAGTACAAAAATGTAAACGATGAAAGTTAGTTCTTGTTATAAATTATTCTAATAAAAATGTACAATATTTGGTACAATACTTTTATATTCTATGTACATTATACCTCGTTAAATAATATGATATTATACTTTTTTTTTTAAATTTATTTTTTATTATGTTAACAGACTTCCAACCACACATTTTTGACAGAATTATGTATCTACGTTTCCAACTCAGTATGTGTAATTTGTTATTGTACATTAAAATATACAATACCATATATTTTTTGTTTAAGACTTAATTTTTTGTAAGTTATTAATTATAAACTAATGATCCAATTATCATTAATGATACATTAAAATGTACACTTATGATTAAATGTTCGTAAATCGATAAATAATGAACTAATAATAAATATTACCTACGTTTCTCTTTATTGCAGGTATTCCGCATTCGTTTGAAAATTATTATTTGTACTCAAAAAGGATAAATAATCAACTTTTTAATAATGGTACCTATGCTATTTTAATTATACGACACTAAATATCATCCTATTTTAAATTTGGTATATTTATATTTAATATGTTTATAACATCGATAATATGTCAAGTTGTGACAATACAAAGGGATAATTCAAAAGCAAAATCATACAATTATAGATTATAAAACTAATAAATTATGATAATTATTGATGATACAATGAAATATAGTAATACTCCATAACATTATGGTACCAATGATAAATTGTCGTTAAATATAGTTTTTATATTTTAGCCCGATATATTATATTAATATAGTTTTATTATACTATTTTATTAGTATTATCACTCATATTGTAAACTTATTTTATAATTTCAGATTTTGATCAATTTGTTTCACAAAATCGAGAACTTGTGAAGGATATAAATGTTAAAGATCACGATCTACTTAAAATTAGTAAATATATTTTATATTCATTATATTTTCGTACCTATAATCAATAACTAAAAATATTTTAACTAATAATCATTAATTCATATAGTGTTGTTTCCTATAGCAATTAATTGTTTTAAATATAGGTCCTATTCAGGTTTAAGGTATAATTGTGTAGAGTACTACAACATGTAGGTAGATAACAGACACAAAATTTTTGAAAGTTTAGCAAATTGAACGGTGTTATTATTAATATTCCTCAAGATAAAATTAGATAATTAGTGTATTCAATATGTTAGTTATCGAAAATACTTAAACCTAGTTATGTTATTTTTTTTTTTTTTTTTTTTTACAAACGAAATTATAAGTTATTTTAATTAGTTGCTTTCAAGTATACAAAATTATAAATAGTAAAAAAAATCTATTTCGATATTCTAACAGACATATAAGATTATCTTATATGGTTTTAAAAATCAGTTATCAGTAATTTTAATGAATTTAACTTAGTTCCATTGATTTTCTTTATAACCTCTATTATAAACGAACAATATGTTAATAAAAAATTAGCTTTATATATATATATTAAAAATAGTTGAATTGGATTGAATTGGGTACTAAATATAAATTTAACAAATGCTTCATTATCTAAAATATTTTATAGCAACAGCTCGAAGATAGTAATTAACTGTCTAATATATTATTTTACAGATATAGAGCCATTAAATATAGTTAAATTTTTGGATTTAAAAAAAAGTAATAGCACATTAAATATCAATCAAAATATTATGTTATATTTCTAAAGTTATAATTAATAGTATAAATACATTATAGTGATCATATTATGTAGATAGATACAATTATACATATTAAAAAACGATTATGTGACAGTCCGAAAATAACGACTATGTAAACCAATTTAATTTTCTAATATTCGAATTGATACGATATTATAATGTAAGCTACGACTTTATGAGTTTTATTTTAATCTGATTTTAGGATATCCATTATTGAAGGAAAGACGAATTGATTATGATAATAGATTAGAAAGCTATAGTAAGTGATTAAATTAATTATAAAAAAAAAGTAGGAACGACAATTTAGGATTTTCCTCCTTCCTTCCGAGAAATTAGTGGTTTATTATAACTATAAAGATTCAAATGCAATGATATTGTATTTTTTATTCCGAGCGAATCTCAATAAATTAAAATATACTATACTGATATTCCATTCCAAAATTTTACCACGAATGTAAATATTCAAAATAAATTTTAAATCCTTAAGATCAAAATTCAAGGAGTTATCATTCCATGGTAAAAATTGTTAGTTACGTCTTTCAAAATATTTCGTTTATATATTAAATAGTACATGAGAAGGCTTCTTTAAATTTTTTCTATCCTTAAACCAAAAATTGCAGATAATATTAAACATTTTTGGAAAAAATTCAAATCTCTATACTTAGCTAAAAAATTAACCAATCCGTTCCAAAATTATACCACACTTGTATATCATCAATGTTAGTACTCAAAAAAATTTTCTCGTCTCTCAAGAAAAAACTTTTGGGAAATTTAAGAAACTAGCTAAATAAAGTAGCAAAGAATAGAAATTTCGTATGGATAGGTTATTCTATTTGTGGTAATCGGACCATTATTTCTACCTGAAAAAATATTTTCATACATCAGAAAAATAAATAATAAAAAGCCCTTAAAAAAAACTGTCAGTCACAATTTTTAAAATATTTTGTTGAAAGATTAATAGTATAGTATTAGGCTTCTTTATGATTTTCAATCATAAACAATCGAATTTAATTGATAAACCCAAAAGTGTAGGTAATATTGAACTGATTTGGAAAAAAGTTCACAGATCTATATTTATTCACAAAATAAATTAGTTTGTTCTAAAATTATACCATACTTGCACATCACCAAAGTTAGTATTCAAAACTATTTTAAAGTCCCTACGATCATAACCCAATTATTTATCATGAAATAAATAATAAAAACTTACGGAAGTTGAAATTTTGCCGATTTTTTTGTCATTTATTGGTGGTTTATCTTCTCCTAAGGAAAAACTTTTGAGATATTCAAAAAATATCATTCTTAAGTACCAACAATTTTACAATTTTCTACTGAAAGGATACCGTTTTTATAATAATCGAACCATTATTTTTACACAAAAAATAAAATAACCTTTGTTAAAACAATTCATTCCTTGCTCCTCCCACAATATAAAAATATATTTAATTCATGTACATTAAATATATGTGTATATTTTATAAAATATCATATAAAATATATTTTATAAATAATTATTATCAATCATAATACTTATTTATTTTGGATAATTCATTATAATATTTTGTCAGTAATAAAAATTGTTACCAAAATGTTAACATAATTAGTTCAATACATACGTAATGATTCATTTTTATTTATTTATTTTACTTGAGTTTCAATATAATTATATATGTCACAATTTTAAATGAAAAGATATAAAATATTTTTTCAACTTTCAGATCTAGATACAGTTTTAAATGATGAACTATTTCAAATTTTTAAAAAAGGTAAGTTATTATTATGACTCTCATTAGGATTAGTTGTTTAAAAGTATTAAAGCAAATATACTATTGATCTTTTTACTATATTACTGTATATACCACAAAATTTCCCTCTTTATGAAATTATTATAAGCTCCACCCCCCGCCAATCAATCTGAAAAAGAAATGGCCACTGCGTACGTCCATAATTATAGAATCGGATCATATTGTAACGTAATTAACTTAGTAATGTCATAGCAAAAATCGAGGAACATAAAAATCTGATAAATCAAATTTAGTTATAAAGTTTATTAAACGTAAACCAGCCATTATAAAAACTAATTAATAGGCTAAATATAATAATTTAATTTTTAAGTCTAAAATGTTGCGGACTCAATATTAATTTAAATGCGTAATATGCTTATCTGATAATAACTATCAGACATTGGATCACTATCAAGTGTATTAATAAAAAAAAGAAAATGTATCTTTAGTATTTTTCTCCTTTATTTAACTTATCGAATTTATAACTTTCCATTGGTATTTTCCCTGATGCACGGAAAACTAGTTTTATCCAGCCAATATCTCTAGTTATTGGCTAATGACGTTGCTAAGCCTTCTACATAAACTTAAAGTATTTGAATCTATATTTATAAATACAATTATATTTAACTTAAATAATAATTTAGATGATTAACTTAGTTGTAGACTAAATAAGCAAATTAACATTATAAGAATTATAATACGATTTTCTTAATTTTTAAAACATGATTTAATGATACCCATACATTACTCCTTTAGACGTTCTTAAATTCAAAATAGAAAAAGTTCAATAAAAATTATTTTGCCTCTTTTCGATCAAATGTTCCATACCCAGAGAACTTAATTTTTCTGTTCAAGTAATACTTATTACTTGAAATTGTATTGTATTCAACGTGTTTTAACATAACGTTAATTCACGACCGATTGTATTTGTTACATTTTTTATTTTATTAAACCTCTTTAAAACTGAAATAAATAAATTGTAATAAATTTGTTTACTTATACGAATGTTTGTGTTTAGTTAATAATCGGATTTTAATAATAATATATTAAAATACTGATTCAGAATAATAAAATTAATTGCATTCCTAATATTATAAATATATTATGTTCGGTAAAGTTTTGTTAAATAAATATACCTAGTAATTATATTTAGTGATAAATCATAAAAAATTATTAGGTTAATAATTTATATAATAACTAAATAAAATTATACTGGTGTTACTTAAAATCTATTAAATACTTGACTTTATGATTTATATTTATAATTAACAATTTAATTTGTCATTTATAGTTGTTCCTGATATCAATGATACTTTTATAACCTACAATGAACGAATGTCTGACCTCAGTAATTATAATTACACTATATGTTTTATAACTTTTATAAAATGTTAAATTCATCATGTACAATTCTTCATTAATACTTGTAGCAAATTTTTTTTTTTTTTTTGAATAGTATAATTATAACCCTTCATTGTGAGAAAATATAGATTTATTTTCGATATTTTACAATTTTAAATAATTATTGGTGTATTAAAGTTTATAAAACCAATTTTTAAATTTTCTATTAAGTATTAAAAAAAAAAAATCGGTAAGGTCGAATTTAGACGTTTCTCCTTCATTCCTTCGGTCCTCGGAGTAATTAGCGTTTTATTGTAATTATGATTTGAATACAATGATATTGTATTACAAAATACGATTCTGAGCGAAACTAAATATTATACAATATATTATACTGATAAGCCGTTCCGAAAGTTTTCCACATATGTAAACTTCCTATGTAAATACTCAAAAAAATTTTCAACTCCCTACGACCAAAACTCAATTAATTCTCACGAAATAAAAAAATGTTAAAAAAAAATAAATATATATTATTTATATTGATTGGATTTTAAATAACATTTCAAGCTTAAGTTTTTCTTCAATCCCATTATGTTTATATTTGTGGTCTTTGATATAAATACGGAAGGGTATATTATTACTTATTTATAGTCCATCGTTTTTATAAAACTCAAAATTTTTTAATTTCCATTTTTTAAGAAAAATTTAAATACTAATAAAAAAAATATCTAAATGTTCTATTATAAATAAATCGATATGCTAAAAACTAAAATAAATATAAATAATACTTAAAAATTTAATAAAAACAAAAATGTATTGACGTGGACAAACATTGTGAGTTACATTAAATAATGTTTCTGGTCACTTTTATTTCATAACTGGAAAATCATTTTTTTTAAATAGAAAAGGATCACAAAGACTTTAAAAATATAACACAATTATTGCGTAAGTTATTATAATTTTAACCTACTATAAATAAGAAAACAAATCAGTAAAATATATTCCAACTGATGCAAAGTAAACTTGTAAATAAAGTCAAATATTTAAAAAATTTTATAATCGAACCACAGGAATACGTTAATTATTGTCAGGCTTATAAGTCTAAATTGACCAAAATATTTCATGATTCCATCTCCCTTAATGCCATATTATTTAATAATTTGGCTCGATTTATAAATATAGATATCAAGTTGCAATTATAATAAATAATAATTATTATTATTATTACTATTGTTGTTGTTATTGTTATTATATCTTAATATTATTTTAGGAGTCAAAGTTTTGAATTCAAATGATTTTAATACATTAAAGTCAGGTAAATCCTTTAATTTCAAAATTACAAGTCTATTTAATATATTTAATAAATGTGGTTTTTTTTTTAATTAGTGTTTAGGCAATGGACTATAATACCTATAACCTTTATTATTTTTTGAGTTATAAGAAATTTGAAAATAGTCAAGTTAAGGATAATATGTGTATTTAAATGTTGAAGTTCAAATTTCTATTTTAATCTAGGTACTTATTTTTAGGAATAGATTTTTTTTATTGAAAAAATCATATTTCTGCATCATTTTTTATAATTATTTAATCCATTTTATCGTGGAATTTGAAATTTCATTAAATATATAAATATATATACATATAAATATTCAATATTATGAAAAATATTCCTATAATCATCGACATATCAAAATTTTTATATATTATGCTCTTTAAAATGGATACCACCAAATAAAACATATTTTTAAAAATAAAAAACTTAATTATTTTTTTAAGTATTTGAATAGAGATATACAATTAGTAAATAGATATAATGTGACTATTTGAGTAAAATTGAATAATATATCTGGTTGTATAATTAAAATAAAATAAATACTAATAAAAATAAATAAAATAAAATATGATATCAGAAAATCTTTTCTTCTCCTGGCTTCCCCACCCAATTTACGGTATGGTCGTGTAGACGTCCATCGCGGTCATAATATCAGAGTCAGGCTGCGCCCATTTCCCGGTGCGTTCGAAGTATTTTGATCAGCTCATGGCCGTCGCATAGGTATAACGTGATGAATATTTGTCGAGGAGCTTTAGCTCATCTAGCCAAATGCGCCATTGGGGGGAGCAGGGTGGGCCACGGCTCTCCTATTTTTATACGTATTTTATCGTGCCGATACATAATATTCAAAAGCCATACGCCTATCTTCATAATCTACAATAACATTGTCGACGGACTTATTGTAAATTTGTATATTTGTACCATTTTTTCGTTTTTTTTTTTTATGTCATTATGGTTTGTTGAACAGTGAATAATGATATAGGTATATTTAATAAAATTAGGTATAATTAAAAAACATTGTACATTCCTAAAAAATGTATCGCAAATGAAGTTATCACTTACTAACATAATTTTAATATCAAACAAAATTGACCCGATCAGTGTAAAACTTGGCCTGCTTCAATTTTTGCTCACTTATTAAAATACTGAAATGGCGCCCTAGGCCCCAACTATAAATTTTATATTATTATATTACGTACATTATAATAATATATATATATATATATATAATTGATGTAGGATATGCATTATTTTTTTATGTATTATGGTACTCATTCAATATAACAAAAAATTATATTAGGTACATTACAAAATTAACTCAACACGTTTAAATTTTTGGGAAAAAATATTTAAACTTTCATACGGGTTAATATTATTTAATAAGTCTCTTTCAATGTGTAGTAACGATAAGTATGATAATCTATCATTAGTCATCACAGTTCTTAGCCATATTTTAATTCGGCGCATAATTGAAAACGAACTTTCACACGAAGCAGAACTGCAGAAAGGAATCATTACTGCAACTTAAATTAATTTGTATAAATAATAAAATAAAATCTATTTGCAATCAAATTGTTTTTTAGATAGGTACTATCACCGAAATAATCTGATTTGATGTTATATTATTTAAGTATCAGTAAGAAAACAATTTAGGAAATATAAAGTATTTATTTCTAAAATACACGCATTTGATACATTTTAAATGGGGGGTTTGTAACAATCCTAGTTAAGGTTAAGCTCCCCTCACGCTGCACCTATGGACCTATGGTCTGTCACGTAATTATCTTATTGAAAAGATATTTGAATTCGGTTCTCGGTTATGACTCCAATAACGTAATATTAATAATTAAATTAATTATAATTTTTTAGTTTTCCCTTACGCGTATGAAACTACCTATAAAAGTTATACTCAGAATATAGAAAATTCAAGTAAGTATTATTTACACAAGTCATCATAATAAATAATTATTTATTAAATATTATTATGTTTAAGATATATTTCTATAATTGTTAATAATATTACGTTTGTTGTTTCTGTAGAATAAATTTTGTTGTCAATTCAGAATGATATAATATTTTCATCAATAATTGCTAGTAACAGATATGTGTATTCATCTTGTAACTTTTTCGAAGCTATATCATCGTAAAGGTTATATAACTTAGTAGTTAGACTTGATAAAAAATATTTTCCTAAACAATGAAGACATTCAAAATAAAACATTTTTTATTTAATCAATTTGAAAATTACACTAATAAAGTACCTACAAATATTATTAAGGAAAATATATTTAGAATACATCTTGAAACTTAATTTTGTCTCTATTTGAAGAAAATTAAAATGTTATGTTTTAATAATATTTTTATAACTTATTTCTCAGTCAATTACAATTTATAGCAAATAAACAATAATATAACATTTCTGTTTCTTTGATATAATATTATAAAATTATAATGAATGTGTATAGGTGTGTAAATTGGTACCTATCTTACCTAATTATTCAGACAAAAATATTCTTATATTTTCTTTAAAAGATCATTCGATCACTTAATACCGAACTAAAGTATTCATTTTTTTTCTTTTTTAGATTTACTTAACTTACTTGACAATTACGATTATGATGATTTCAAAAGTAGTAGGTTATATATAATTATGATAGCAAATATTAATATTATAAATTTGTTAGCTTAAAAAAAAAGAATTACATCAATTCTCAAATAAAATATTTTAAAAATATATATATTATATTGCATAATATATAACTAAACTTAACCAGTTTGGTAATGTGTGAAATATCTAAAACTGTTATACAATTTAAAATATTGTTCGGGATCGGATTACTAATGTTTATAAATATACACAATTTTTCATTAAAAAACAGGTAACTTTATTCTAGTGGACTGTATTAACAATTTATTTTATGTAAATCGAACGCAGAGCTGCTTACATGACTGTTTAAATGCAACTGCTTTTAAATACAAATTTTACAACTCGCCCAATGGGTTTCGCGGAAACAATAAATAGTAATAAATCGCGATAATGTGTACTTACCACGATCGATACGGAACAGTTGTATTTTAGGAAAATAATTTATTGGTAAAATATTATATTTATTTTAAATAAAACTGCATTACTCTTGGCTTCTATTGACTTATAACTTGTAAATTATAAGTAAATACGATTATCGATAAACGATCTTATTTTAAATTTTATCTTGAAGAGAAATGCGTTTTTCTGGGAATAAAACGACTAAAAATAATAGTATGAACGTATATATTTTAAAGAACACCTTACTGTTAAACTAATTAAAATAAATAATAATAAGTAAGAGTTACTGTTTAGACTCATAGTAGGTTAGATTTGGCTCGATATATTAATATAGATATCAAGTTGCAATTATTATAAATAATTATTATTATTATTATTACTATTGTTGTTGTTGTTGATATTATATCTAAATATTATTTAAGGAGTCAAAGTTTTGGATTCAGAAGATTATGAAACATTTAAGTTAGGTAAATCTTTTAATTTGAAAATAACAGGTATATATAATAAATGTAGTTTTTTAAAATTAGTATTTAGGCAATGGACTATAATACCTATAACCTTTATTATTTTTTGAGTTATAAGAAATTTGAAAATAGCTAAGTTATGTTTATGTAAATGTTGAAGGTTCAAATTTCTATTTTAATCTAGGCAATTATTTTTAGGAACAATTTTATTTTATTGAAAAAATCATATTTATGAATTATTTTTTATAATTATTTAATACATTATATCGTGGAATGTAAAATTCTATTGAATATATATATATATATATATATTCAATATTATGAAAAGTAAATGATGAGCAACAAATTTTGCGGATTATTTGTAGAATACTAATATATTAAATTATTACGAATAATGACATCAAAAATATCATATCTGCAATAAATGAAAAATATTCATATAATCATCCAAATATCAAAATTCTTATATATTATGCTCTTTAAAATGGATACCACCTATTATACATATTTTTAAAAATAAAAAATGTAATTATTTTTTTAAGTTTTTGAATAGAAAACAATTCCAATTCCAATTAGTAAATAGATATGTGACTATTTGAGTAAAATTAAATAATATATCTGTTTGTATAATTAAAATCTAATTATATTATTGGAATGCACAGTGTTAAAAAATTTTACTCAAAAAAAATATTTTATTTTATACTTTACTATTATTTTCAATTTATTAATAATACATTTGTATAATTTATAATCGTAAATATATTATTGATATAGAGATATCGCGGGTAGACGCCTATAGGCCGATATTATTTGGTGCGACTAAATTACTTGAATAAAATTTGATATCAGAAAACCTTTTTTTCTCCTCGCTTCCCCACCCAATTCACGGTTCGGCCGTGTAGACGACGATCGCGGACATAATATCGGAGTCAGTCTGCGTCCTTTTCGCGGTGCGTTCGAAGTATTGTGATCGGCTCATGGCCGTCGCATAGTGGAAGCTTGATGGATATTTGTCGAGAGCTATAGCCCCAACTATAAATTTAATATATATATTATTATATTATGTACATTATTATAATATATATTTGATGTAGGTCATACATTATTTTTTATGTATTATGGTACTCATTCAATATTATAAAAATTTATATTAGGTATATTACAAAATTAAATCAACGCGTCTACTTTTTTGGACAAAAATATTTAAAATTTCTTCCAGGATAATATTAATTGATAAGTCTCTTTAAATGTGTAGTAACGATAAGTATGATAATCTATCATTAGTCATCACAATTCTTAGCGACGTTTTAATTCGGCGCATGACTGAAAACAACCTTTCACATAATGCAGAACTATAGATAAGAATCGTTAGTGCAACATGAATTAATTTATATAAATAATAAAATAAAATCCATTTTAAATCAAATTATTTTATAGATAGGTACTATCACCGAAATAATCTGATTTGATGTAATATTATTTAAGTATCAGCAAGAAAACAATTTAGGAAATATAAAGTATATTTTATAAAATACACGCCTTTGATGAATTTAAAATAGGGGGGAGGCCTTATAGCAATTTTAAGAAGACTTAAGCCTTCTTAGGTTCCACCACGCTACGCCTAAAATAAGGTATTGGCTAAGATAGCTAATGCAATTGACTGGCTTCAGGCACCTCTGGCGGTACGTGGCAAAGGTTTCCGTTATAAACTTGAAGAGAAAGGCGTTTCTTTTTGTTTGTGATGCTTACTTTGAATATTGATAATACACAAACACCTTTTTTCTTAAAGTGCAATATTATTAATAAAATATAAACATCATCAATTATTAACAGTTATTATATTATTCCGAATATAATAAAAATAAAGTTTGCTAGTGTGAATGTAGTAAAACATATTAAAGTCTCCAATAACGTAATCTTAATAATTAGGTAAATTATAATTTTTTTAGTTATTCCTTACGCATATGAAACTACCTATAAAAGTTATACTAAGAATACAATAAATCCAAGTACGTGTTTTTTACACAAGTCGCCATAATATATAATTATTTATATATGTTGTCAATTCAGAATGATATCATAACTTCATAATTAATTGCTAGTAACAGATAAGTGTATTCATCTTGTAGCATTTTCGAAGGAGCCATATCATCATAGGGAGTATATAACTTAGTATTCAGACTTTATAAAAAGTATTTTCCTAAACAATGAAAACATTTAAAATGAAAAATGTTTTATTTAATCAATTTGAATATTACACTAATAAAGTACCTACACGTATTATTAAGGAAAATAGATGTTTAGAATAAATCTTGAAACCTAATTTTATCTCTTATTGAAGAAAACTAACAAATTTATAATATTTATATGAATATAATAATATAATTAAATTAATTTCTGTTTCTTTGATATAATATTATAAAATTATAATGAATAGGTATAGATGTGTATATAAGTATCTTTCATAAAAAACTAATTATTCAAACAAAAATATTCTTATATTTTCTTAAAAAGATGATTCGATCACTGAACTATATTATTATTATTTTTTTTTTTTTTTAGATTTACTTGACAATTACGATTATGATGATTTCAAAAGTAGTAAGTTACATATAATTATAAAAGCAAATATTAATGATATCAATTTATTAGCTTAAAAAAGAAGAATTAACATCAATCCATAAATAAAATATTTAATATACTCGTATATATATATTATTAGTTTTCGAAAAATATCCCTAGAAAAAAACGGTCAAGACAGGAGATCTTGTTGATGATTTATAATATAAAATAACAAACACATGCCACATAAATATATTTATGTAAATTTTCATCACATAACTAAAACCTAATTAAAGATTTATTAATTGCATTCATATAAATATAACATAAATTACCAAGTTATTTATAACAAATTATATACTTTATATAAATATCATATGAACAATTTAATTTCGATTTAAATATATTTTGACAAATCTAAAACTATCGATTATCTACTTATAATTTTTAGTTTATCCAAAATTTTATGAGGAACTTGATGTATACAATGAATTTAGAAAAGAACGCTGTAAGTACCTAATATAGCAAATTAAATATTTATTTATTGTTCAACAATATACATGTATTGATTAAATCATTACATTATTAAGAATTCATTTTTTGTTGTAATTAATTAATTGTGAAATAATGTGAATTTTAAATAAGAAACGTTAATATATATATTGTATAACAATAAACATAGTTATTAGTTATTATATTCTTATAATTAAAATATTAACTATTAAAAAATATAAATCATTAAGTAAATATTAATTTTTAACCACATATTTCATACATAAAATAAAATAATATGTGATAGCTATAATAAGTATATTCCAACCTAGGTATATTCAAATATGATTATTAAAAAAAAAACATTGTTAAAATAAACAAATGAAAGAAAGTCAATTTTAGATGGTCCTCCTTCGTCATTTCGGTCCTCGGGGAAATTAGTGGTTCATTATACTTAAGATTTGAATGCAATGATATTATATAAGAAAATATGATTCTGAACGAAATTCAATTGACGCCCTTATTTTATTTGTCTCATCTCTTCTCATTGTGTGACGAAACTTCTGAATTCTCGGACCCTTCACGTAACTTGTTATATAACGTACTTTGATAATTTCCCTTATTTCCGCGTTTTTTTCTTCTACGACATCTATTTATTGCGGTGTTGTACATTGGCCCACATATTGTTTTAGTATTTTATTATCGAAGCATCTTAGCTTTTGTTCAATTTGCACTGTCATCATCCATACTTCACATCCGTAAGTTAATGTTGGTTTCACAATTCTCATCTATAAACATATTTCTATTCCACTTGAGAATAATTTTGTTTTAAAATATGTGATTAGTGCAAAAAAAGCCCTTTAATATTTAACATTATTCTAAACGAAGTGAGATTAAATGAATGAGAAATTATTACTGCCCATTTTTAATTAGATTTCAAAAAATGTTATATTTATTTTATTTTTATACTATCGTTAGTTTAAAATATTTCATTTTTAAATTTAGGTTTATTGGAAGTTGATGGTTTTTTTTTTTCTTATATCAAACAAGGCAAGTACTTCTTATTAATTAATTATAATTATATCGGTTACAATATTGACATTAAATTACACTATTATTAACATTATTTGTGATAAGTTACTGTCATATTCATGTGCATTTTTTTAAAAAAAAACAATGTTCAGTGTCTATCTTCAGATTATTATTAATTCCTCCGGTTCCGGAGAATACATATGTAGAAGTACTGAGAATAACAGAAAATGAACCCCGTATTATGTTTAATAAAAATAAGAAGAACATAAAGCAAGACGAGAAACCTAATGTTTAACTACTTGTATTATGTAATTTTTTTAATAAAACTCTCAAATTATATATTAAAAATAAGTTTAAGTTTTTAAGTTTTAAAATATTTAAATTAAAATTATTTAGACTGCATAATTGTAGTAAAAAAAAATTATTTTAAAAAAACGTCATTTGTCCCATTTTACCTCATTTGAAGTAACATGGGACAGATAAGTATATATTTTTTAAATGAAACTCATTGAACTAAACATCATATAAATATATATATAAAAAAAAAAAAAACATTTATTTTAATGAAAAAATGTAAGTACCTTATTGAAAATTAAAATATTTAAATGTTTTATGTATGAAAAATCAAAATTACAAAACAGTTAAATAATAATGTATAAAGATAAAAATTAACGTTTCAGTGTTATTCAATATAATATTATATATATATAATACTGTAATGCCAGTCTTTGATTTTATTAAACTAATTATAATTAAGAACAAAATTTAACAATAAAATATTAAAAAATTAAAAATGAGAAATTTTATTGGACCCATAATTAATACTGATATTTAGTTTTTTCATTTTTCTTTTATTACCTATGATTTAATTTTAATTATTATAAAAATATAATAAACTAGTTTTAGTATTTTAAAAGGTATTCATATCAGAATAACAAATATATTTTTTAATATTATGATTATAGTCATTATTCTTATAAGTGTACTCTTGGGAACGTGATACTCGTCTTAGCATCTCTATAAGTCATAGTCTTATTAATTAATTCGTTAACAGCTTTATTCATAGATATTAAAGACCAAGACTATCGCTGACTTTCATAATTTTCTAATATTTATTTAAATACAACAAACAATTATTTTAATTAGGTATTATTTATAAACTACGTTAGAGTCAACTAGTTTATGCATCGCCAAAACGAATGAAAATTGATAATACAAATTTTAATTTTAATCACTTATTAAAATATCTATTTTATTTCACGACACTACAACATTACGAGTGTACATTACAGTGTATTTTCTATTATCATTTTTATAAAAAGAGGTAACAGAAACACAATACTATTTAGTGATAAGAGAAAACATTTTAGTAAACAGTTTCCTTTCGGTACCTTCGCGATAACACGCTTAGTGATATTGTGTTATCAGTTATCACTACTTTCTTATTAAAAATTAAGATATATCACCGAAAAATATTCCAAAGTTATTATATTAATAAAATTATCACCGACTTCGAAGGAGTCCACTTGTCCCATCTTACTTCAAGTACTCATCTTGTCCCATATTCCCCTAATATAACAAATAACTGTTTCAAACTTTGAGAGCCGTATGTGCTTCAAATTTGAAATATATTCATATGTTTTTAACAAACATAGATAATATTATACAGAACCTTATCGAAAGATAAATACCTTCCACAAAAAATTAATAAAATTCATTTCCTATTATCGATTATATATTGTCAACATATATGTATAGAAAAAGATATAAAAAACTTGATTTTTTTTTATTTAGGTATACCTAAGATTTTAGACAATTTCGAAACCTATAATACAAACGTAACAGAACGTAAGTAATTTTTAATTTCTTAATTTTATTTAAATCAGCAGTAAAATAATATTTAAGTACCTAGGTAATGAAATATTATTAACGATAATTTATAAATTTCCACAACATGTAGATGCCCCGTATGAATAACTTTATTTTAATGGAAACAATTTTCATCTTTTTTTAAAAAATACATAATAAATGTTAAAAAATGTAAAATAAGTTTAACGGTTATTTTTATTATTATAGTGAATTAAAATATTTTGTTTTTTTAATTACATTATTTTTCTATTCATGACGTCATGAACGGATGTCTGATATGTTAATGTTGTATATTATTTGTTTAATTGTTAGAAGTTCTATATAGATTTCTCAGGTTATTTTCTCTTCATATTCTATCAGAAATCTATAACTGATCTTAGTGTTACCTATTAATTATAATTAATTATAATTCATAACAAATTCTTTTTGCTATATTTTTTTAGTTGAGAGTTCTTTGAGTTTTTTTCTTATTCAATTGGTTAGGTTGAGTTAGATTATTCTAAATATATAAATTTATCAATCGCTAGCTGAAGAACAAATAGTTTTAGGGTTAATATTAACTATTAATTATTATTATAACTATTACAATTTACATTTTTATTATTTTAAACTATTTTAACTAAGCAAAATGAAGAATATCTTTAATGAAATACTTTACATGTAATTAATATTTTATGAGATTTTACCATTTTATATTATTGCATATAATATAATATATTTAAGTATTTTAATTACCTTCGAATTTTTCAAATTCTTCATTGAAAATTTAAAACAGCGATATTCAATGTGACAATAATTATTGCATATTTTGAAGGTAGCGGTAGGTTATGCTGAATTGTATCAGAGTTTAGAGGCGTATTTAGTAATTAATAATAGGAGGTTCAGATTTTTTTACAGAAGCTATCGAAGCCAATCCCCCACCCCCTTTTAACCGTTTTATAATATACAAAAATAAATTGCAAAAAAAAAAAAAAAAAAAATATACATGTTTTGTATCTGTATACATTATAATACAAAATCTAATGCAAGTGGTAAAATAATATTATTAATAGCAACTTTTTATTTTGTTTTTGGTCATGGGATGATTTAAACCCATAAATACGCTTCTGTATTGTATTCTCATTACTAATAATGACACTAATCAAGATAATTTTAAGAACCACCGGTATTGAATGTAGTATTATTTTTAAAAGTTTGAAGAATTTCTTTTGAGTAATTTATATAAAAAGATGGACTCGTATTTTCTTTTTAAATAATTTGTCTTTAATTAAATAAAAAACCCACGAAGGATAGATTAAGCCTATTCGTAGTTATGATTAAAGTTAATTTTATATTTACTTTATTAATTTTACAATTACATCTATGTGTTTATGATTAGATTATAAAGTTGGTCTTTCGTTCCTAGCAAACATGATATGTAATATATTACTCGTTCATTTTGGCTTTTTAGTTTGATAATGAGCCATAGTCTGGAATGTATCTATTTTTTTAAAGATATAAAACACACCAAGTATTTTTAATTATTTAAGTTTTGAATTACTTCACCTTCTATTTTAATTTTTATCTGTTGTAGAACATTTTTCATTGCAAAAATATACAATAAGATTTTTTGTCGAAGAGCCCCAAACCTTTTTATTTTACCACCATGTGTGTGTTGTCCGATATTTGATACTTTATTATTTCAATTTTATCATTACTGGCTAAAGAGAACAAAATTACAGTCCATTCACAGATTGTGGTTCGATATTTTTACCGATTTTTTTTCGGTTACATCAGTGGTTTTTGTGTGCAGGACAGACGGCGTATACAGCCGTTGCGATCGCCGCCGCTGCCGTGACAACGTTCCTTAACTTTCCCTCATTACCGTCCCTTTTATTATGAATTTTAATAACCTAAATGTCGTGTATAATTATAAGTATTATTGTCATTATTGTATATTATCTTTATTTTCGCTATCATATGTAAAATTATTATTATTTCGACCAACGCCCTTACATTTTCATGTATAATTTTTCTTCTTGTTCTGTTCGCCATTGCGACAACACAGTATCCTTATACACAATAAAATAAACTAAATCATTGAAAGTTACAAATCGTGTTTAAATATTTATTATTAAAAAATACCTACATTTTCACATTCACTACATATCATTTTCTCAACTTTTGTGTTTACTGTAATATCTTGTGTCGTGTTTGCGTAAGTCCGCCAGCATCCAGAGATGTGTGAGAGGCTGCTCCAGGTCCTCGAGATCCACGGCCACCTCTTGCTTGCCTACCTCGGATCAAACACGGCAACATCTTATATTTTATTTTACCTTTATTATTTTTGGTATTATTATTTGTCTTTTTTTTTTTTGTCTTCGTTCAACCGAGTGGTCCTTCCCCATACAAGTGGTTCTCAACTATTTTGGATAGGTACTAGAATAAAGTATATAAATGAAAATAGTACAATTAATTATTTGTGATTTTCCAATTGTATAAATACAAAATGTTTTAAAACTATTTATATAATTGAATTGTTAATTATAGATAATCAAACCAAAAATATTACATACAGATTGAGACAATGCACCGAACAAATATTTAATGATATGAAATCTAGTACGTAGATCTTATTAATTATATAATAATTATATGTGTCGTCTATGACTCACATATTGTAGTCTGTTGTTGGCCAACATAGTATGTAAAAATTCTAGAATATAGATGACAATTACTAAGTGTTAGTTGATTTAAAATAGTAACAAATTATATATAATTCTACTGTTAATGTTTGTTCTAACCTGTGAGATTCTTATTTCTTGTTTGACTTTGTAATCAAATAACCATAGCCGGATTTATTGATAGGCAGAGTAGGCACCTATCTAGAGTGGCAAATTTTTTTAAATTTATAATTTAATTACCAAAAAAGGATTTAGTTTTAGTATTCTTTTTTTTATAAACTTGGATATTGTATATTTATAAATTATATTTAATAACTATATTATTTATAAATTATAACGATAAACAAATATAAAATCGTAAATGTTTCTGTTAAAAGTAAAAAATACACTCAGTAAAATTAGTTTCTTAAGATTACGCACACTGTAATTTAAATATAGTTGTATGATTATAAGGGAAGCAAAAATGCTGAGATGACACATTACAATTTCTGGTGTGATACTGTGGTATTTCCTATTATAACTACTATAGTATTATAAAGTATAAATATAATGTCAAGTTTCGCGACCCATAACTACTGTATGTTAGAGCATTGTTTTCTTATAAATAAAGTTTTTTCTTGGGAAAAGAAAACTATCAAAAAATGGCGGAAATCGGCAAAATAACGATTTCATTATTTAAAATTGTTTTATTTCATTTTAATTAATTAGGTTTTGATCATAGTACTTGAACATTTTTTTGAGTATCAACATAGGTGTTCAATATTAGAAAAAACAATTTTGACACGATTGATTGATTTTCTGACTAAATATAGAAATTTGAAATTTTTTCCAAAAATGTTTAAGATTACCTGCAACTTTAAGTTTAACGGTTTGAAAATTTTATAGGACCCTACCCCATATAACCCTTTATCAATTTCCAATATATTTTGCAAATCGTAGGAGACATTTTTTTTTATAAGTTTCTAAAATTTGAATATATTTGGTAGAATTAAATATTACAATATATATATATTTTTTTTATGACTAAATACACTTTTTTTGGGTAGAAATAATGGTTGGATAACCACAAGTAGGGTATGCTTTCGGTAGAAAATTGCGTCTAGTTGGTACTTTATTTAGCATAAAATATGGTCACTATGAAATCCATTACATTTTTTATACAGTTATTTTATAATTATTATAATCAATAATATTATAAGTTATTTATTAATTTAACTTATAAGACTTGTGTGGATTACTTCATTAAACTATTCCATTCAACAATTTATTTAAGACAAGATGTCGGGTTTATTCCAACGTTCAATAAATATAACATAGTCTCGATCATAAACATGATTTAATACGTAATAGATATAATTTAATTTTGAATAGTTATGTTATGCTAAAGGTCTTATTATTTTCTACTTGAAATTTGTGATTTTATTCTAAAATTTGTTATACGCAGCCGATTATTAATCGCACGAATTTTTTATCGTACTTAAATATAATTTATCGAGTTCAGTAACTGAGAAGGATAAACGTGAAAATACTTATATAAAATAAAACAAATAAATTTAAAGTTTATTTAGGTGTAAAATATAGACTTATGTTAAAAAGTATAAAAACTATGTTGTGTACGACGGAAAGACACGGTGAGGATCAGTGAAGATGAATTAGTGCGACCCAAAGCAACAAAACCCTCAAGCAAATGAATAGCCAATTAATTGATATAACATGACCGACATGATCTTTTTAAGATGATCGATAGTTTAAGTGAATTTCTAATTAGTGATCACGTATTATATAATTCCCTAAATTTTAACACTAAATATTGAATAAAATCATAAATGTGTATGCAATTTTAATATAAAATTTATTAATAATACAATATACATATATTTATGATTTTGGCTTTATAGTACAAAGTTTAAGTGTATGACCTTCATTTTCTACTATAATAATAATTATTAAAATACAATGATTTAGGAATTTTGAGTTATTATTTCAATAAAATTTTCAATTGCATGGTTGAGAAGTAAAATTATACAAAACTATCCGAATGATTACCGAGATATAAATGTATAAATTTTTAATTATATCGTCATTATACACTATTATTAATAATTATTGTTATAAATTATTTATAACACTTTAATTATTCATTATATATTAGGAATTATTAAAGAGATACAAACGAAGAACGGATATAGCAACTAGCAACAGTCGCTATCCAAAGCCTGTAGAATGTGCTCGTCCGTGTGTGAATGAGAAACATGGGCAAAATTTGGGTCTTTCATTTTGGGGGGCTAAAATGTAATATAGCTGTGGAAAGTATACCTTTTTACAACATATGTAAGTCCTTTTATCGGGATCTAAGACTACTCAACCATTCCCTTGTCCATAAAAAAGAAAAAACAATTTATTATACTTAAGACAAGATATTGTAAATGACATGAATTTTTTTTTCATTTACTTTTTTATTTCCTCTTTCATCATCTCCTTCTATCCTGTCTAATAATAAAAAAGATACAAAATAATGTTTACCATTATAAACATTATCTACTTATTTACTATACAAAAAAATATTTGAAATAATTTAAAATATTTTAATAGTAAATTAATTAAGCTTTTAAACTTTAAGAATTCGTATAAACTTTCAATATGACGTATAAAATTAACATCTTTAATTTCAAATAGTTAATTGTATGCCAATAATACATATACATTATAATATATATATTATAGAAATGTATAGATATTGAGTAATAAAAGAGTATTAAATTACAAAATAACAAGAAGGTTCCTAAATTGTGATACATAACTAGTAAAATATTATTGCAAATAATTATTTTGTAACAAATTATTCGTTTTCAGCTTTTGTTCCAAAATTAGGTGATACTATGGAATACTATGTTGATATTGTTTCCCAATCTAAGAGAAGTAAATATTTGTATTTAAGTAAAATTATAGTTTAATTAGCTAAGTCAGATAACAGGAAAAAAAATTATGCGTATAAAAATTAATATATTTGCTAAACCTGCTTAATCTGCCATAGAATTATTATTATCCAGTTTTGCAATAAAATAAAATACATTTACATTCATTTTAGTAAATACACAAAAATAATTATAAATAAAATTAAAATAATTGATTAAGTTATAATTTATTTGCTTTGGTTTGATTTATGTTTACACATGAATCCTTTGAACGTGTATTCTAGATTTAATCGAGAACAATAACACCGATCCAATCAAATCATATTTTGAAAACGTAATAAAAAGTAAGCCATTATTGTTTAATAGTAATTTTAACTAGAATTATTCAAGTGTGTAAATTTAAATTGCAGTTAAGGACTAAATTATAATAAAATGTTAATTTTTCAGTGTATCCTTTGTTTTCTGAAAATTATGGTTATTATTCAATTCGCATGAAGTACCGAGAAATTTGTAAGTATTTTGTAATTTTAAACAATTTTCTGTATGTAGCTAATTAATATAATTAAAATATCTACCATTTACATTCAATGTTTAATTAAAATTATTATTTAATATTCAAGTAGCCCAGTTAATTTATGTTTCCTTAAAATATTCGTCCTCAAAATTATCGTACTTTTAGAAAAAGTTTAACTGATAATATATGATCAAACCACTAAACACATAAAACATATTTTTGATTTATATAATTGTATATGGGTACTTATTTAATAATTTAATCTGTATTTATTAAATTTACAATTTTCTAATAATTGAATTTTATGAAATAATATTATTCATAATATTTTTTTTCTTATGTAAAAATGCATATTTTTCATTAATAGCAGAATATAAATATTATAAAGTACCCATTTAAAATAATTAAATATCATATTTTTTGATTCTGAGCAAAGTTGTATTAGATAAACAAATATGTTTTTTTTTTTTTTTATTTAAGCTTCTAAAATTAAAAACATTAGTAGAATATTTATATATTCTTATATATATCTTCAATTTTTATATATTGATATTTTATGTGTTTTTAAAAGTCTGAAAAACAATTTTCAAATAGAAATAATAGCCTGATTACCCCAAGATGTGTTTACTTTCGATAGTAAATGGCACCTCGTTGGTACTTTATTTAGCTTAATTTTTCAAAAGATTTTCGTTGGGAGAAGAAACACTATCAAAACATGATGGAAAATCGGCAAAATTCACGGAAATCATTATTTAACGAAAATGGTTTTGGATTTTTCTTGATAACTAATGCAATTGTGAACGTAGGGACTAGAAATTATTTTGATTATTCACATAGGTAATCTAAACTTACATTTTGGAAAAATTTCGAATCTCTATACTTAGTCAGAAAATTAACCAATCGTTTCGAAATTGTTTTCCTTAATATAGAACACCTATGTTGTTACTTAAAAAAAGTCACTATAATCAAAACCTAATTAGTTACCAAAAAATAAAAAAATTAACATAACAAAACCGCTATTTTGCCGATTTTCGGGAATTTCAACTTTAAAGGCTTATAAAAAAAATTGTTAATCACGATTTTCAAAATATTTTGTGAAAAGATTAAGCAATATATGATTAAGTATTATATGATAGATTTTGATAAAATTTTCAAACTGATAAAACAAAAATTGCAAAAAATATTAAGCATTATTGGATAAATATTCAATATTCTATACTTGACCAAAAAATCAACCAAAATGTTCCAAAATTGTACCGCACTTGTATACTATATATGTAAATACTCAAAAAAATGTTTAATTCCCTACAATTAATTAGTTATCATGAAATTAATAAATTTAAAATAACAGAAACCGTAAAATGCCGATTTTATGCCGTTTTTTGGTGTTTTTCTTTTTCCAAAGAAAAATTATTTAAGAAATTTGAAAAATGATCTAAATAAGGTACCAAAAAAATGTGAATTACTACCTAACTCATACCCCACTTGCGATAATCGGACCATTATTTCTACCAGAAAAAATATTTTCATATATCAAAAAACAAAAAACAAAACAAAAACATCTTTATAAAACCAATAAATTTAAAAATATAAATGAAAATTTGAATACACTGTATATTGTAACAAGAACGACAAAAAAATATGAGTTAATATTAATAAGATTTAATAAAATAATCACAGATAATTTAGGTAATCTGAAAGCAAATTATTGTCAAATAACAACCCGCGATAAATTTTGATTGTCGCGTTGGTAAACAAGAACCATAAATATTATTACATCTAGGTAATATTATAATTTCTAATACTAAATATCATCTGAGACAAACGATCATCAAATACGTTGCGAGGTTCATTTTCCCTACAGCTCTTCCGTTTTTAATTCTCAACACCTTGTTTACAGCACAGTCATTTTATACAATGCATTTTATAGAGATTAGACATGCTAAAATCAAAACGCAATCTGTTAGTATTTATAATCAAAGAAAACGTTAATTTCTTTAGGCTTCTCTGTTGTAGCTCCATTCTAGCCGGTAAACAAAATTTATTTATCACTTCTCTGCAAATAAATCTAGGCGCCGTGCCTGATTATTGCATTCAAATCTTAATTATAATAGAACATTAATGCCTTCGAGGACCGACGAGACGAAGAAAGAACGTCCGGAAACGATCTTTCCATTTTTTTAAATTTCAAATTTGAAATATCGAATTTTATTTCTCAATTTACTTACTTATTTGTTATGAAATTAGCATGGCTTAAATTGTCAGAAGACGAATTTAAAAGATTTTACGAAAGTAAGTTATATAATATTAGTACTAGCAACGTTTACTAGCAACGTAATTAGTATGTAGGTCATTATTTTTTACGGAATGTGATTAATTTGTTTTAATTATATTTTAATATATAATATTAAAAATTTATATAGGTACTAATAAGAAAACAAATTACAATTATAAATATACATTATATAATGAAAAACCATCGAACTGTTTAATTTTTCATATAGACAAAATAATGTTATGTAGGATAGAGGGAGGAAGCACACATAATTTGCAAAAAAAATCTAAAGCTCAAGCGTCCTTTTGTTTTGATGTCTATAGTTGCACATATGCGCATCGTAGAAATAAACAATGCTTGTTGTTTTTTTTTACGTTTAATTATTGGTTATTGTTTTTAAATGAGTGTGTTCTGAGCTAATTGTTGTTGTGTAACTGTAAAAGTATATATTATTCTAATGATTAACCAAATTAACTACTGATAGACATTGTAACAATATCTTGGCTTCATTTTACTGAGACCATGAAACGTCACGACGAACCTAGAATTTATGGTAAATTTGCCTCCGTGTGACGAAATGCATATATTAGTCTATGTAAATTATCCGATAGCTTTGACGGTTATTTTTATACGTTTGGTAATTTTGAGTTTTATTGTTGATTATTGACTTGGTACAAGAATACACAATGATATGTGTTTATGTAATTACAGCATATATAAATTCCGTTTGTAGAAAATGTTCACCTTTGGCGTTTTTTACCATTGGGTGAAAATTTCGAGAGTTATATAATGAATATATCATTCGTTTAATAAAATAATGAATACAATTATGACAATTATGACAATTTTTTGTTCGCATTTAGTATTCCCCAAGCGATTTGAAATATACGTCGATCATACGAAAAGAATAGAAAGTAAGTTAAATCATGAATAACTTGTTTGAGGTACTTAACTTTACAGTTCTAAATATCATGTGATTAAGGCTCGTATTTGAAAAATAAATTTCGTTTAACTTTATTAAACATTATCAAATAATATAACGTTATTCAATATTTTCATTAAACCTTAGGTATTTACATTGTTTCGTGATTTCTAATACGTTATTTAATATTAATTAAATGTAATTACGCTACCACCACCATAAGTGAAATTTCAATCGACTAAGAGTTCTTCTAATAAATTTCTATATCCAATTTTAAGGTGAATATGCATCCAACATCAGCAACATTAATAAATAATTGTCTTTTACTCTTTCCGCATCTGTACTCACCAACTCTTCTTCAAACAATACATACACCAAATATTAAATATAAATATATACTAAATATAAGTATATATCAATTCTATTTTTTTTTTTATAAACTGGTAGTTTAAATCATACACCTGAATTTCCTGAATAAAAAAATAATTACAATTTGACAATGTATATAAGTTTAATTATTTTACTTAAATAAGAATATAAAAACATAATTTATTATTTGTTTAGATGAAATTGATATTATGTCAGAATCCGAATTCACTTCGTATCAAAAGAGTAAGTTTTTTTGACGTAGTAAATTGTTAGTTTCATCTCATAAAATACGCAATATAAAAAAAAAAAAAATTATAGGTAATACAAATTATTTATAACTAAATATGTATTTCAAACGAATACGTTTTTCAATTTTATAATATTATTATAATATTATTTGTAATGAATATACTTTACTAAATAAGAATATGATAATCCGTATAATCATGTATGATACAAGAATACCGTGTATATTTTGAATTAAATTGATAATTATAAAAAAAAAAAAAAAAATTACAATACAAATGCATAATATATCTATTAGGTATACATTATATATTATTTTACACAATTATTTGAACTGCTATTAAAATTAATTGATTAATAAATCAAATAAATGACAAATAAAATAGCAAAATAAATGTTTAATACATTTTTTTAAAAAATATTAATTAATCATATTATTATTATTGTAAACTCGTAATTTGTTCAGTGTACCCGTTATTGCTCGAGACGTACGATAAGTACACACATAGAATGACATTATATAGTAAGATATTTTCAATGCGTAAATACAATTATACATTAAAATAAAATTGATAATATTATTTTATTATGTATATTTTTGCTATTTACAATTTTGATATTCCGAATAATACCTACATGCATTATTAATAATAATAATATTTAATTTGGTTTAAATATACGAGTATGTGTTATCTTTGAAATGGTGTGTAATCAAGTTTTTTTTTATCATCAATATTATATAATATTCAAATGTTGGATATATTTATATCCTAAAAACAATAAATAACATAAGGAAGGTATCAGTCTATAAGTTAATGTTAAAAATGAAGTATTCTGCTCTTTGCCAATATTAAAGCTTTAATTTATGAAAGTTTAAAAATTAATCAACATTATTGTTGATCCATTTAATAAAGATCTTTACACGAAAATAAATATGCAAAAAAATAATAGCAATCATAATTTGAAGAAAAAATAAAATCCATGTAAAAATAAAGATAAACGAGAAAATCAAATAATAGAACAAATAGATAAATTTATATTTACTTACATAAGCAATTTAGCACTTATGGAAGAAATAAAAGATAGATACTCTCTGTATTTGACAATTCAAATTAATAGCTTTTAACAACAAGAAATATGATTCAGCATCAAAAAACCTTAGTCAAAATATAAGAAAAAATCTACTAAATATACTGTTAAAATATAACCTTATAAAACTGTGAAGCAAGAGTAATAACAACATATGAAGGTAAAAAGTTGAACTAAATTTTAAAATGTAAACATATTGCAGGATATTAAAGATAAGCTAGATGAATAGAATAGCCAATAATGAAATACTGTAAAAAGTATCAAAAAAAAAAAAAAAAAAAAAAAAAAATTACCTATCATAGAAAAGTTTAGTCTAAAGAAAAAAATGGTAAACGTTTTCTCCCTAGCTTATTATTATAGTACTATATTACTCTAGTATTTATTAATTAATATTTTGAACTACAATAACTCCATCTCTTCAACACAAACTTTTAAGCTTAAAGAAGAGAGACTAATCGAATTTTTTATATTCATATTTTCTGTTGTTGGAGAATTGAGTGGTTAAACAACAAAATAATTTTTATTATAATAAAAACAAATAATTTTTAGAACTTATTATATGGGAGGGATTGTTGAAGGGAAGAATCATCTAAAAATGCAAGACTAGAATACATTGAGTTAACAACAAAGTACCAAGTAAAAAAGAAAAGAATAGTAAATAATACATGAAAATGGATGATGGCTGCTAACCAAATTTATGTAGAATAAAACTCTATATATATATATATATATAAACAAAATAAAAAAATAATATAAAATTATAACGTTCCTATATTATTGTAGAAAGAGAACCAGAATCTATAGATATATTCAACTATTTTATGTCAAGTAAACAATATTCAATAGTTTAATAATTTATTATATTGAAATATATTGTATAGATTAATCGAAAAAAAAAAATTATTAGATACCATATGTTTGTCTCAGTATCATAAAACTTATCAAAATATTAAATATAATATTATAATATTTATTTAATTATAATAATATAATATATAATAGTCCCTCTGGCAATTTCATTGTTGCATAGAATATGAAAATATTTGAAAATGAATATAATTTAGTAGATATAATAAAAAAATAGTGTATTTTTAATGATAATATTTCCAATAACAATAAAAAAAAATTTAATTGTTTTTTTTTCATATTTTTGCTAATACATTTTATAAAAGTACTTTGGAAGAATAGTCATATAATACTTAACCTATTTACAAACTATTTTGTAAATCGTAAACAACTATTTTTTGTATATAAGCTTTATAAGTTAAAAAAATATATTATAATTGAATATTATGATATTTTTTTTATTTTTAAAAGGCTAAAAACAATTCATCGAGTAGAAAAATTCTTAATTATTATAAACCACTAATTTCACTGAAAATTGAATAGAGGAATGTCAGAAATCAACATCCTCGCTTTTTACAAATAATTAGTATATAATGACAGTATACTTGAAATTATTACATAATAATGATAAAATATTTGGTAAAAATTTTAATTGTTAATATAAAATTAATTTATAGTGAATTTTCTAAACAGTAAATTTCTTAATTAGGTTATTAGGAACGATTATGTTAAAAAAACAATGGAAACAATGGAGATATAATATTATTATAATACAGAATTCTGGTTTATAACTATATTATATAATATATTTAATTATGTATACAGATAACATATTTATTTTATTTATAGGTTTTATACAAGATAATGAATGTTTTGAAGATTATACAACTCGCCTTAATACAATGAGTAAGCTATTTTTATTTAATTTATTATATATTATTTATTATTCACACAGTTACACCAACAATAATAATACATTTACTTCCTTTATTTAGTTGATCTTTATATCACTACTCATATAATAGAAATATTATTAATTTAAACCTTATAATAGTTTTTTACCATTACTACCATTACAACTTACCACTGTTCTTCACCACATCTCTCAACTTGTATATTGCCATATTCCTTAGCTTTTCTTCAACTTTACCGATCCGCCTTATACTATATCTTTTTTGAGGTCACTTCTTTAAATATCTACATTGGTAACTTACACACGTGGTACATTTTTGGAATGAATTATTAGTATAGTATTATTGTAATACATTGAGTTTCGTTCAGTATCGTATTTTCTAATGCAATATCATTGCATTCAAATCTTCATTATAATAAACAACTAATTTCTCCGAGAACCGAAGGGACGAAGGAAAAATATCCAAAATTTACCTTCCCACATCTTAATAATTAACATTTACATGTTAATTTTTCTTCGCTCACAAAATCTAATGCTTTATTCCACAAACAAACTAAATGCAGATAGGTATTTCATTTATTACCATAAGATGGAAATACTTTAACAAACCTTTAACTAACTAGAATTAACTGTAAAAACACAAAAATTACAAACAAAAACAAAATGAAAACTATAAAAATCTGAATATAAGTGGTAAAAAGGGTAATGGAAAGGTGAGGAGTGTGAAGTACGAAATGGAGTGAGGAGAAGGGAGTGAGTGAGGAGTTGTGTTGTTTGTAGAATCGTGCTTTTACCTTCCTCATTATATAAGAAGGGTTTCGGGGTAATAGGTTCGAGAGTATCCAGAATCTATACCTGTGTACGGACTTCGAATTCCGCTTGAAATTTGAAATATTTTTTAATAAATTTATTTATTTGAGTTATATTAAAATACGGACTTCTTGTTCCGTTTCTTTATTTTAATTATTAAGATTTATTTTCTCCAATTTAACCCACTAAAATTATACAAAGCGTGGACTCATGTTCCACTTGTAACTTGTATATAATTTTATTGGCTATGGATTTATTGGAAAAGTATTAAGATGCGGACTTCTTAAATTATTAAAAAGACCCTGAACAAAGCATAAAAAGTGATTCTTACCTTATGGAATACCACTATTATATATATTACAATAAGAATAGAAATCAAAATACCTTGTATGTAACTTTGTTCGGAATGCTCTGGCTATCGTCGGAATATCGTTTGGATTTTCTTTGTTGATATGCACGGAGACTGGTGTTAGATAAAAGTCCTATCTGGATGGTCTGGTGAGTCTTGCTGGTCTGTCTGGTCTAGTTGGACTGACTGGACAGGTGCGACTCACTGGTCTTGTACGACTGACTAAAAGAATTTATGAAACATGTGATCCAGAGGGATTGATTGAAAAATGTCTACCTGGTTAAAACTAATGAATGGGATTCGACGACACTATAGTCGGCAGGGCCATTTAATATGAATAAAGAAACTAACAGTGTATGTTGACTATGTGGGACTCTATGATCCGCCGATAAAAAGGAATTTAATATGTGTAGAAAGTCGAACGTGTTGATTTCACAGTTTTCTATTAAACGCCGACTATATTATGTTTTTATTTTATTATATAATTCATGATAGTCTTAATAAAAGGGATTATTTTAAATTGTACGTAAATGTGACGGTATTCCGACGGCGCCAGAGTCGCTTTATTATACATGTATTAATGTTCTTTACTAATGTTAAAATATGTGTGTGTAGTATGAGTGTTATTTTAAAAGACGTATTTTTTTAAAATTATGTGTGCTCATATCATTACATAGCAGATCAATATCGATGGAAACAACGAGACATTTAGTTTATGTACAGTTTTAATGATATCTAAGAAAATCGTTTTTTTACAAGATGTAATAAAATAAATATTCGAGAAGTTTATTTACATAAATCCAACCATTCCTTGAGATCTTAACGCAGATCGTCCAATCATAATCAATTTTATTCATTATTCAGATCACAACTGTTACGATTTTAACATTATTTCAGATCATGATGTCATTTATTTAGCCTCTTGCCTTTAATTGACATTTAAACCACATTATTATTATTTTTTATAAAATTCTTTATTTATTACCCATATTTTTTATTTAATGATTTCGTATTTTTAGTGGATTCATTAAAGAGTACGACAGCAAGCAACAAAATATTTATTACAAATTTTTTTGGTAAAAATATTGCATATTATTATTATATTCATAAATTAATTAATTTTTTTTAATCTAACATAATATATAATATATAATACCTTTAATATGTAAAAGATCTTTATTTGAACTTTTTTTCTTTTAAATTTTTATTAAATGGACTAAAGTAAATATTACTGTTAATATTTGGACCAAAAAATCCATAAATACAAATGAATGAATACATAATGGAAATTAAAAGTATAATAAAATATGAAAATATAAAATAAACTTCTTATTCTTAGTTGTTTCTAATTACTGTTTATCAAGTAGTTCTATTTTGAATTGAGGAACAAAATTATATGTGCTTTAAAATAAATATGAATCTACTTAATAGGTTATTTCTAAATATTTTATATCTAAAATATGAAAAAGGTAATTCATTATTGAGAAGGACAAACAAAATCTCCGACCTGCATTTTATAAATATTTATATTTTATCGGTTTTTGGAGCATAAAAATTCACCCAATTATAATAGTAATTTTTTTAATTTAGAAAAAAATAGAATGAATCAAGAAGAGTTCGAAAAATTAAAAGAAAGTAAGAAAAAAAAATGTTTCATCAATGATAATACCTGAATGCACAATACGTTTATCGCGATATGCATATAAAAAATATTTATGTTTTGTGTTATGTAATTGTATCATATAAAATTCCTGAAACCAAAAATATATAAGTACTGCGATTAATATTTATTTTATTATTAGGATTGCCAATAAAATCAGAAAATTATTCTGAATATGAAAATAGAATGGCCATTATAAGTAAGGTTTTTTTGTTTCAAAAAATTTATTTTTTTTAATCCTAAAAGAATTTATCAATTTAAAGATTTTATTAAGATTTGTGATACGAATATTATTATTATTATGAAAAAAATAAAATAAATTACAAAACTTTGATCTATAAATTTATATGTAATGTTCATTGTATGTAATTAAAAATAGAATGAAGAGCATATTATATTTTATTATATGAACATTATTATATATCATTTCGTATGTCGTTAAAATAATTTAGTATAGTAAATATTAGCAGGAAAAACTCAATAAGTCACTATGTACTTGGTAATATAATAAATTAATTGAATAATTGTAATGTTATTTAATTAGACGAGTACGGTTTAACACGAGAAATGTTTAACGACATACAACACTGTGAGTAACAAATATAAATTTTTATTAAAATAGTAATCATATCTATTATATAAATTATAGTTAAAATATTTTAAATAATTATTGTCTATTATCAAAAACTCACTTGTACAATTGGTACAACAAATATTCTTTTAAATTTATATTATTTAACGTAAAATTTAACTAAATATATTTCTATCTACTTGTAAATAGCTTATATATATTTTTCATTTTGAGTTAACAATATATAACTTAGACATACCTTACTCAATGTTGGAAGAAATATTCTATTAGATCCATCAAGCAACAATATATTATTTATTATATAATGTTCAATTTATTACGATATTTCTAAATAAAATGTTCATGTTTTTGGTAATGAAGAAGTATAACATTTTGAATAGTTAATTGCAATCATAATGATATTTTTTATTACTTATTTCTATCTTACAATTAATCGCACTTACACCGTTCAATAGATCATATTGTTTGATAATCTCTTTACATTAAAAATAAATAAAATGAAATTGTTTTAAAATGAGAATATTATTATTATTAGTAAATATAAAAAAAAACAAAACTAACAAAAAATGTTTTACAAAATTTGAACTAACTTTATAACTTTGCAACTTAAATTTGTTTTTTTAGTTTATCAAAACAAAGCGAAAAATGTTAATAAGAACAGTGCAAAAAATGGGTGTAAGTTATCTACCTGTTAACACCTACAATATTAACATATTATACATTTATTATACTTGAAGATGGTTTCATCTCTTTACTTAATAAAAACACACATTTCAACATATATTTTTTTTATAGTTAATTTACCATTTGGGAAATCCAAGTTGACTCGCTAATAAGTTTTTAATAATTTTTAGAGTAAGTTATTTATTTCAGTCGATTAAAAAATCTAATAAAAAACATTTTTATTTTTCCGTGAAATTTTTTTTTTAATAACTTTTTTTTTTTTTAAATACACACATTGTTAATTTGGAATTTCATTTATATTTTGAAATATATTATTATATTAAAGTAATACTGACATGATTCAATTTAGATTTTGATTTAAATAAATAGTTCGACTATAATTTGTAAGTCAATTTATAATGACTCTACATCTATATTAATGATTTTAATTAATGGTATCAATATTTGATACAACCTGCAATGGCTTGATTTCATTAATCTAGGCCCAAAATACCAATTAATGATACATTTGTATTACAACTATATGTAGGTCACAATCAAAAAAAAAATTGGGAATCTTAATACAACTTTATTCCTTTAAAATAACATACTAATAAGATGAAACTAATACAATTGTTTATAGTTATCAATGTAGTAGATAAAAACAGAACCCTAAATTATTAATTTCCCATTATATAAAATAATAAATTATTGTGGTTATAATCTGGACCAATTAATTTATTAATATTACTAAACTAAATTATAAAATCTACTTTATTATTTATTAGAATTTAATTCCTAGTTAATACTTTCATATAATAAATAAATATATAGGTACTTACCTGGATAATATTAATACTAAATGTCTATGTTGTTTTTATATTACAATAAATAAGTTTATTTCGATTACGTAATAAAATAAATATATACTTTAATCAAATATTACTTTTTTAAATTGAACATGTATAATAGTTTTTTATTCATGTATAGAAAATTAAATTAAATAGCGTTATGAATTATACTTTTATTAATATGTTTTTATATCAATTAATAAAAAATAAATAATCGTATTAACATTTTTAAATATTTTGTTGCTGGAAATGTTATATTCTTTATATTTATATCAATTATTTTTTAAATTAAGCGATATTCTGATTTTTAAGTTAATTCAATAGTTACTTAGATAATTTCTACAAGAAAATTCATGATTTTTCTATCTTTGTCAAATTTTGTTGTAATTTTAGTAGATAAAAGTATACATTTTAGAGCATATTTCATGATTTTTCAATCAAATGAATAATTATAACTATAATTAAATAAATCTAAGTGTTAGTTGACAAAACTCATATACCTATCTCTGACCAATATTTTATAAAATCGATTACTCGATCAGGCAATGTATTAAACAAATCATTTTTATTTTGTATATTATATGGTGCATTCGTGCATTTCAGCAGATGCTCGTCGTCCTGTATTTCTCCAGAGTCGCATCTTGGGTTCTCCTCGATGCCCGATTTTACAAGATTTACCCGAGTTTATATTTGTCAACATAGTTTATTGAAATAATTTATGAAATTAAAATATCGAAATCAAAAAGGAATTTGTAAGAATGTTGTAATAATTACCATTACTCTATATCAGTGGTTGTCAACCTCGTTAGGTCCACGGCTCCTTTTGATTTTGAAATAAAATATACGGCTCCCATACGAACATTTAAAATAAACAAATTTACACTATTTATTATCATTCTAATCTTATTTTATTTATTGATGAATATGTCATTATTAATAATAGGAAACATTGTTTTATAATTTACTTTTTACATACAATTAAAAAATGTATACAATAATAATAATTTTTAATATTTAATGGGACAGCTGTGCTTGTTTTTTTGCATTATATTATCAAATCATTGGAAAATTTTGAAAGTGCGATTCTCATTTCCTTTTCGTTATTCAATTTTGCTCTATATTTACTAACACGGTTATCGACGGCCGATCTGTCTCACACACACAACATGTATTGATGCGCGGAGATTTTATTTTTATTTTCTATTGCGAACGCGGCTCCCTTGATAATAACCGGCAACGCCTCTGGCGATGCACAAGTTGAAAACTACTGCCCTATATGTAAATACATAAATATAATATTATAATATTTTAATTATTGATACAAAAATCTAATATTAATTATTTAGATAACAAAACAATTTTATTTTATTTAAAATATATATTTTTTAATAATTATTTTTATTATATACAGGCGTAAGAAAATTATCATTCAAGAATTGAAACATAAATATTGATGAAATTTATAATATAGAATATAGATTATAATAAATGAAATATACAATTATTGTCATGTAGTTTTAAGTAATTATTATTATTATTTTTTTTTTTGTTATTCATTAAATCTTAAAAAAAGTAAAATTTATTTTTGTTAAATACTCAAAATTATTTTACACTAATTATTAATTACTATGTTATATTTAATAAATAATATTTTCACGAAGGATACGCCACTAAACAGTTCTCGTATCCCTGACCAGGCTGCATTTCAATCTTTGTTGTATTACACTTGTAGTAGTCATGTCTTACAACTATATATCAGTATCGGCTTTAAGCATAGTATTATAGCATTTAAATTGAATTAAATATGAAATATTAATAAAATAACTTCCCCATTGAAAGAATTTAATGCTTTAAACGCAAAATCAAGGCTTATTAGTATTACAAGTCTTTTTTGTATTAGTTTGTATTTTTTTTCTTTATATGTCGAAAGACACTTTTTTGAGTACACATAATTATCAGTAAGTTATATATCTGACTGCGATTTGCTCAGAATAGTTTTTCCGAATGCAATAGCCAATATTATTGTATTTCAATTTAACTTAATTTAATATAAAAACGTTTTATTTGCAATAAATGTCTAAAATTTAACTTATCTATACGCTTAAAAATAAATAACCCACATAACAATAAATGTTAATTCAATGTTATAATAATATTGATCCATAAATGTTAAATATTAAAAGAATATTGAATTTTAATTGAGCAATAATCAATTAAATGTTAAACTAAATTTGTATAAAAGTCATTTGTTCAATAAAAGTATGTTGATTTAACGTTGAATTGATATAAGTATAATATGGTAAAAAAGCTGTAAAGCAATCAAATATAAATATTGTTTATACATTAACCCAACATGAATTTATAACTATATATATATTTACATCATTTTTTCTATTTAAAGTTATAATTACTTATAACAGTTATACTATATGATTATCTTCTCTAGGTAGAATAATTGAAAATTTGTATATTATTATTGGAATTCTTCATATTCTTTAGCAAATAGTAAAATGCATTACTTCTACTCAATATATTATAAAATTCCATAAAATTAAAATTTATACTATGGCATTAGTGATAACTGATAATTATTTGCTAATTTTTTTTTTTTTATATATATAGACGTTGTAGATACAAATATACAATTATTAAAAAAAAAAAAAACTAATTAGCAATTAGTTATATTATTTATCATATTCTATAATAATGTAAAGACACGAAAATTATAAACAAAAATAAAATAAAAATAAAAAGTGAGGAAAACAGACTATGGAAATAAGAAGTATAAAGTAGAGAAGGGAGTGATGGTTTGCAGGATTATGCTTTTACGCTTTATTATACATGTATTAATGTTCTTTACTAATGGTAAAATATGTATAGAAAATATGAATAGAATAGAGTATTATTGATACAATTTTACATATAATGATTGTTATATAACTCAATATATTATAGATATCTCATAGAATTTCTTTTTATTAGCTAATCTATATGAAATTTCAATAAACAAGTGATATATAATAATAAGTGTTATTTACTTATAATTATGTTTATATAACTCAATTTTATAAAGAAGTCTAATGATAGAACCTAATATTAATAATAGTTATTTTTATAAATTAATGAATATTATTGATGAATTATACAGAATTATTGCTTAAAAAACATGAAATAGCCAAAAAGTGACTACATAAATAGTTGCTTAAATGAACGAAAAAACAGTGATGATATAAAGATGGTATAATAATAATTTTGTTTATCTACCTATTCAAACATTTAATTTCCTTAAATAATACATATTCGTAAATTAAAAAAAAAAGTACGAAAACCAATTGTGGACATTCCTCCTTCGTCCCTTCGATCCTTGAAGAAATTAGTGGTTTATTATAATTATTAACATTTGAATGCAATGAAATTGCATTAGATAATACGATTTTGAGCATATCTAAATATATTGCAATATATTATACTGATAATCCATTTCAAAATATACCACGAATGTAAATTGCATATGTGAATATGCAAAATAAAATTCAAATACCTACAATCAATATTCAAGGAGTAATAATTTCTTTTCAAGGAAAAACTTTTGGGAAATTCAAAAAATGAGGTAAATAAAGTACCAACTAGATTTAATTCGCCATAGTGAGAAGAGAGGGTATCCTATTTATTGTAATCGGACCATTATTTCTACCCGAAATAAGGATTCATACATCAGAAAAAAACATAAATTAAATGCCAATAAAAATTGCCAAGTTTCTGCTTTTCAATTTAGGAAATTCGAAAAATGAGCTTAATAAAGTACCAAGAAGACACGATTTTCTATCAAAAGCATATCCCACTGTGATAATCGGATCATTATTTCTATCCGAAAAAATGATTTCATACATCACAAAAGTAGGTGGGTAAGTCCGATTGTGAAATTAGTGAAAAAAAGAAATTATTAATATTTGAATACAATGATATCGAATTAGAAAATACGATTTTTAAGCGAATCCTAATGTATTGCAATATATTATGCTAATAATACATTCCAAAATTTACCGCGAATACAAATTACATAATATGTATGAATACATATACATTACTACCGATAGTATACCCCACTTGTGATAATCGTATAATTATTTCTATCCGATAAAATGTTTTCATACATAAAAAAAAATATAATAATATTTATTTATACTAAAATTATTTAAATTTTAGAAGCTTATAAAATAATGTTTCAACTTACGATTTTGAAAATATTTTGTTAAAAGATTAAGTTGTATATGATTAGACTCTGATAATTTTTTCAAATCAAAAAACAAAAATTACAGGAAATATTAACACTTTTAGAAAAAAGTTAAAAGCTCAATACTTAGTCAGAAATTCAACCAGTCGTTTCAAAATAATATTATATTTTTTCTATAATGTAGAACACTTACGTTGACAATCAAAAAAAGTTTTAAGTCCTTATGATCAATACTCAATTAGTTATCACGAAATTAAAAAATTTAAATAATAAAACCGTTATTTTCCGATTTTCGGGAATTTTTACTTCAAAAGCCTATAAAAAAAATTGTAGGTCACGATTTTCAAAATAAATAAAATAAAAAAAAAAATCTTTATAGAAACAATACATTCCTCACTCCGCTCAGAATCTAAAAGTGGCAATGTCAATTTTGGTTGTTTTTCCTTCGTCGTGCAATGATATCTGAGCGAATCTCAATGTATTAATGAACTTACTTATTCTAATGTTCACCAGCAGTCAAAACTCAAAGCACTTTTATTGTCTATTTAAACGAATAATAATGCACATAATAATAGCTCTGTATAATATACTGCAACAAATCTAAATAATTTATTCTAATTATATGTGGCATAGTATACTTGTGCAACAACAATTGCCTGCTAGTGGTAATTAGTATCCATGATATTATTTATGTCATAACTGCTTTCGATTGTGAGTCTTCACAATATCATTTTAGTATTGTTTAACATACTTGAAAAACAATTATAAAACACAAATTTGCACCATTTGTGATAGTTAATAATATATATATAATTAGCAATTGTCATATTGTCTGTTATCACATGGAATACTTCCATTTTAGTTTTATGAAATTTTTTAATTTTTTAATTAAAGAAAATGTATTAATTTAATGAAATTAAATGTTTAAACAGGTAGGTAAACAAAATTATTATTAAACCATTTTTTTGACATTGCTGGTATTTGCGTTCATTTAAACAACTTTATCTGGTCGCTTTTTGACTATGTAATGTTTTATTAGCAAAAATTGTATACAATTCATAAATAATATTCATTGATTTATATAAATACTATTAATAATATGTTCTATCATTGAAAATCTATAAAATATTGAGTTATACAAATATATTTATATGAAACTATTACTTATAATTAAATTAGTAATGTACTTCTATCGGTAATTGGAATTTCGTTTAGGATAGGTAATTTATTGAATTTCATAAACAACTACACACTGACGATAAAATGGTGATATTAATAGAAAATGAAATTTTGACTATCTACATTTTAAATATTCTATCTTGACTAATGCAAAATTCAACGTAGGAACTAGATATTTTAATTTGAAAATAATATACGTAAAATTTATGTTGTAAAAATCATTGTTGGAACTGTTATATTGATTTGAGTATAATGCCTTCATTATGATTTTTTAAATTTTCCCAAAAGTGTTACATTGTGTAAATAATTTTCAATATAATTTGCAAACACAGAAAACAAGTCTTCTTCTTAATGTTATAAAAAAATTTTTAGTTAACGAAAAGGTATTATTTTAATAAAATAAATGTTTAAATAGGTAGATTAATAAAATGAATAGTTTTATTTTTTATACCTCGCTGTAATTGACGTTCTTATAACCAACTCTTAATCTGGTTGCTTTATGGCTATGTAATTTTTTTAGCAAAAATTCTAGAGTATTCTTCAGTATTTTCATTATATTTTAAAAAATTTATTAATATTATGTTCTATTTTTGTATATCTTTTAAATTTTGAATTATATAAGAAATATTAATTGTAACTTATTTTTATTTTCAAATTAATAAAGTACGTCTCTCAGTTATTGGAATGTCGTTTTGGTTCCCATATTTCTTGAAATTTTTAAATGGTATTTTATGAGGAACGAAAAACAACTAAAAACTGACTATACAATTGTTATTTTCATGGAAATTGAAATTTCGACTATCTACATTTTAAATATTTTATCTTAACTAATGCAAAATTCAACGTAGGAACTAGATATTTTAATTTGAAAATAATATACGTAAAATTTATGTTATAAGAATCATTGTTGGAACTCTAATATTGATTTGAGTATAATGCCTTCATTATGATTTTTTAAATTTTCCCAAAAGTGTAACATTGTGTGAATAATTTTCAATATAATTTGCAAACACAAAAAAAAAGTATTCTTCTTAATTTTATAAAAAATTTTTTAGTTAACAAAAAGGTATTCTTTATGTGGAACGAAAAACAACTAAAAACTGACGATAAAATTGTGAATTTTATGGAAATTAACATTTTGACTATTTAGTTTAATAATTTTCAATATAATTTGCAAACACAGAAAACAAGTCTTCTTCTTAATTTTATAAAAAAAAATTTAGTTAAAGAAAAGGTATTATTTTAATAAAATAAATGTTTGAATAGGTAGATAAATAAAATTAATAGTTTTATTTTTCATACATCGCTGTTATTTGCGTTCTTATAACCAACTCTTAATCTGGTTGCTTTATACCTATGTAAATTTTTTAGCAAAAATTCTAGTTTATTCATCAGTATTTTCATTAAATTTTAAAAATGTTATTAATATTATGTTCAATTTTTGTATATCATTAAAATTTTAAATTATATATGAAATATTAATTATAACTTATTCCTATTTTCAAATTAATAAAGTACGTCTCTCATTTATTGGAATGTCGTATTCTTTCCCATATTTCTTGAAATTTTTAAATGATATTTTATGAGGAACGAAAAACAACTAAAAACTGATGATAAAATTGTGATATTTATGGAAATTAACATTTTGACTATCTACATTTTACATATTTTATCTTAACTAATGCAAAATTAAACATAGGAACAAGATATTTTTATTTGAAAATTATATAAGTTAAAATTATATTATAAGTATCTTTGTTGGAACTGTAATATTGTGTGAATATTTATCAATGTAATTTGTAAACACAGAAAACTAGTCTCCTTCTTATTTCTATAAAAATGTTTTTTATTAACAATAATGTATTATTTTAATAAAATTAAATGTTTGAATAGGTATAAAAATAATATTAAGAGTTTTTTTTGTTTACACCTCGCTGTGATTTGCGTTCTTATAAACAACTCTAAATCTAGTTGTTTTATGGCTATACAATTTTTTTAGCAAACATTCTAAATTATTCATCAGAAGTATTCATTATTTATTAAAAAATATATATAATATGTTCTATTTTTGGATATCATTAACGATTTGATTTATATAACAAATATTAATTGTAAGTAATTCTTATTTTCAAATTAATAAAGTACGTCTCTCGGTCATTGGAATTTCGTTTTGGTTCCCTTTCATAGAAATTAACATTTTGACTATTTAGTTTTTAAATATTCTATCTGAACTAATGCGAAATTTAACGTTGGAACTAGATATTTTTTTTGAGTATTTGAATATTATATACGTAAAATTTGTATGATAAGAATCTTTGTTGGAACTGTTTTATTGATTTTATATTAATGCCTTCATTAAAATATTTTAAATTATCCCAAAAGTGTAATATTGTGTGAATAATTTTCAATATAATTTGCAAACACAGAAAACAAGTCTCCGTCTTAGTTATAAGATTTTTTTTTTTTAATTAACGATAATGTATTATTTTAAAAAATTAAATGTTTGAATAGGTTGATAAATAAAATTAATAATTTTATTTTTTACACTTTGCTGTGCTTTGCGTTCATATAAACAACTCTTTATTTGGTTGCATTTTTGGTTATGTAATTTTTTTAAGGAAAATAATGTATAATTCATCAGTTGTATTCATTCGTTTATAAAAAATATTATTAATATTATGTTTTTTTTTTTGGATATCTATTAAGTTTTAAGTTATATAACAATTATTATGTGTAACTTTTTCTTATTATAAAATAACTAATGGACATCTCTCGGTTATTGGAATTTCGTTTAGATCAGCTAATTTTTTGAAATTTTTTAATGATAATCTATGAGAAACGAAAAACAAATTGTAACTAACTATACAATTGTGATTTTCAATGAAATTGAAATTTTGATTATCCTGTTTTTTAATATTTTATCTGAACTAATGCAAAATTGAACCTAGAAACTAAATATATTATTTGAGAATTAATATATGAATAATTTATATTATGAGAATCGTTGTTTGAACTATTTCATTGATTTGAGTATAATTCCTTAATTATGATTTTTAAAATTTTTTCCATAGTGTAATTTTGTGTAAATAAATTCAATATAGTTTGCAAAAAACAGAAATCATGTCTGTCTTAGTTTTATGAATTTTTTTTTATTTAACGATAATGAAATATTTTAAAAAATTAGATGGTTAAATAGGTAAATCAATAAAATTAATATTTTAACTTTTCACGCCGCGCTGGGTTTTACGTTCATTTAAACAACTCATTATCTGGTTGCTTTTTCGGCTATGTAATTTTTTTTAGCAAAAACTATATATTATTCATCAATAATATTCGTTAATTTAGAAAAAAATTATTAATTTTATGTTCTATTTTTAGATATCTGTTACGTTTTGAGATATATAACAATTATTATAAAGTAGATAAACAATATAATGTTTTAATTTTTTTCTACTCGTTGTTCTTTGTGTTCATTTAAGCAACTCTTTATCTGGTCGTTTTTTTGGATTTGTAATTATTTTAGAAAAATTCTAAATAATACATAAAAATTTTTTATCAATTTATAAAAATATTATTAATATGATATTCTTTTATTGAGTATCAATGGAATATTAGTTATTAAATATTATAATATGTAATTAATACTTATTATCAAATAAATAATATACGTCTCTGGGTAATTGAAATTTCTCTTAGATTGTCTTTTTTTTTGAATGTTTATAAAAGTATTCTTTGAAATACCTATAAAATATTAAGAGATTGGTGTGTTCTTGAGTAATATAACCATAATTTTATGTTACTAATACTTATTATCAAATTAATATTGAACGTCTCATGGACATTGGTATTTCTTTTAGGTTGCTAATTTTTTGAATTTCTTTAAAAATATTCATTGAGCTATTTATAAAATATTGAGTTATATAACAATAATTATATATAGCATTGTAACAAAAATACGCAATTCTATCCATAGTTGGTTTTTAACCAAAGTTAAATTTCTTAATTAACATTCTATAGAGGATGAAAAACTACTAAAAACTGTCGAATAAATTGTGATTTTCATAGAAATTGTAATTTTGACTATCTAGATTTAAAATTTTTTATAATAACTAATGCGTAACTTAACGTAGAACTAGATTTTTTTTTCTGAATACTATATACCTTATACTATGAGGACCTTCGTT